>LNAC01000144.1:1942315-2357402 GCA_002007465.1 Ailurus styani | reverse complement strand
AAAAAAAAAAGAAAGAAAGAAATTTCCCATATACTCTCAGCTCCTAAACATGCATGGCCTCCCCCATCATTGTACTCTTAACACAGCAGTGCATCTGGTACAACTGATGAGCCTACGTGAAAAAATAGAATAGCCTCATAGTTTACATGATAGTTTACTCTTAATTTTCTATATTCTCTGAGTTTAGACATACATGTAATCACATGTATCTATCATTATAGTATCATACAGAGTTTTTGTACTGTCCTAAAAACCCTACATGCTCCATCTATTCATCCCATTACCTACCCCACAACATACACCACAACAACCCGGCAACTACTAACCTTTTTACTAACTCTATAATTTTGCCTTTTCCAGAATATCATAGACTTGGAATCATACAATACACAATTTTTCCAGATCGGCTTCTTTCACTTAGTAATATGCATTGAAAATCCCTCCATGTCTTTTCATGGCTTGACAGCTCATTGCTTTTTAGTACTGAATAACATCACGCAGTCTGATATATCATAGTTTATTCATTCATCTACAGGAGGATATCTTGGTGGCTTCCAAGATTTAGTAATAATGAATAAAGCTACTATAAACATTCATGTGCAGGTTTCTCAGTAGACATAAATTTTCAACTCCTTTGAGTAAATACCAAGGAGTGTAATCACTAGATCACATGGTGATCTAACAGCATGTTTAGCTTTCTAAGAAACCATTAAATTGTCTTCTAAACCACTAAATTTGTAAGAAACCACTAAATCGTACCATTTTACATTCCCACCAGCAATGAATGAGAGAATTCCTGTGGTTCCACATTTCTCTAGTTTTTGGTGCTGTCAGTGTTCTGGATTGTAGGCATTCTGATAGGTGAGCAGTCGTACCTTGTTTTCATCTACATTTCCCCCATGACATGATGTGGGACATCTTTTCATATGCTTATTTGCCATCCTTGTAACTTGTTCAAGTGTCTGTTAAGGTCTTTGGCCCACTTTTCAGTTGGGTTGTTTGTGTTCTTACTGCTGAGTTTTAAGAACTCTTTGTGTCTTTTAGATAATGGTTAGGTGTGTCTTTTGCAAATATTTTCTCCCGGTCTGCAGCTTGTCTGTTCATTCTCTTCACACCGTTCTTGCAGAGCAGAAATTTTTAATTTTAATGAAGTCTGGCTTATCAAATGATTTCTTTCATGGATCATGACTTTGGTGTTGTATGTAAAAACACATCACCACACCCAACGTCATCTAGGTTTTTTCCTATGTTATCTTCCAGGATTTTTTACAGTTTTGCAATTTATATTTAGATTTGTGATCCATCTTGAATTCATTTTTGTGAATGATGTAAGGTAAGGTCTGTGCCTAGATTTATTTGCATGTGGATTTCTAGTCCATTCCAGCACTATTGCTAAAAAGACTACCTTTGCTCTATTGTACTGCCTTGTTCCTTTGCTAAAGAACAACTGACAATATACATGTGGGTCTATTTCTGGCCTCTCTATTCTGTTCCATTGATCTATTTGTCTGTTTTATCAATAATACACTGTCTTGATTATGGTAACTGACAGTAACTCTTGAAGTTGGGTAATGTCAGTCTTCCAACTTTGTTCTCCTTTAACATTCTGTTGACTATTCTGGATCTTTTGTCTTTCTACATATACTTTAGAATCACTTTGTCAATATCTACAAAATAACTTGCTGGGGATTTGATTGCTTCCCTAGGTCTCATCAGTTCATCTTCTGGCTGTGGAAGGGTGAGCATTAGTATCACTCTCAAGGCATTTCACATCACCCTCACTGCTTTCTTCTTTGGACAAATGATTCTCCCAACTACTGGAGTGCAAGAATGGACCGAAGTAGGAAAATACCCAATGAATTTAACCACTTTCAGTGCAATTTCTCAACCAATCACCCACATGCTGGCTCCTACCTGTGTAGTTTCCATCACACTGATTTTGGGTTACCACAGAACCATTCTAGTCTTTGGTGGGAATTCCTCTTCTACAATCTTCTCTTTTTTATGTTAACCTTTCTTTCACGAGAGGTTTCTCCAGATATTTTGCTTCTGATGTACTGTTTACAGTATTATTTTTTCTTTCTTCCTTCTTCCTCCTTCTTCATTTTTAAAAAATGTTTTCTATGATTTCTAGTTATTTAGCAAATTAGGAGAAATTAGTTCATGTCCTTAGTTTGCCAATTTAAGTAGACCTTTCCAATACTTTTTATTGTTATTAAAAACACAAGCAAAAAACTTTTTTGTGGCCAAATTTCAGAAGCACAACTTCTTAAAAAAATTTTTGTAACAAAATATCCTCAGGATCTTCATGGTCACCATTTAATAACTTAACACAGTGGTTCATTCCACCATTGTACAGACAGGTGGAAATAGGTTTCCATTCCCAAACTATTGATACCTTCTCTATTGAATTTTTCACCTAACATTCTACTTCTGGCAATTCTCAGTCTCATCAAATCTCCCTTCCTTTTTGTTGCTGCTCTTGTTTCTCTGCCTCTTGTTACCCAGTTAAGGAAAACAGCTCCTCTCCATTGATTTCCTGAACAATACAAACACAAGGCAATTTTGTGTAAAAGATCATTATGAAGATATGGGGATAATGGAGGTTATTATGTCATATTGAGCAGAGCTAAAAGCTAATATTAAATATTATAACTCTCTGTATTTACAAACTGTTCTTCTCTGCATAAAGCATTGCTTACTGGTTGACTTACTTCTGTGCACTTTTCCTACTTCATGTCCCCACCCTCATCTTGCCTGACAGCCTGCTACTAAAATAACTACTTACTTTTTTCAATTTAAAAAATAAATTCTTACTATAAGTCATTAATGGACAAAGGAAGTGAACTTTCATTACTAGAGCTAATATTTAAATATTTAAATGGCTAATCATCTTTTTATCTTTCTTGGCTCAACTACATTTTTCCCTTTGTTCCCCTTTGTTAAGATGTATTAAGTATAATAGGGCACCTATGATAATATCTCTGTAGAAAACTTGCACTTTCTTTTGACTTCTGACTCTGACCCTGATGCTTTGGAGGAATGTTGTTGAATATAAGACATAAAGGTCACATGGAGAAGAAAGCTATGAATGAATAATCTCGTGGTGAAGGTAACTGAGCAGTCCTTCCAAAAGTAAACACCTTATTCTGAAAGGGAAGACAGAAACAAAATCTCAAGAACTAGCAAAAGGTATCACAGAGGGGCAAAAATATACCAGCAGAGTTGAAAGTCAATCACCTTAGGAAAGAAAAATTTGAAAATAAAAGGTCAAAGATTCTTAGAACCTTGAGGCAGATGTGTCTTCAAAGGTTCGTAACTTCTGTGCAAAAAGCTAAAGGAAAAAAGGAAATCATCCACATGAATACATTTATGTGTATATGTCCAAATACAAGTATCCATAAAATTTATTGATCGAAGGAGTCAGAACGAAGTGAAAATGACAGAAACTCTACTCTTCCACATCTTTAGATTCCTTTCTGCTGAGATATTCCCATAAGGTATCTGTGCACTAATAAATTATGCCCATATTTCTTATATTTCTCTAGTCATAGAAAGTGATTACTAATGATACTAATGCTTATATGATCTAATAATTTTTGGAACTATGTAAACATTAATGTATAACAGCCATTTTAAATAGAGAGCAAATTCATGTCCTAAAGTTATGTACTATATTCTTGATAGGAGATGGTTGTTCTCACTTTTTGAAGATACAGTGTTTTATGATTCTATAAGTCACTCTTTCCCTCTGCCATGAAAAAATCCACTAAATTTTTCATCTCATATCATAATCTTAAAATTGGCATCTCTACTTAATTAATTTTTGTTTTAAAAATTTCTTTGAAGATTTTATTTATTTAGAGAAAAAGAGAGAGCATGAGCAGGGGGAAGGGCAGAGGGAAAGGGAGAGAATCTCAAACAAACTCCACACTGGGGGCAGAGCCCCATGAGGGGCTCAATCTCATTATCCTGAGATCATGAATTGGACAATTAACCAACTGAGCCACCCAGGCACCCCAGATATTTCCACTTAATTTAGAGTGTATTTACTAAGTAGTTTGTGTCCAAAGGCTTCACAACTTTATTGTTTAGACCTTTTAAAATTTTAAAAAACAGAAATGACTATGTTTAAGAAGCACAATGACTTAATATACATATATGTAGTGAAATGATTACTATAGTCAAGCTAATTTATATCCTCACATAGTTGTCATGTTTTTTGTGATAAGAGCACCTGAAATGTACTCTCTTACCAAGTTCTCAGTATTCAATATGGCTTTAATAACTATAGTCACCATTCTGCACATTAGATCTCTAGACTAATTCATTCTATATAACTGCAACTTTGTACCCTTTGATAAAAATCTCCCATAAATTGTTCAAAATTTTTAAGAAAGGTTTTACATTCAGAGGGTAAATTCTTTGCTTTGTTTTCCCACTTAGATTTGTATATTAGTGACAGAGGAACTATATATTTCAAAATTTAGAGAGGCAGAACAAAATCAGAAATGCATTCTGATTTCATTGGCCCAGGAACATAGAATAAGCAGGGAACTAGCACTTCTCAAGAAAATAGTAGTAATGACTTATTTCAGGGAAGGTATTTTTGGTCTGCCCCTCTGAATCATACCCTTGTTTTCTGGAATCACTAGAGGATGGAAACTGATATCTAATCTCCTAGAATTCAAATCTCCTAAAACTAAGATATCAGCAAGCTAAAAATACTTGTGAACTATAAGCTCTGTGACAGAAATTTTGCCACTAAATTATATAAATTTATCTATAAAGATGAACTGAGGGAGGTGACACTTTCCTATTAGGTTACAATTTCAATATAAGAGTTAGTGTCTTGGGGCACCTGGGTGGCTCAGTGGGTTAAGCCACTGAGCCTTTGGCTCAGGTCATGATCTCAGGGTCCTGGGATCGAGCCCCACATCGAGCACCCTGCTCAGCGGGGAGCCTGCTTCCTCCTCTCCCTCTGCCTGCCTCTCTGCCTACTTGTGATCTCTCTCTCTCTCTCTGTCAAATACATAAATAAAATCTTTAAAAAAATAAAAGAGTTAGTGTCTTTCCTTTTGGGAGGGAGGATAAGGAAGGCACAGTACTGTACATTGTTAGTACTCCGTTTTTCAGACAATCAGTGGGCCAAATTCAGCCTCTGGCTATTGGGAATTCTCACTCATATACAACAATGGTGCTAGATCTGTTTTGACTCAACAACTTGGTAAAAAGCTCTGTTGCCATCATACTTGAATGATGGCATACCCAGACCCTCCATTTCTACATCTACGGTTCAAATGGATCTTCTGCCTCTTACCTGTGTTGTTTTATGTTGCTACTGTCATTTGGACATTAATGAGATACTGGAATTTTTATGAGCCACTGACTAAATTTAGACACTTTGAACTCACTGAAATATATAATAAATAAAAACTAATACCTACATTTTTGACAGTTTTTAAGATCTCCAAATTTAGAGAAATCATTAGGAATTGAAGAAATATAACATTGCTGAAATTTAGCAATTCTTCAATTTTACTTTTCTGCTCTAAGAGTATTGATTCTGGATATTCCGAATAGGAAAGTATCCATCTCATTGAATTTATGGTGCATTTGTATAATTATTCATTCAGCTCTATTCTCCTTGCCTTTTTTTTTTCTTAAGATTTTATTTATTTATTTGTTTATATTTAGAGAGAGAGAGCATGCATGAGTTGGGGAGAGGCAGAAGGAGAGGGAGAGAGAGACTTAAGCAGACTTCCTACTGAGTGTGCCAAGCCCAATGCCAGGCTCCATCTCATGACTTTGGGATCATGACCTGAGCTGAAACCAAGAGTCCAACATTCAACCGACTGAGCCACCCAGGCACCCCTCTTTTCTCCTTGCTTTTTAGTAACAAACCAATTTTAAGGAAACCCATGGTTCCAATGCAGGAACCCACTTCAGTTACAATAGACAGGAAATTAAGGTTTTATACCTCAGAATGATCTCCTTATCCATCTGAAATATCCTTTGCTGGCACTCTAATCCACACTCACAGCATTTTCTCTCACTTTCTCTCTTTTGCAGTTGTGCAGCCTCCACGGTTCATAGTGGGTCTTACATTCATTTTGGATGTGGAAGAATTGTGGGAAAGAGTTTAGTTCTTGTGTAGTTTCAGTGAAATTGACAATGGATTTCTGTTTCTCCTCTCCTTATGGATTATTTATGATCATTAAGTTAGAAGCCTGATTTCATTATCTGAAAAATGCCCTTTTCTGTAAGTTTGAAGTAAAAGGGACTTTACTTTGGGGATGGAGAGCTTCTTTTATTTCACTTTACAGTAGAACCGCATTTTCTATTTTTCTGAATGTCTATTATGGAGATGCGGAAGAAACTGTAGTTCTTTCTTGTTTTGTGTGTGCCCCAAAGCCCATCCAGGATCTCTCCGAAGCAGATTATTCACCTTTTTAAAGAGGACGACCTTAGGACTTAAGAGACAAAACACTACTTTCAATGACTCTTTACTTAAGCAGAGAGATGAAGATTTCTGCTGGCCCCCCAAATGCTAAAGTATTCATTCTTCATTCACAAAAAGACCTTATTGGTTGCTATCAGGGGTCAGGCTCTAGGATAAGGATACAGCATCCTTAGAATATACAAATATAAATATAAAATTAAATGTAATGATCTCTGTCTTTATGGATTTTGTATTCTAGTGAGGAGATGCAAACACTTAACTAGATGAATAAGTTAAAGACCTCGTATGTTGAATGGTGATAAACAGTAAGAAACAGGGCAAGGGGACAGGGAGAGTTGGGGGATAGTGTTAAAGTTATAAAGTAGTTAAGGAAGGACTTTCAGGAAAGAAGACCTTTAAGGAAGAAAGTGAGAGAAGGAACCATGTGGCTTCCTGATGGGACAGCATCCCAGGCAGCGGAAGAGCAGTCATTGTCTGACCTCCATGTGGGAGCGTCATGGCATGTTCCGGTAACAGTAAGGAAGCTGTGTGGCTGAAGTGGAGTGACTCAGGAGGAAAGTAGTAGGTATTAAGGTCACAGTGGAAGAGAAGGGTAAGATCATTAGGACCTGGAGGGCTATTGGGAGGATTTTGGTTTTCATTCGAGTTCAATGCAAAGCCAATGGAGGATTCTGAACAGAGGAGAGGCACACTGTAAATAATGCAGATGAGATGCTGATGGCAGAAGTGAAGGGGTGGCAATGGATTATAACCTGTACTTACTTGGCAGTGAGAGCTGGCAGGATTTACTGTGAGATCAGATGTGTAGTAGATGATGACTCTGGGTTATGAAGGTTCTAATCGCCCTAAAGATTACACAGTGGCCTCTTCCTGTATTTGGTGACATTAAATTCAGAGCTCCATTAGGTCTCGACAAAGAAGAACTGCTACCACCTCTGCAACAGCTTTCCTATGACTACATATTGACTTGCCCAGTTTCTCAGTCAATAATATTTATGTTAATTACTTCCTGGCTGAAATTTCTTACAAATGCTGCTCCACTCATAACTCTTTTTTGTTTTCCATATAGTTATATGTTGCTTTTTCTCTCCCGTTTTAACATGAAATTTTCTGTAATCTCATAAGAATTAAGGGGAGAGGAGATAAACACATGTGCTCAGTAAACCATATATTTCCTATTTCCTTTACTTAAAAAAAAAAAGAAAGGAAAAAAATCACTGTTGAAAGCAAAGGGTAATAAGTCATTGTCTTAAGCATATGTTGTAGGACTTGAATTCATCTGCCAGTAGCATAGAGAGCCTGGTAATAGCAATAACTTCAATAAAAAGGTTGTCTCTGTTTCCCTCATGTAAACAAAATCTAATACTTTTAATCCACAGCTGGGATTATTAACCCATAATGAGCAGGGTCAGGCTCCTTTTCTGCTTTGTCATTTTCAGTAAGGGACATTCATTGTAATGGTCATCTCATTGTGTAAAATAGATGCGGGGGCTCCATACAAAAAGCCTACATGCCAGGCACAAGATATGAACAACGGAACAGGCACTGAGGGGGTCTATGAGCCATCAAAATTAAATTATTGATATTTTTATTAAACAATAATGGGATGATAGACCTTAGTGAGGAAGTATCTTTGCTAACATCAATCGACAGACTCTACTCTTCATTCATGAACTGAAAGCAAATTCCTACCAGGTATTTTTGCAAAGAAGTATTTTATTTTATTAAGATTTTATCTTTTTATTTGAGAGAGAGAGAGAGAGAGATCATAAGTAGGCAGAAAGGCAGGCAGAGAGGGAGGGGGAAGCAGGCTCCCTGCTGAGCAGAGAGCCCGATGCAGGACTTGATCCCAGGACCCTAACATCATAACCTGAGCCGAAGACAGAGGCTTAACCCACTGAGCCACCCAGGCACCCACAAAGAAGCATTTTAAAGATATTTCTTGAACTTGAAATGACTTAAAATATCAGCTTTCATCCACAAAATTAAAAAAAATGGAATTATCTATTGAGAGCTCCTGAAATTTCTCACGAAAATGTAAATGCCTGGAATTCAGACAAAATTGGCAAAGAAAATATATCATGGTGATTAGGAATAAGAGTTCTGGCACCAGATACCTGAATTTGTATCTAACCTGTACCATAATTCAGTGAGACAGTGGTCAAGTTATTTAACCTCAAGGTATCTCAGTTTCCTCACATATCAAATGAATATAATACTAATCCTACCTACCTCATATATAAGAACTACAAAATAAATTATGTAAAGCACTCAGAATGGTTCCTGGAACTCATGATCACTTAATAAGTGCTACATAATTTCTATAATTATTTAAATACATCTCTTTGCTTGTGATTCTTCATACATTTCAGTGAAAATCGAAGAGTTCTTTTGAAATGCAGGCAACCATAGCTGATGTGAAGCTGAACTTGAAAACATGTTTACTTCTCCTCAAAGAAATGAAGTAAATTATTCAAATCCTAGATACAAACACCACACAAAAATGAAAAATAAAACATTCTTATCTCTGAACAGCAAAGAACCCTGATGGTTAAGGCATGACAACATTTCCTATATAATTAGAATGTATAAGAACACGCCATACTTCTGTGCACATCCTATGAGGCAAAGTTTGACATGAAAGGTATCGTTTTAAAGTTGCCCTTTTCCTCCAGTAAAATCATTTAACCTTTTTGCTCACAGCTATCCAGTGAAGAAATTATTTGTTTATTTAGATAAAATGCTCTTCATCCTCTGCCAGAAAAAATGGATATACTTGGAAACAGGTGAAGATATCTGCTTTCCCTGGGGAATTATTCATACGCATTTATAAAATTGGCCAGTACCTTGTTTGTTACATATTTTTCACTTTTCTTATTCCTATTATATTTTCATTTCCCTGTTGTTTTCACTCTGTTTTCCTTAGTTTTTTTTTTTCTCTCTTTCTCTTTCTTTCTCTCATTCTCACACACTCTCTCTCTGTAATTACTAGGAAAAATTTTATTTGAGTTTCTTGACAGATGTACTATTGACATTTTAGGTCAGATAATACTTTGCCCTTGCTTTTTCATATTAGGGTATTTAGCAGCAACCCTGACATCCACTCACAAGATTCCAGTAGCATCCCTAGTCCCCAAACTGTGACAATCAAAAATGACTCCAGAAATTGCCAAATATCCCTTTGGGGAAAAAATCATCCCCAGTTGTGAACTATTAATTTCCATAAATTTCCATTTGTCTTCTTATATACTTCTTGATTTACTTGGCTTTTGTCCCACTTAATTTTGTGTTCTTTTCGGAACTTCAGTTCTTAGAGCTTGTTACACAAGGAGAAGGATACACCAGGAAGATAGGGAACTGGCCTTCAGGAGATCTAGATTTAGTTTTCTATACCTAACTCTGGCAGTGTGACCTGGAACAACCTACACATTCAGTTTATCCTTGAGTTTCTTCAACCATAAAATGGAGAGGTTGGACTAGATGATATGGAACGCTTCAAGAAACTTAAAATGTTAAGGTGATGTCTAAATGCACATGAGTGATTTCTAAGGAAAGAATTCAATATTATGATATTCAGTTTTTTCTTTTTTATCTTACCGCTTTAATTTTACCAAATCCCTGTTTCATTCATTTCTTTTCTTTATATTTTAATATTTTATTTATGGCTTTGTCACACTTTTTTTCTTAAAATAAACATGGCTTATATAATCACTCTTTTTGTAGAGCTCTCCTTTCTCTTCTCATTTTCAAGGTTATTATCCAAATACACAGTTTTCCAAATAAACTTACAAACCAGAAAAGTGAGCACCACTCAGAAAGATTAAGTTATTTTCTATAACTTAGAGAGGAATTAATTGGTCATGATGAGCTAAATTTTGGAACGAAAATATAGGATCATTCTCTTGCTATATCATTTTGCCTTTTAAACAGGTTAAGGTATAGTCACTGTTTTTGAAAACTTTGCTAATTTAAAATGAAATAGATGAATTCTCTAAAACTGTTTTACAAGGTTAAAAAAATGACAGCAAAATATTCAAAATTATCTATAAGACTTTTTTGAAATATGGATTATGCCAACTATGCTTAATATTAACTTCACCCAAAATATATATTGTGAACAAAATTATTAACCAATGATAATAGGCATATATACAATTAATACATGGAACCATATTCATATTGGCAAATGAGGGGCTATATTTATTTGTTTTTCTTTTGCTGAGTGTCTAATAAGCATCTTAAAGACCACTGGTCTAAAGTGTTTGTTAAAAAGATGAAAAGGAATAAAGCAGAACAAGTAAGCGGAGTCCAAACATAGAATAGTAAGCAGTGCTGAGCCACCAAAGTGTTTGTTTTGAGCAGGAACATGACATGCTTAGAGAAAAAATTTGGGAGTCATGTTCAGTATAAATTTGTCCAGGGAGAGTCTGGTTGGTAAGAATTCCATTTATCTTGGTTACAAATATATTATGCTGTTTTGTATGTTTGTTGTGATTACCACTCAATGTGCCCTTGAAGTCTTCCTCTTGGTTTTTCCCTCCATATCTTAGAAAATAGAAGATATAAAATATTTGTCAGATGAGGAAATGGTCAAATGACCACAATAACCTAGGGGTTTTAAATGAAGTCAACTTGATGCTGAGATATGCCAGGAGTCAGTCTGGCAAAATTTGGTTTCAACCCTTTTAACGCTGATCTTTTATCTACTCATCTAAAAAAAATGAAGATAACAATAACAATAATAATTGTTTAATCATGGAGATATCATTCATCCAATACCACCACACGTGTAAAACAAATAGAAAGGTATCTATTAGAAACAATGAGGAAAACAAAAAATAACTGCTTAATCATAGAGGTGTCTTATTGATTCAATGCTATTACATACGGAAAACAACTAGAATAGTTACCTATCAAAATGCATACTCAACTGATGCTATTACCCTCTTTGTACACGGACCTCTTGAAACCACCTATTAATCTGTGTGAGTTAACCTAATGTATAAATGTCTTTACGAATTTTTTTATTTATGTAAGTATAAGAGAAACACATAAAAGCAGAGTAAAGTGTAATTTATTTTCCAAAAAGATTCACTGGGTGATGAGGAAGAATATTATACCTGATTTGAGTATCAGTCAATTTCTAGAATAGTGTTCAAAACTCGAGGGAAATATTCTAACCTATAATCTCTGCTCTGGAAAGAAGAGGTATCCTTGAGAAAAGCAGGATTCACTACCATTCAAAATGTCAAATTCCTTCAGGGCACCAAAAAACCTGACAGCTTACAGTGGTGGCTCTAAACCACAGGCCATAGAATCACTTAGTTACTAACGCATATAAAATTTAAAGGAAAAAGCAACAGCATATGGTATATAAATGATAAAAGAACTTCACAGTTTGGATAGAAAAATATTCAACCTTTTGGATAAGCTGCTATTTCATTTACTTGAGTTTAAAATTATGCAGAATCTCAGAAGTGAGACAAATGTATCTATATTAAAATGGGATGATTTGGCAAATGTACTGTGCTCTTGAGTTATTTTCTCCTGAAATGTATGTATATCCGTTTTGTCTGTTCTAGGCATAATAGGGAAGGTAGACTCTATGTTTAAAAAACAAGGAGAAGGAGGAGAAAACCCAGATTGTATGATTTTCATAATTTAGTTTCCTTGCTTTCTTATATCAGCCAAGATCACTCTCTAGATACAGGCCTGTATAAATATGTCCCTTTTTTATTTTCCTTTTTCTTAAGTACCATTATTCTGTGAGTGTAGTTTCTGATTTATAGAGAAACCAGTTGGCTCCGACTTGCAATGTTACATAAGGAGTTTGGGAGAGTTTTACACTTTGTTATTTCACAAAAGATGTGCTAAAATTTCTCTACAAGTGGTTACTTTTTGCTCATTTGTGCTTTTCTCCTACCAATTTAACAAGAGTTGTTGATTATAGGAATCTCACTGTGTTAAGATTAGACAGAAATCTCAGAGCATAAAGAGATTTCAATACAAAGGTCAAAGAAAAAAATAAAGCCATTCGTTTTTAAAATGCTAAATGAAATACATAGTAAGAAACTTGTATTACCTATAAATAAAGCAAAGAGGCCTATTATACCTCTATTTTTTTTTTCTGAAATTACTGCATCATAACATTTGTCTTGGAGGGCTGTTTTTCTGCATTCTTTTTATAAAGTGAAATAAAGCAATGTAGGTTACATAAATAAGAAAATAAATTATTCTGATTAAAACCCTGGAGTCTTTTTGATTGAAGCAAAAATATCTGATCAATTTTGTATGGTAATTTTAGCTGATAAGCTTTCAGAGACAACACTGAATTTATTTCTTTGAAATGTAGCTTAAGAGTTTGGTATGAAACAATTGGGTTATTCTGGGTAGCATTTCATGCTAACCTGTTTGGTTTTAAGTTTAATTTTGAAAAGAAATCAGATTCTAATCAGAAAGAAAAAAACATATATAAAAGAAATGTTTAAATATCAGGTGTTTTTCAACTCTACTTTCAGGTAATTATTTTAACTCTATTATTTTATGTTTTAAAGAGTAATATATTCCAAAATAGAAGAAATTCATTTTTCAAAATAAAATTATTTTAGTTGACTGACTTAAATTTGAAAGTAGAAAACCTTGATATTACTAAAATTAAGATTCTAAATATGTTTAAGTTTCAATCTAATTATATTTGGCAAATATTAAAGATTGAGTAATTTATTTAACATACTAATTTATTCACAAATATTTATAAAGGAAATACTGTGTTCCAGATTCTGTGCTCGGCAGAGAACAAAACAGACATACCACATGCCCTCATGGACTTATGAGACAATAAACAAGTAAGTGTGCAATTTGTTGGGTTATGATAAGGGCCTTACAGATAAATGGGAGAGGGATATGAAGCATAGGAAGTGATAGGGTGATGCTATTTTTGCCCCATATGGATGATCTAGTTAAGGTGATTAGAGTTTAATAAGGTGATACCCAAGAAGAAACCTAATGAATGTGAGGTAATGAGCCATATGGATATTGGGGGTAGAGCATTACAGGTAGAAGGAATAGTAAAGGTAAAGGCCCTATGATGTGTTGGAAAAATACTAAGGAGATCAGTTCTATTGAAACTCACTGAGGGAGGGGCGCCTGGGTGGCTCAGTGGGTTAAAGCCTCTGCTTTCGGATCAGGTCATGATCTCAGGGTCCTGGGATCGAGGCCCGCATCGGGCTCTCTGCTCAGCAGGGAGCCTGCTTCCTTCTCTCCCTGTCTCTCTGCCTGCCTCTCTGCCTACTTGTAATCTCTCTCTCTGTGTCAAATAAATAAATAAAAAATCTTTAAAAAAAAAAAAAAAGAAAAGAAACTCACTGAGGGAGAATTTTGTAGGAGAAGATGGTGCAAAAATAACATATATGTGTTATTTCTGTATGTGAGCCATATAAGTGAGACTATAAAAGTTCTAGCTTTTACTCTGAGATATGAAAATGCTTTAGAACATTTGGGCAGACATGTAACCTGATCTGAGTCCACAAAAAATCATATCTTTAACTGCAGGGTAGAGAGTACCTGACAGGGAGCTTGGAGCAGAGAAAGGGAGGCCAGCTGGGAAGCCATCGCAAAAATGCACCTGAGAAACAATGTTTACGCCATCTAGGGTGATAGTAAAAGTGCTGAAAAGTGGTCAAAAGTCTGACTGGATTTATTGGGAAGAGATTATAGAATTTGCTGATGGATGAGAGGAGGTTTTGAGGGGGAAAGAAAGGCATTTAATGATGAATCCATAGTTTTTGTCCTGAGCAATAGAAAGAACAGAGTTGCCAATCACTGAGGTAGAAAAGACTGAAAAGGGAGCAGAGAAAAATGAAGTAGCAATCAACAGTTAAGTTTTGGCCATTTTAGGTTGGAGATGCCCAGCAGACACAGAAATGGAGAAATGAGTACACATTTGAATAACTTACAGAAGAAATCTCAGATAGAGGTGGTATATAAAGGCATGATACCTGAATCTCAAATCATCCAAATATCCTACCTACCATGATCCTGTCTTAATTTAACATTTTGATATTTTGTATGTCATGGATTTTTTGTATTAATTTTGACTTTTGTAAAATGTAGCATTAAACTACTGTTTATCTTGTTGACTGAGGTTTTAGGCACCTCCTTAACTTTTGTGCTTGAGATGAGTGCCTCATCAGCCACGTGTAGTCCTTCTTACTGACTCTCTTTGCTATAGACTTCTCCAAACCCCTATGCAATTCTTCCTTGTTCCTTGAAGAATTTAGCACCAATATGTCACTCCCTCCAATATTAATCCTGCCATAATTCTTACATATTTCAACTCATAATGATTTATTTCATCTCATAAATGCTTTATTCAATACCCTGGCATCTCGATGCCCTGATCTTCTCTCCTCCAATGATCTTACATTCTACCCTGCCCTAGTTGCCTTCTATTTTCATACTGCAGTATGATATATGATTTTTCTTATCTCATTCTCTAGACTCTGTCATTTTTGATAAATGCCATCCTTCCAGAATCTCAATTTTAAGCATTGCTCTTATCTACGACCTCTATATCTTTATCACCCTTTCTCTAATACCTTATGATTCTTTAACTCAATCAATACTTAAAATATATTCATCTTATCATCTTTTCACCATTCCATGTGACTCTCATCTCTCATATACCTGTGTCCCTCTTGATCCAGCATAAATTCCTCAAACTTGTTGCTATGTCTGCTGCAAGGGAGGCTCATGTCTTTTTCACTGTCTTCAGTCAGGTCTTTGAGGATGTAACCTTCTCCATGTAACTTTTCCTCGCCATCTCAAATAAAATTACAATGCCTCCTTCACCACACTCCTTACACTTTTCTCAACTTCAGTTTTTCATAGAACTTATCTCTCTTGGACATTCTACATGTTTTAGTTATTTATTAATCTATTACATATCTCTTCTATATGCACATAAACTCAAGAAGGACAGGACTGTGTCTTTTTGTAGAAAGGCTCGCATTCAACAGGTGTTCAATATACATTTTTTTGAAATAATAAATGAGCAGATGAATGTATGTGATACCCCAAGGTTAGAGAATAAGGAAAGAGAGTACAAAAGAAGGAATGAAGGGACAGGAGGGGAGGTGAAAAAGGGGAGGTAAAGAGATTAGGCAATGGATCCCTTTGTTCTTTATGGGTCATAAAGATGAGTAATCACTATCAAAGGAGATGAAGAAGGAGCAGTTAAAACAATGACAGAAATAATTTTAGTAGCATTCTAGAAGGAAAGGGAAAAGCATCGTTCAAGGATGAACACTGGACTGGATGCTGCTGAGAGGATGGCCCCCAAAACATGTAAAGATTAGGAAACCAGGGTTTGTAGTAATCCTACATACTCTTTAGGACCCAAATTAAATATACTTACTTTATGAGTCTCTTCTCTCACAGTATTACAGAAAAGCTCTATGTTATCAAAGAATGTTATCTTTGCTGGAGTGACAGTATAGTAAATTAGAAGAAAGTACTGCATGGGCTGAGGGGGTGTTTATCACATAATTGCACAGAGTTTTTAATTGTATTTAAGTGTAAGCTTTGGAATCATTTAGACTTTGCAAATCCCAGCTCATTAACTTAAACTAGTGATCTTGAATAAATGTCTAAATTGTCCTTCATTTGTAAAATGGGTATTATGGTCTATCACCAAAAGGATTTTTCCAAGGACAAAATGAGATATGTATTAAATCAATATCCATTGCTATGAACAGAGAAATGAGGTGGTACATTCTGTTGATCTTTATAGTCTTTGTGTCTACTAGAACACAGGGCTCAGAATACATTTTTTAAATAATTTGTTTAATTGCATTGATGTTTGTACTTGCAGAATCATGTGATAGCCTATCCAGTTTTCAGGCTCACCTCCAAAGAAGTAGAACGTACACAAAATAGTATAAGAAATGGTTCAAATGTACGGATAGCAAAATGATGGTAACTCTAAGACTAATGGTGGCTGGGCCTCTCTATTGAGAAGCCATTGTATCAATTTCTGACTTCTCTGTGGAAGAATGTCATGTCTGGTGTCTTCCGAAATAGCAGAGTGCCATCTTTGGTTAGAGTTTCATGGCACAGCTTTCATACAATTATTTTTTTTTTTTTAAAGATTTTTTTTATTTATTCATTTGACACAGAGAGAGGGATTACAAGTAGGCAGAGAGGCAGGCAGAGAGAGAGGAGGAAGCAGGCTCACTGCCGAGCAGAGAGCCCGATGTGGGCCCCGATCCCAGGACCCTGGGATCATGACCTGAGCCGAAGGCAGCGGCTTTAACCCACTGAGCCACCCAGGCGCCCTCATGGCACAGCTTTCAACTGGCTTTCCTTTTTGGAGAGCACTGGTGTAATTTTCCTCAAAAGTTTTAGCATGAAAATCCACAGTCTAAGATTCCAAAATAGGTGTACAGAATAGCAAACAAGTGAATTGGAAAGCATGAGAAATAGAGAGACAAAGAGCAGATGAACCAACAAAGTATTAAAATCCATTTTAAGAATGATATGGAAACAATTGCTTGTAATTTTTAACATCTAATACTAGTGTGACATGCACAAAAGCAGTATTTCATGTTTAATTATTCTCAGATCTGTAAGAGAAATAAAATCATTTAGGCTGATTGCCATGAAAGGTGACTACTACATTCAGATAGTAAAACTGAAGATTATAGGCAATAATACTAAAGTTTTAACAAGTCTCAAAGAAGACATGTAATTTAGTTAACCCTGTATTAGTCTCAAAATTCAGAATTCTCCCAGATGCCTATGGGGTTATTTTGTCAACAATTCAATGTGCAGTAGAGCAAATTACAACAGTATCTCCAATGGACAGCTATTAATTATCAAACATACATACAGGTTAAGTTCTCTTAAACTTTTCTTCTGAACACAATGGAATGATGAGAATATTAATATAAATGACAATATTTGAGGATAGATCTTCCTCAATATCTATCTGTATGATACAGTCATAGGATTGAGGTCTAATTTACAAAATATATTCGTATCTTATATACTCTGGTGCAGTGAGACAAATTCTAGTCTCAGGTTGATGGTTTGCATGATCTATAATAAGTCTTGTGTCTGAAAAATGAGAGGATTTAAGGAGTTACATTAATAGGTTTGTAAAAATCTTACTGGTTCTAAAATTATATTATTTTAAGTAGATAATTTTGTTTGAAGAATTTTATATTGACTCATTTAATGTTGAGCACTGATCAATGCATATTTCTTTTAATATCTTCCTATATGTTTTTCTTCTGGAGTTAGTCTAAACCTCACTGAATTCATTAATTCTGGGCAACATAGTTTTTCAGAAACTTCCATCAAAATGAAAATGGATACACTCCCTCTTGATTTCATAAAAAATTATAACTCTTTCCCCATAAATATCTACTAATCCCAATAAGTTTGAGACAATCCATTTTGTAAAGTAGAAATGGAAAATAAGTAACCTGTAAGGATTTATTTTTTTTAGAGAAAAAAATATTTTTCTATGTTATCATGTTTTTTAATATTGTAAATAAAAAAACACTATCAATATCACATGTACATTATTATAAATTGAGTTTATCATATGCTGTGGCCAAAAGTACATCATTACATTTAATATTGACAAGTAACCTATGTGAGTAGATATTATTATTACTGAAATTCTAGGGATGAAAATCATACAGCTGTTAGGCTGCAGAGGTGGGATTTAAATACAGTTTTGTCTGGGGGCACCTGGGTGGCTCAGTCAGTTAAGCTTCAGACTCTTGATTTCAGCTCAGGTCATGATCTCAGGGTTGTGGGATTGACCCCATGTAGGGCTCCCCACTCAGCAGGGAGTCTGCTTCTCTCCCTGTGCCCCTCCCCTGGTCATGCTCTCTCTCTCTCTCTCTCTCTCTCTCTCTCTCTAGTCTTATAAAAATAAATAAATAAAACCAGTTTTGTCTGACTTCAAAGCCAGAACTCTTAACCGTTATATCTTTTTAAAACATTTTTTGAAGTAATTTTAGATTCATAGAAGAGTTGCAAAGAGTACAGTGCTCCCATACACCCTCACCCAGATGTTTCTAATGTCAACACCTTACATAATCATGATACAATGACCAAAGCTAAGAAATTAATATTGCTATCAACTAAATCAGTGGTAAGTAAACTTTTGAACAGCTACTTAGTCATTGTTTTAGGCTCACGACCAAATGGTCTTTTCCCTAAATAATAAACTTTGTCCCTGCAGCTTGAAAGCAGCCTTTACAAAAACAAATGGTTGGAGCCATTTGTTTTTTCATCTTGAGTACTTTTTCATCCCCATCTCCTATTTCACCCATGTCCCCCACCCTCTGACAACCATCAGTTCTCTGTAGTTAAGAGTCTGTTTCTTGGTTTATCTCTCTCCCTCTTTATTTCCTTTGCTCATTTGTGCTGTATCTTAAATTCCTCATATGAGTGAAATCATGTGGTAATTTGCCTTTCTATGACTTAATTTACTTATTAGCATTATACTCTTTAGATTCATCCATGTTGTTGCAAATGGGTGCAGCTAGATTCTAATAAAACTTTTACAACAAGCAGCTGGACTCATCTGACTCATGGGTCATGGCTTGCAGAGACATGATCTAGAGGCAGATTTTCCCAGTTTTCCACCAACGTTGGTTTTGTTGTTATTGTTCTAGGATTCAGTTCAAGATGCCATGTTGCATTCTGGAGACCATCTTTCACTCTCCTTTTCATTCATAATCTTAACATGTCTGAAGAATAACAGGCAGAAATTCTGAAGACTGTCCCTCAATTTGGTTGTTTGATGGTTTCTCCTGATTCCACTGGAGTTATGGATTTGAGGGCAGAATATCACAAAGGTGATTTGCCATTCTCCTTGCAGCATATTATAACTTCTTATAAAGAAGATTTAAGCCATCGGTTTTTAGGATTTATTAAATTTTGACATTACTGATTTCCATTTACTCTAACTTAAGCTCTAGCATTATATAGACTATGAAAAACCTTGTGGGATTTTGATGTGTTATTATTTATGCTTTACTGAAACTCTAAGTACTCAGGATCTACCAATATTATGAGTACTTGGGCTGGGAACACAGTGAATTATTGATATTCTACATTTGTCATTTGTCAAAATTTACCAATAGCCATCAAAAATGTACTATGGAAGAATAACAGGTCTTACTAAGTTTAGTTTAGTTATAAGGCAATTGGTTTAAGCATGTTAGAAAACAAAATAAGATAAGATATTTAAACCTAGCTTATGATTTACCAAAAACATTTCTAATTAGGCTAAGTTAGTTTCATATCTTTAATGAGTTTATCTAAAATTTCTTTTGTTCATCTAATAAGAACATATGCATCTTAATTAAATATATGCAAGTATGAATTTATATTCTTAGTGAGTCCTAAAACTGTAAAAATATATTTCTTCAAAAATATTTTATTTAAGCTTAGTGCACCTGGGTGGCTCAGTCAGTTAAGTGGCTGCCTTCGACTCAAGTCATGATCCCAGTGTCCTGAGATCGAGTCCCGCATCGGGCTCCCTGTTCGTCAGAGAGCCTGCTTCTCCCTCTCCCTCAGCCTGCTGCTTCTGCCTACTTGTGCTCTCTATCTCTCTGTCAAATAAATAAATAAAGTGGGCGCCTGGGTGGCTCAGTGGGTTAAAGCCGCTGCCTTCGGCTCAGGTCATTATCCCAGGGTCCTGGGATCGAGGCCCACATCGGGCTCTCTGCTCAGCGGGGAGCCTGCTTCCTCCTCTCTCCTCTCTCTCTGCCTGCCTCTCTGCCTACTTGTAATCTCTCTCTCTGTGTCAAATGAATAAAAATAAAATCTTTAAAAAAAAAATAAATAAATAAATAAATAAAAAAAAAAACAAATAAATAAATAAAGTATTTTAAAATAATAATATTAAGCTTATTTTTTCATGCTAGATACCTACCTACATTCAAAAAATGTCCCCTGTATGGACTTTGTAATATAAGTATTTTTTATTTCTTACACAATCTTTTGAAATAAATTTGTCACCATGATAATCTATAAAGGTAAAATATCATGTTTCTTCAAGTCAGTCACAAATTCATTTGTATCCTATATAACTATATACATATATAACTTTTAAACATTTTTATTTCAAAACTTATAATTTACAAATAAAATCTCACCTGATAATAATAAGTATTTGTTGTTTCTCATGAGCGTCCTCTTATGCTTTTTAATTGGATACAGTTTTTGCATTAATGTCATCAGAAGTATAAGTAAAATTTTATGATCTAAAATTTTCAATGATGATTTCAGATACATGCTGGCATATATCGGCTTGCTGATCATATTTTTGTTGATTGATATATATTTATCTTTCCTGGACAAAGTTACCTGAAGTTCATTAAGTCCAAAATTAATAGTCATCCTTAACCCTGTATCTGTGTTGTCTCTCGATTCCCCAAGCAAATGGGGTAACAATCTATACATTCTCATAGACTGAAAACTTTCTGAATAGATTTACTATTTCTTTTATCACATAGTCCATTTTATTCTCCAAATCCAGTCAATTGTGCACCAGAAATTTCTAATAAAAATGATCTAAATTCCCATTCCTCATGGCCATATCTCAGTTCTGTACTTCAGCATCTTCACCTTGACCTTAACTGGTCAACCTGACAAGACCCTCTTCTACCTATACCCCATTTTCCACAATGTTAGCATACTTATCTTTCTGAGAAATATATCTGATCAGGTCACTCTGCAGATACTCTTTTATAATCTTTACCTAAGATGAAGGATAAAGCCCATACTGCTAGACATAGCATGTCAACCTTCCCACAATGTGCTCGAAACCTCACTCTCTAGAATCAGAACCTATCACTACCCCCCTTCGCCTCCTCCACCTGTGCTAGGATAAATTTTAATTTCTTTTGATACTCTTGTTGCTTTTGTAGGAAACACCTCTCCTATGTCTACTTGATTCTTTTTTTTTTAAAGATTTTATTTATTTATTTGACACAGAGAGATCACAAGTAGGCAGAGAGGCAGGCAGAGAGAGAGGAGGAAGCAGACTCCCCGCCGAGCAAGGAGCCCGATGCGGGGCTCAATCCCAGGACCCTGAGATCATGACCTGAGCCAAAGGCAGAGGCTTAACCCACTATGCCACCCAGGCGCCCCATGTCTACTTGATTCTTTCGATATATTGTTCTGTTACATATTTCCTAAAATTATACTTAAGTTGTTTGCAAATATTTAATGCAATTTATATAATTTTTTAAATTTTAATATTAATGTATATTATTTAAGCATCTAATCCAAATGTTAAATTTACACATGTATGATAGTACCTTTAATAATGTAAAGGTATAATATGTGTGATTGATTTTAAGAAACAGGGTCTATTGCATCTATCATATGTGCCTCAGGAAACAGATTGAGAAGAATACCATTTTTCGTTATAGATGTTCAATATACCGAATATAGAAAATTCTTAAAAGCTTTAAAGGTTAATCTAAAATCAATCCATTCTGGGGGCACCTGGGTGGCTCAGTGGGTTAAAGCCTCTGCCTTCGGCTCAGGTCATGATCTCAGGGTCCTGGAATCGAGCCCCGCATCGGGCTCTCTGCTCCACAGGGAGCCTGCTTCCTCCTCTCTCTGCCTGCCTCTCTGCCTACTTGTGATCTCTCTCTCTCTCTCTCTGTCAAATAAATAAATAAAAAATCTTTAAAAAAATAAAAAATAAAATAAAATAAAATAAATCCATTCTGTACCTTTTGTAAAAAAACACTTTGGCAATTTCTTCCATAGTTAGTGGTCTGGTCTGTTCATGTTTTTTACAGTTTACACATGATATTGCTTAATGGATTTTTCAAGGAAATCATTCAATTTAATTAAAATTCCAAATTATTATTACGTAGTAGCATAGGATTTTCTAATATAACTTGAAAGTTATTGCCTTATATATTTTCTTTTATTGTTTTTGTACTGATTTGTATACGTACTGCGTTAGTTTTATATTAGTTTTCTATTTCTGTGCATCGGAATGCCACAAACTTTGAAGCGTGAAACCACACCTATTTATTTATTCATTTTCTGCAAGTCAGACTAGCATGGTACAATGGGGTCCTCTGCTACAAGTATCACAAGGCTGATGTCAAGACATAGGATGGACTGAGTTCTCTGAAGGGTCTCTGGAAAAACCCACTTCCAAGCTTATTCCTGTTGTTGCGAAATTTCAGTTCCTTGCAGCTATGTGACCGAATTCCCCTTTGCCTTGATGGCTGAAACCTGGGGGGCCAGTTTCAGCTTCTTAGAGGCCAGTTAAAACTTTGTCATGTGAGCTTCTTCATCTCTCTCCTTTAGCTCCTTAATTATTCCTGTGTCTTGTATTTAGATCCTCTTGATCAGGCATTGGATCCAGTCCTTCCCTCTCAACACAATACTCATTTTTTTCTTAAGTTACCATAAACTGTCATCGTCATTCATTTTCCAAACCCAGGTTCCTACCAATCCAGTTCAAATTACTGTCAGTTGAGAATGTAAAGGCAAATTCTTGATATAAGTTGCTTCAAATTCATTTATCTTTTCACTGAGAATATCCTGCTTGGCTCAGCAAGATAAGGTATTAAAATTTAAATTCAAAATGGAAAGATTTTAGAGAAAAACCCTGAATTTAGATTTTTAGGTCTTTGCCATAATTTAAAGACTTTGATATCCAGGGCTGCCCCTGGAGAGGAGACTTTCTCTTCTTCAGTGTAGTCACTTCCTCAACTATTTATTAAGTGCCAACTACACACCAGTTCCCATTCTAGGGTCTTAGGATATAGAAATGATAAAACAAAGTCCCTTCCCTCATAGAGCTTACATATTAGTGGGTGAAGACAGCCAATTACCAAATAAACAAGTAAGCATTATTACATAAGATGGACAGGACTGCAATAGAGGGGGGAAAGATGTAAGCGACAAGGAAAATAGTAAGTTCAATAACTGTGTATGCTACTTAATATTAGACATTGAGAGAAATACTTATTCCCAAGCTAGCCAGAGTCCTGGAGGAAATAAGGATGTAATACATTCTTATATGTGAATAAAGACCATGGTAGGCAGAGAAAATAGACAGTGGAAAATCCCGGAGGGAAGCAATACAGTGTCTGGTATGTTCAAGAAATGCCAAGAAGGTCAATGTGTTACAGAAATGTAGTAAAGGAGAAGTGGTAGCAGATTAAGTCAGAAGGTAAAAAACGTGGAGAAGGCTGGTTATGAGGGCATTCTAGACCATTCTAAGGACTTAAGCTTTAAAACTGAATAAAATGGTAAACTGAGGGTTTCAATAGAGTAGTAGTAACATGATTTGATGTATTTCAAATGAGTCACCTTGTCTGTCATGTTGAGAATATATTTCCCCTCATTTTAATTAAGAAAAATTCTAAATGCTAAATATTTTTAAATTTCAGTCAAAGCATAATTTCTAGTAAATAGACAAATATTTGCTGAAGATAAGATTTTTTTTCTTAATAAAATAATACATTGTGGTATCTAATTCTTAGGAAGAAACATTTGAAATTTCTAATATTCAAGAGTCTATAATTTGCAAAAAGAAGCAATTTCACATGTTCAATCTGGTAATTATTAAACAATGCTTTAAAAAAAAGGAAAGATGCTTTTATCTATACATCTTTAGCTGATTTAAATTTTTGCCCAAGTGTCCTGCCAATTATTATTTTTTTTACCACAATTAACCTCCAAATCCATGTATTTGTGCCTATGTAACTATGTTGAGTTAAACATTTAACTCTGTTAATAATTCTTTTCTGAACTTAAGTGATCTCACTTTGCTTACTCTTTAGACCTGGGATGGTTACATTTCTAGGATTTGGTAAGAAACATGAATTTAAGTGTGGAGTGTAATTTACAATTGGTAAGACTTTACACAAAGATAATATTTTCCCCACAAAAATAGAAATTACTTCATGAAAACTTCTATTTCTAGTTTATTTAGTTTACCTTGAACTTTTAGACATCTAGCTTCATTAGCACTTGTAAAATGTGGAAAATATACTTTCCTCTCACACTTCAATGGTTAGTCAGAAGAAAAAATGATTGATGTTTAAACTGTTTTGATTACTGGGTAAAAATTTCTAAAACAATTTAGGAAATATCAAAATTATGATCATGTAACTGGAACTTTCAGAAGAAAATGGTATATGAGGACATTTTTCATAAACATTCAAAGTTGTGTTCATATGTTCTTTCTCTTTAATCAGTTTTTTATTTTATCATGATTAAAATCTATTGTGGAATAAATAATGAGGAACAGTGACAAGTTACCATAAAATAAATACTATGGACAGAATTACAGAAGAGAATTGTAGCCTAGTTTCAACTTAATG
Organism: Ailurus styani; assembly: GCA_002007465.1. Classification (NCBI taxonomy): domain Eukaryota; kingdom Metazoa; phylum Chordata; class Mammalia; order Carnivora; family Ailuridae; genus Ailurus; species Ailurus styani. The sequence continues at coordinate 2,332,550 of LNAC01000144.1, read as the reverse complement.
AGAGAATATCCTCCAAAATTATATGTTCCCCCAAAAGAGCTTGGTTAAAAGGTGGTTTATGCTCTTAAATTACTAACTGTACTTGAAAGAATATTTTACAAAGGAGAATTTTACTCTCACTGAATTAAAATTGCATAGCATGAACTAAGATTGCTGCACAGAAGAAGGACAAAGAGATTCTGCAATATTAACTATGGGTTAGCAATATATAATCCTAAAATATAATATTTTGGGTCACATATGTCAACAAAATGACTATTAATGGCAAAATGCCAATGGGATTTTTTATTGCTTCTAATCTAGGCTTTATTTTTATTTTTTTAATAAAATTAATTAAGTTCCCTGACAAGATGTTTCACGAGGCATGCACCCAAACTAATTAAGCCTGTTTTCTTAGGGATTTATGACTTATGGTTGATTGACTTTGTAACTGAATTACATACTAATCTTCTAGCTTTATAACCCCTGATATTTTTGGCTGTACAATATTCCTTTTACCAGATAATATCTTTAGGAATGTGTTCATAGAAACTATTGTTACTCCAGAGTACAGATTTAAAATAACCTCATTGTTGGAACAATGCTCAACATTATAGCAATAGAAATGCTTCATGTGAAGAGAAGCCCTATTAGGCCAATGCTACAATACATCCTGACCACAACCATAATCAGACTTTCAGCCATTCAAAGGCAGGTAATATAGGTGCATATAATCAAGTCACAGAGGAATAATTACAGTGAAATGAATGTGTAAGTAGTGATACAACCCTTCCTAGACCTGATATCACAGTTTTAAAGTAGTTGTGATAATTGAGAGGGCCAAAATACCTAGCATTTCTAGCTATTGAAAATATAAATGTTTTACACAATATCATCTTGAACCTTTATACACAGGAGCTATAGAAATCTGTTATCCCATGCCAGGAATTTAATAATAAAAATGCCCTGATTTAAAAAGCGTAAGATCAGGTTTTTCCTTTCTATTTAAATTATGAAAATATACTAAATCTAAAATTACCTGAAATACTATGTTTAAATTTTGCTCTGCATATTAATTCATCCTAGTAGTCCTCTGCTTATTAAAATTTGAATGTGCCCTTTCCTATGGAATATCAACACTTCCTTACTTGGACTACCAATTATAAACTCCATAGAAATTAGGTAGATTGTAGTTACAGAGTTCTTGTATGTATACCTTTTATTTTAGTTCAGCTTATTACTTAAGCTCTATTAACTAAAGCCTAGCTCTGTTGTCTAAGCCTGCTGTCTCCTTTATTTTAGGCATGGAAGAGTCCTTATGTTCTTATTTCCACGTTTCACTATCAATGCCCACTCCCAGGTTCTATCTAAAATATTACTATCATTTCCACCTCAGTGAAGAAAAATAAGGCCTCTTCTATCTATTTGCACACATTAGGTCCAAGGAAAAATTACAAAAACCCTGACCTGGCAATTAATCTTCTGGATTCAGCTTAAAGATCTGTAGCTCCATTAGTGTGTTTGAGTCTTTTACTTTATGAGACAAGGAGGAAAAAGAATAAACAATCTTTATCTGTCTGGAAAGCATAAACCTTTTTTTTTTAAAGAATTTATTTATTTATTTGACAAAGAGAGATCACAAGTAGGCAGGCAGGCAGAGAGAGAGGGGGGAAGCAGGCTCCCCGCTGAGCAGGGAGCCCGATGCGGGCCTCGATCCCAGGACCCTGAGATCATGACCTGAGCCAAAGGCAGAGGCTTTAACCCACTGAGCCACCCAGGCACCCAAGCATGCACCTCTTCAGGCTTTCCAAACTTCTTTCAAATAAACAAGAGAAAAACTCAGACAGCCAAAAAGAAAAAAGAAAAAGAAAAATTACAAAATGTGAACCTGCCTTCACTCTTTCTTATTGCAAGTTAAAGATCTGATAGTCATCTGTGTACCAGTTAAGACACAGAATAGGGAAGTGATGAGCTTACTTCTAGTTAAGGGTAAACGACTGAAGACCCTTGCTATTTTAACTTCTAGATCAATAAAGAAGAGGTGTCTATCAGGAAGCCTAGCTTTGCCTCCACCAACAGTCATGTAGCACAAACACTTATACACGAAACAAAAGGTCATATCAACACACGCACACACACACATTCACACACACAGAGCCAGTCAGCACTATTAGCTGTGCCACTAAATAATTGCTTTTTTAAACTGTGGCAAAATATACATAAGATTTATCATATTAACAGTTTTTAAGTGTAACCATTTGCTTTGATAGACTTTTTCTTGAAAGGATCTAAACTGTCAAATATGACTTCAAAAAAGTGCCTTTTCCTGCCTTGAGACATGTTTGTCTTCTCAAAGTAACAGATGAGATCTAACAAGGTGTGCAGTATGACTTAGACAAGAAAGCTGCTCTGATTTGGGCTTCTTGTTGTTTATACTTTATTATTCATTCAGACTGAGAGCCTACATTGATATACTTTAGTTCTTCAACCAACTATATTCCATAAATCCATAACTCTAAATGTATTCATAATAAGCAATCAATACAGACCAGATAAATCCTGACCCCTTATCTCTATGCTAGTAAATGGCAATGCAGTGTTGGCAAGGAGGTCCAGTTAAAGTCAAAAGTGCCTACACATTCCTGAGGAGTGGAGAGCAAGAATTGGTGCCAACTCTTCTCTTCCCATAGAATCACATGAAAGTTACACATCCACACTTTGGCATCAGATAGTTGAGTTCAAATACAGACCCATTGCTTATTAGCTGTTTGACTTTGGGCAAGTTGCATAATTTCTGAAAGGCTTAGTGCCTAATTTGTGAAGTGAGATTAATACTTAGCTCATAAAGCTATTGAGCTCGTTTAACCAAATGAGGTTATCTCAGCTGGGAAGAGGGCAGATTAAGAAGACCCTAAATTTACCTAGTCCCACAAATATAACTAGATAATACTCACATCAGTGTAAAAAACCTCAAAAATCACCCAAAGGCTGGCAGAATAAACTCTGTAAGTAAAGGCAGAGAAGAGGGCAGATCGAAGAAGGTAGAAAGGGTGAAGATATAGTCTGGGAGCAAAACAGACCATGGCTGTTCATGGTAGGGAGAGAGCCTGTGGTGTATTGTAAGGAAGGGCAGAAAACAGACCTTCACACTGGGGAGCCCAGGAATGGAGAGGATGAATCCCCATAATATTTACCTTTGAAAGGAGAGGCGCCCATATTTTCTAAGTTCTTACAATCGGTGGGACTTATACCAAGTTTAGATTTTAAAAATTGGCAGTCTCTGCTCTGGGAAAGTCCAGAGAGCATTAGGAAATGGAGTCTCCACCTTAAAGAGGCAGTGAGACAAACAGCCCATTCAGGTAAAGTTTAGAACCAACAGTTGGAAAAACACCAGGGCAGACAGGAGGGAGAGTAATATGGTCACCTCAGATCCTTGCCTGGAGAGACAGGGGTCACCAGGAGACCCCTCCAGTTAAAGGAGCTGGCAAGCACCATTTCCCTCCCCACCCCGCAGCGTAAACAACCACCGCTTGTGGGAACCAGCTCAGCACTGATATTTGCTACCTTACTTGCTTGTACCAAGCCCCACCCCTGTGCTTCAGTAATTTTGCCCTTCCCAGTCATGCTCACCTCAGTCCCAGCACTATGGGCCCTTCCCCCAGAAGACTGCTGAAACCCAGCCAACACCACATTTCCCAACCTGCGAATTGTGTGGGACCTCAGTTCTGGCGGCAGCAAGGTCAGGTCTCATTTCACTAGCAGACCACTGCAAACCTTGAAAAATGCACCCCACCCCTGCTGGAGGCCAAACACTGCCCACAATAGGCACATGACCCCAAACAAAACAACTGGCATAGTTGGCGGTCCAACCATAATAATTAAAATTGGTCAGTGCTTCAGGATATACCATACTCTATGTGAAATTTGAAATATAGGTTGGTAAATTGTCTCTCTGCAGACAACTGGACTGAGGAAAAAGAGGAGCACATGCAGCACCTAGAGGAGACAATCCCTGGAGCTCCAGGCCCTGGGGAACAGGGCACCACACTGCAGGGCACTACAGGACCTCGTCTTCATAAGGGCTATTATCATAAAGAGCAAGAGAAGTAACTGACTTCCCTAACACAGAAACAGACACAGAAAGTCAGCTGCATGCTCACAGGTGGGAAGAACAAATACTGTTAAAATGTCTATACTACCCAAAGCAATCTACAGATTTAATTAAATCTCTATCAAAATACCAATAGCTTTTTCACAGAACTAGAACAAATAATCTTAAAATTTATGTGGAACTATAAAAGACCTCAGATAGCCAAATCAACCTTGAAAAAGAAAAAACAAAACTGGAAGTATCACAATTCCAAATTTCAAGTTATATTTATAAAGTGGTAATAATAAAACAGTATGGTATTTATGGTAAAAAAAAAAAAAGATATGATACTAACATGAAAATAGACACACAGATCAATAGAGTAGAACAGAAAACCCAGAAATAAACCCACAATTATATGGTCAACCTTTGACAAAAGAGAAATGAATATACAATGGGAAAAAGACAGTCTTGTCAACATATGATGTTGAGAAACTGGATACCCTCATGCAAATGAATAAAACTGGACCACTTTCTTCCACCATACACAAAAATAAACCCAAAATGGTTTTTAAAGACATAAATGTAAGACCTCGAATCATACGAATCCTTAAAGAGAACACGGACAGTAATCTCTCTGACATCAGCCAGAGCCACATTTTTCTAGATATGTCTCCTGAGACAAGGGAAAAAAAGCAAAAATGAACTACTGAGACCTCTTCAAGGTAAAAAGCTCTTGCACTGCAAAGGAAAAATTCAACAAAACTAAAAGGTTATCTATGTAATCGGAGAAGATATTTGCAAATGACATACTCAATAAAGGGTTAGTATCCAAAATACATAAGAACGAATATAACTTAATACCCAAAAGACAAATAATCCAAATAAAAAATGGGCAGAAGACATGAACAATATTTTTCCATAAAAAGATATTCATATGGCCAACAGACACATGAAAAGATATTCAACATCACTCATCATCAGGGAAATGCAAATCCAAACTACAATGAGATATCACCTCACACCTGTTAAAATGGCTAAAATCAAAACCAGAAGAAACAACAAATGTTGGCGAGGGTGTGGAGAAAAAGGAACCCTCACGCACTGTTGGTGGGATTGCAAACTGGTACAGCCACTGTGGAAAACAGTATGGAGGTTCCTCAGAAAATTAAAAACAGAACTACCCTACAATCCAGGAATCACACTACTGGGTATTTACTCAAAAAAATACAAAAAACTAATTCAAAGGGTTACATGCACCCCTATGTTTACTGCAGCATTATTTACAATAGCCAAACTATGGAGGCAACTCAAATGTCCATCCACAGATAAACAGATAAAGAAGACGTGGTATATACATATATACATATATAATTTAGCCATAAAAAAGAACATAGATGGAGCTAGGGAATATAAAGCTGAAGAAAATAAATCAGTTGGAGAAAGACAAATGCCATATGATCTCATATGTGGGATTTAAGAAACAAAACAAATGAGCAAAGAGGGAAAAAGAGGAGAGATACATGCACAAACACACATACACCAAGAAACAGACTCTTAACTATAGAGAACAAACTGATGGTTGACAGAGGGAAGGTGGGTGGAGGAGTGGGTAAAATCGGAGATAGGGATTGAAGAATACACTTACCATGATGCAATAAGATAAAATAAAATAACACAAAACAAAATGATTTAAAAAATAAATGAGTTAACCTCCTAAGATTCCTTAATACAATGCTTTCAACAGACAGATGAAATGCATAGGTACCAAACTGTAAGATACAAATTTGGTAAATATTTCACCAGACACACATACACATGAACAAAATTTTTTATGTATACCACAAAAGGTAAGTCCTGTCTGTTTTGTTTTGTTCTTTTTTCCAAAGATGTATCCACATCTCCTAGAATGGTGCCTGACACATTGTTAAGCATTCATTAAAATGTTATTGACTATATCATAAAGTGAATGAACGAAGGAATAAATGAATGACTCTACCTTAGGAACTAAGTTCTATCCCTTTTTCTTGGTTGCTCTGAAAGACTATGTTCAAATTAAAAATCTATCATGTCCATACTATATATGTATATACCAAAAACATTTAAATTTACTTAATAGTATATTTTGCTACTTGTTTTTTACCCAATATTACATTTTTTGAAATCTGTCTTGATACATGATTCCTATGTGTTATACGCAGGTAATAATATTCCATTATAGGAAAAAGCTGAATTTTGTGCATTCTCCAGATACAGATAGTGAGTTTATATCTAAATTTTCTATACTGTAGGAAATTCTATTATGAACACCTTATGCATAGATCTTCGTGCATATATGGAAACTGTTGGATAATAAAGGATCTTTGTTCTGAGTTTTATTAGGTATTCCTGAAATGGTTTTCTGAATTGCTATGAAAGTTTCTTTCCACAAGCAATGTGTGCTAGTTTTCTCATATCACTATGTACTTATACTATTTGGTAAAACTTTTTAATTTTTTGGCCATCTGAAGGTTGTGTATTGGTTTGTTATTACTTCAAATCTACTTTTATAACTTAAGTGAACTTCTGAATCTGAGGGTGAATTTGCTTACATTGAGGAAGCTGTGTCAGGATGTTGTTATCAACATCTGTTGTTAATAAGCACTCAGTAATTTAACTGTTGATTAGTGCTACTGGGGACTTACTAAGAAGAACATAAAGAAGAGTGCCTATTACATAATGGACATTTAAATTTTAAATACCAAGATTTGTGAAGGCTTACCAAGAATGTCTGGTCTGGGCAAGGCTACTCTTTGCTGATCCTAAATAGCTCTAAAGATCTTGAAACCCTTGCTCTTGTCATGGCCAGGCTATTTGTGGTCAGCAGTGGTATTAAATCACACAGCAGTATCAGGAAGAGAAGGGACATCCATTCCTGCCTTGGCAAGGCTACATCCTATGGGCAGTAGTGCAAACCATGTAATGGTCTCTCGAGTAGTAACTTTTACAGCAGCCCACCTTGCCTGCCAACACTTGTGTCATTGCCCACTAGTTGTGTGCCCCAGCATCAAGAGACCTATGACAGCAGCTGATGCCCAGATTTTAGTTGGAAGCACTGACTTTACCATGAACCAACTGATAGAAAGGGACACCTCAACTAAATTTGCACTTTATTTCTTTCATCTCTCTTTTTCCTGGAACAGTAATGTAATTAACCTATCTTTGGTGTGGAGTATGTTATTTCTTCATTGGCCTATTAAGAAATATTATCCTATATGCTACTGGCTAGTGAAATATTACTATTATAAACTATAATTCCCACAGTAAACCTGTGCTAAATAAATGATTGGCAAAGACAAATCTCAGTTTCTGAGCATAATTTGGCCCAAACAAAACAACTGGCATAGTTGGCAGCCCAACCCAAAACAGTAATAATTAAAATTGGTTAGTGCTTCAGAATATACCATACTCTATGCCAAATTAGAAATACAGGTTGGTAAATTATGCTCAGTTCATTACTGACCAAAATCTGCTAAAGCCTGTTACTGGATTGACAAACTTTTAAACTTAATAGGCTATTTACCATTTATGGCTTCTTACTGAAACTATAAACAGACAATGAATGGACAAAATCGATAGAGCTATTATAGTTTGGATCCTGATGTTGGTCACAGTATTTATCTTAATATTGCCTTACCATATTACAAATGATCTGGAATACTTTATTAAGCATCTGTATAATAAAGAATGCTTTGAACACAGTTGTGAAATGCAGAAGGACAATAGTGAATATGCCTCACTCATTAACACTACCAAAATTATTCAAGAGGGGTTTAGGATCCCTAAAGACCTATTGAAGACTTAATCTGGACAAAACTTAAAATTAAGGAAACTCCAGATGTTGGCCTGATCACCCAATCCAGTGAGTTATATTCTATAGTAAAAAAAAAAAAAAGCTAATAAGGAAGAAATTCCAGCATTCTTATTAGGAGCAATCAGCAACGTAGATACAGACAGAAAGGAAAGGCTATAGCCCAAAACATAATCTCCAGAGTAAGAAGAAACCCAAACCCTTTTATCCCTAAGAATACCCATCTACACCCCAAGGGCAATGATGATTATCATAACCCTCTGACTCAGTAACTTTAACCTACTAGAAGTTAGGCCCATGAGAACAGACAAAACTACAACAAATGATAATATGGAACAAGTCAGAGTTACTAAACAGAGAGCCTAGACTAGACAAGAAATGACAAAAATTAGGATGGAATTCCAACAAACTGATTTGGACACAGAAACCCAATGGCTATTAGATTTATAGTCCAAATGAGGACCTGATCCTCACAGGAGCAGATTGTGTAACTTGGATGCATAGCCACTGATGCTAAATTTAATCAACACCTTAGAGTATTTGGAGAAAATTATACTAATACATACAAAGATCTTTGGCAGGGTAGCAGCAACCTAGAGATTATGATAGCCTATATGTAATATATTATCCCTATCAACATCTCCATGGAGAACAGCAGAGGAAACTATGAATATAATAATTAAATTAGGACCACTGACTATGATTTATGATAGAGGACAGACACCCTCACTGCAACATGCAGAAACAACAGAACAAATTAAAAAGTTCATCCTAAAATCTGTGCCCCTAAAGGATACAATAGCATATTTATGATATTTGCAGGTGCAAGAAACACAGGAAAACTGTTTGACTTGATCAGAACATCTGAAGAATTGAGTCAAGATACAAGCTATGGCTTTAACACTAATGTATATAGACAAAACAGGACTATATCTAATGTAAATAGGCCTAATAGAAGCAAACTCATAAGGCCTTCCTGGCCTAGGCAACCTAAATCATTTAGACTACCATGCTTCAATCCAAATTATAAAAATAGACACTCAAATAGAAACCCAGAAACTAATTACAGTGACAGAGAAAACAGAAAGGAATTCCTAAAAGAACAAATTATCATTCTTGCTACTTCAACATAAAATAAGCTAATCTGGACAGTAAACAGCCAGATGGATCATATAAATACACCAGATTATAGGAATTTAAACGCATGTTTTCCAAAAATTGAGGGGACACTCTTAGATACAGGCACTATAATAAACAATATCACCATTGGATCTGGAACTTACTTAACAGTGATAAATTGATTTGACATGTTCTTTGCTATACCTACCAATTGATGAGAAAATCTAGCCCTGACTGCATTCACACAGGAAGACAGACAATATCAGTTTACCATGTTACCACAAGGATACCTTAACAGTCCACTAGTACCCTCAACTTTATAACAGAAGATAACCAGACCTTTCAGGAAACACACACACACACACACAAACCATCATTTCCAACCTTGATGATATTCTTATTTATGGTAGTAACTTGGAAGAACAGGCTAAGGTCAAAATAGAGTTAACTGAACTCCTTACACCCAAAGAATGGACAATCAATCCAGGTAAGAGTCAAAGACCTCAAACTACAGTCAAATTTCTAGGTATAATTTAGTCCCCTGAAGGTAGGAAAATATGAGACCCAGTCATAAAAGTATAGATCACATACTAACTCTTGCCACAAAAGAAGAAACTCAGAAAGTAATAGGATGTTTGGATATTAGAATAAGCACATACCACATATGGGGAAAATATACAGACATATCTATGACATAACTAGGAAGAGTAGGGAATGGAGTTGGACAGAGACTGAAGAGGCAGCCATTAGTTATTTGAAAAATGCTGTCAGAACTTTTGACACATTAGCACCAGCTAATGAGGACTCTAAATAAAAACTAAAGTGCCTATATTCATAAGGGTTTGCAACATGGTCACTGTGGACTAAAGCACTGCAGGACCCCAAATTTTACCCAGTTGGATTTTTAACTAGGAAGTTTCCATTGTTTGAGAATAGATACCAACCAACTGAAAGGCTCACTGAGGCACTCTATGAGGGCCTACAAAATACAGAGCCAACAACAGATGTTCTACACTAACTGAGGAAATCTCAGCAAATGCCAATAGTGGATTTCCCAGAGTCCAAAGGGCGAGGCACCTGAAACCCAAGAAATTGAGCAGTGGGGACCATCCTTGCCCACAGAACTAAGAAATGCCTGGTTTACAGATGAATCAGCCATAACACCATCCAGAATATGGTGTGAGCTGGGCCCTTAGGACTAATGATGGTCTAACTTTGTCAGAACGAGGCTTGGGAGAACCAGTACAATATGCCAAGCTAATAGCAATAAAACTGGCAACTGAAAGATCTGTTAAGGGAACCCGGAATGAGTCTTTTCTCAAACTCATGGGCAATAGCTAATGAAATAGCTACCTGGTCAAGAATATGAAGAAACAAATGACTGGAAAATAGCAACTATGAACATATGAGGTAAGGACGTATGACAGAAAATAGTGCAAACTACATTCCATACTTATCGTACATGTCTCAGCTCCCCAGAGATGACACTATGGTAATGAAATACAATGATCAGGTAGGTAAACTCACTAGAAAAACTAATGAGGCTAGAATTCCTAAACTTTATCACAAAAAGACCCACAATGACTCATATATAAAAAGAGTCTAATCAAAATATGTATAAACCAAAGGAACAGTGGATGATAAAACAGAAAAGGATAGCTATGTCAATTGATAAAATTACAGTTGACTTTTGAATAATGTAGGGGTTAAGGGCACCAACCCCCGAGCAGTCAAAATTCTATCTATAACTTATGATTTTTCTGAAACTTAACAAACTGTTAAAGTTAAAACATAACCTATTCTTGACTGAATACCTAAATGATAACATAGTCGATTAACATATTTGGTATGTTATATGTAATATATACTATGTTCTTACAATAAAGTAAGCTAGAGAAAAAAGTTATTAAGAAAATCATAAGGAAAAGAAAATACATCTGCAGTACACATAAATTCACATAGAATCCACATAAAATCCACATAGAAGTGGAGCCCCACAATTTAAGCTCATGTCATTCAAGGGTAAAAGTATTATATGGGCACATCATTAAAAGGGACACCCAGACATACATGGCACCAAAACCTGGTTGAAAACAAAACCATTTATAAGCCAACTAAAAACTTACAGTATCACATTAAAATGCAAGTATTGTAGGAAGTTTAGAGCTTGGAAATCTTTAATCAAAACACCAAAGTTAGGACTGATAAATCCTTTCAAATTACACAAATTCATCACATAGGACCCTTGTTTATATCAGAGAGTAAACCATATAATGTATTATTGTAGACACATGGTCAGGAATAAGATTACCCTACTCCTGCAGAAATAAGGATCAAAAATTAACCAACACTAGAAATCTGAATTGCTTGCTATGGTAACCTATCCATCATAGAATCAGACTAGGGAAACTGCTTCACAGAAAAAATAATACAGGGCGCCTGGGTGGCTCAGTGGGTTAAAGCCTCTGCCTTCGGCTCAGGTCATGATCTCAGCATCCTGGGATCGAGGCCGCATCGGGCTCTCTGCTCAGCAGGGAGCCTGCTTCCTCCTCTCTCTCTGCCTGCCTCTCTGCCTACTTGTAATCTCTCTCTCTGTGTCAAATAAATAAATAAAATCTTTAAAAAAAAAAAAAAGAAAAAGAAAAAATAATACAAGTTTGGGCAAAAGACCAGGGCATAAGGAAAAACTTCCACTTACCTTACAATCCAGTTACCTTTGCATCAACTGAAAGGTGTAATAGCTTGCTTAAGCAAAAGCTTAGATTGCTTACTAACAATGTAGACATGAAAACCTGGACTAAAATGATATGGTAAGCAGCAAGGTCATTAACCCATATATCTATAGAACTAATGTTAAAAAAAAACTATAGAATCTGCACTTCAACAACCCACAAAAGTAAAAATAATCACTAATAGGATCCTAAGCACTGAATTAAAGGCGTAAGTGCTAATTAAAAAACAAAATGGCACATATAATTTCAGTGAAATTATAGCACCCACCACTAATAAAACCTACTGGGTGAGCAAAGGACAAAAAATATTACAGCAAATTAAAGAAAATAATACGATGTCTTTATAAAATTTTCAAGAATGAAAAATATCTTTTATTGTATCAACATTGGATGCAGGCACTAAAAACACTGATATTTACTCCATATATGCTGGCCAGCAGACACATTTTTATACAATATCATTACTGTGTTTTTGGTATGCTGGATTTAAAAATCACGACATGGTCAATATGTCAATCCTTCCTCTTAATGGTCTATGAATTTCCAGTCTTGATAAGAAAGAGTTCTCTTACTTTTATATTCTGTGTATCATTACCTACAGTTCTCACAGTATTTTGATTATGTTATGTTTAATATTTAGTTACATGGTCCTTTTGCATTTTATCATTTATGTGGCTGATGAGTCCACTTTCATTTTTCCCAGATAGGCTGTTGTGTTAGCACAATTTATTAAGCAATCCATCCTTTTCTTACTGAATTAAACTATTATCTTTGTCAAATGTTAACTTCTATTATAAAATGTAAGGGTAAGCCGTTAATAGAACTTTTATGCCAAATCAGGAGTTCCCGAATGAGGATGATTTTGTCCTCTGGGCACATTTATGACTACCACAACCTGAGGAGGGAGCCCTGGGATTCTGCTACGCATTCTGCTACTCACTGGGATTCTGCTACGCATTCTACAATGCACAGGACATCCCTGCCCCAGGAACCCCCAACAAAAAATTACCCGTCTAATGTATTAATAGCGATGATTAAGGAACCCTTCCTAGACCCAGAGATGTCTGGAGGTATGATCTTGGATTTGCCTTGTATGTGCTAAGTTAAGATAAATATGGCATATTTAGATTATACCTGGTCATCATCATAATTGTCAATAGTGAAATGCCTAAATGACTGATCTACAGCTTCAATTAGAGGGAACTGAGCTGACAAGTTTTCTCAGAGAAAATATGTGGTAAGTACAAATAAGATCAGTAAGGATGGAGTTGGTAGCCCCCTGAACTGAATTATTCCATGCAAGTTCCAACACATTTCTTGCAATCAACTGTGTTCCATGTAGTGGAATGCCCAGTAAACTGAGTTTGACGAACTGAAGTCTCCTGCAGCAGTCGCTGATCCACTAGGAGCTCTACTGCCTCCTGTATCCTTGATTCGGCAACATAAATTTGGAACACAGTGTGTCTTGTGAATCTTTTCATCAATTTCAAATAAAGGAGCATCTAACTGAGTCAGAAGTCATGGCAAACGCATAATTATTTCTAATTCTGGATTAATTCTTTTATGACACCGAACTATTTTCTAATCTTTACACCAAAAGTGTATTGACCAGATTGCCTAGATTTTAAAGTAAATTCTGAAGCTGTGCCATTACTCTCATTTTCATCATCCCCTAAATATCCTCCTGAATTTGTTCTTCATTTGAATATTAATTTATTTTACCTAATTCTAAAAGGACAAAAACAGAGATAATAAAAAGAGTATTGAATTCAAGCCTGGATTGCTTTGAATTATTTTGTTATTGTGGCTGCTGCTGCTGCTGCTATTGTTGTTGTTGTTGTTGTTTCGGAAAATTATATTTTTGAAATTGAGTCTTCCCATCCAAGAATGAAACCTATTTCCAATTTTTCAGGTCTTTATATCTTCAATTAAGGTTTTATAATATTCTTCAAATAATTTCTTTTTTTCTTATTCCAAAGTATTCTACAAAATAATACTGACTAATATTCCAATTTTAAACCATCTAACCACTCATGGAGTTAAACCTAAATTGTGTCTGTGAGTGTTTTAATGTATAACTGGATTTAGTTTGCTAGTATTTTATATAGAAACATACATTTGTATTAGTAATTTTGAGTCTGATTTTCCTTCCTTATTTAATATGTGTTCTGTTGGTTTCCAAGAATTCTGTTCAAAAACATATCAGTGATTTTATATCAAATAGTTATTCTTAAAGTTACAATTTTGATGGAAATAAACAACTAGCACTTATTTTTTAACAATCTGAATTTTCATGACACATAAACAACAACACATGTATACTAAATGTATTCAGGACAATGTATGTTAAGGTTATAGCCATATAACTGTAAAACAGTTCTTTCTTCCTTGTTTAAATTCTCACTGTCCTGAATACAAAGTAAACCCAGAAACTTAGCTTTATTGGTATCATGTTTAAATTAATGAACCATTCACTAATAAGCTCATCTCAACTACATGGATTATAGAATCAACAGAGACAAAGTTAATTATTCCAGTAAAAATTTACAATGATATGTAAATAATTCCAAAGAAGATACCTTAAAAAAAAAGAGAATTATTATGACGATTTCAGTTCACTCAGATNTTATTCCAGTAAAAATTTACAATGATATGTAAATAATTCCAAAGAAGATACCTTAAAAAAAAGAGAATTATTATGACGATTTCAGTTCACTCAGATATATTTTTAATTATAGTTGCCTTCAAGAATGTAAATTATTTATATTCATTCATATATAGAGTATAAACCTTGTACTTTCTTGCAAAAAAATAATTTCTTAAGCACCAAACACAGTAAGCAGCTGGAACCAAAGTAAGNATCATGACCTGAGCCGAAAGCAGAGGCTTTAACCCACTGAGCCACCCAGGCGCCCCAGATATATTTTTAATTACAGTTGCCTTCAAGAATGTAAATTATTTATATTCATTCATATATAGAGTATAAACCTTGTACTTTCTTGCAAAAAAATAATTTCTTAAGCACCAAACACAGTAAGCAGCTGGAACCAAAGTCAGCACAAGTATTGCCAAAGGTATTATCACACACCTAGGAATTGTCTGACACTGCTCACACCCTACAATAGAGACTATAATATAAAAGTGCTCAGAGAACTAATAAAGCTAAATACCAATTCTTTAATCTCTCATTTAGTTGTTTGCTTCTCAGGGCTCTATGTAGACAAGGCTAAAGATCCTACTGACCGAAAATGTCAAAATTTTTCAAAAGTTGACATAAGGAATGCAAAAGAGACCTAAGCAATTATGATTCATATGAATCACTGATACAAATTCATCTCAATTTCAGTGATACCATAAACCTGAAAATCACTTGGGTTGCTGGTGAAAAATTGTCCCTAGTACATCCTGGAAATTACATTTTAAAAGTCNATAAACCTGAAAATCACTTGGGTTGCTGGTGAAAAATTGTCCCTAGTACATCCTGGAAATTATATTTTAAAAGTCATCCTAGAGGGCGCCTGGGTGGCTCAGTGGGTTAAAGCCTCTGCCTTCGGCTCAGGTCATGATCTCAGGGTCCTGGGATCAAGGCCCACATCGGGCTCTCTGCTCGGCAGGGAGCCTGCTTCCTCCTCTCTCTCTGCCTGCCTCTCTGCCTGCTTGTGATCTCTCTCTCTGTGTCAAATAAATAAATAAAATCTTTAAAAATAAATAAATAAATAAATAAAAGTCATCTTAGATAATTCCAATGCAGGTGGTATCAGAGCACATTTTGAGAAACACATTAAATGGTGCACATGTATCAGTTCACAGATACTGATGGCCACATGTAAGCATGCCTCTTTGCTATAGAAATTACTTTCCAGTTTCCTAGTATTTGAATTACTACATTAAAATGACTGGGGAAAATCATAATGATGAACATGATGGTTTCAGCAAACATTATGTTTATGTTTAATGTATTCTGTATGAATTATACAGTGGCCCATTTTTTTTAATTGGCAATCCAGCTGTAGATGTTCTTTTTAACCATCATACTCAATTAAGCAGAACACCTCAATTCTCAAATGCTTTGAAACAACAGAAGATAATTTCTTCTATAAAAAAAAAAATGACTGTGAGGAAAATCAGGCAGATGTTTTAACTACTTTAAGTGTTTGTGTGTGTGTACTAGTAGTAATTATCTTTGCTCTAATACTGCTCAAATTACACCAATTGCTACTATTAAGCAGTAAATCTGTATACATGTGCTTACAATGTGTGAAGATCAAATATAGGAATCTCTGTAAATTGTAAGGAAGAAAAAATTATGCTATATCACACTCTAACTCATTGATCTTACTTTTCAAGGCATGAGATCTTAGGGAACTAAATAATCATAGAGAAAGTAATTCAGAGAGACAGAGAGAGGTGGGAGGGCCAGAGAGAAACTATGTAGCACAAAAGAAGATTTGTTTAGTTCTTTCAAAGCTATACCACCTGAAGACTTGTTGTTTTTAAGAATAAAGAGACCTTGTCCTCAGTTACCATCTCCCCAGTTTCAGATTGCAAGCAAGACTCAACATCTACTAAGGGAAAAAAAGAAAGAGAAAAATCCTCCGACAGCCCATCTGCTGGTCAGATAAAGATGAATAAAACAAATTTCCATTTAAAATCGTGTTTGACTAATAATTATAAATTGGCTTCTTTTAATTTCCCATTAAAATATAGATGAAGACTTCAAAAGAAAAATAAAACGTAACAAATAATAAGACTGAAAGACAGCGAAACATTTGCCGGATTTTAGGAATAAGTTCCTCAAAGTGCAACATCCATTAAACTGAAATTAGAATATCAGTTATGTCACATTCCTTGTACCATATAAAAGAAACTGAGAGATCATAATGGATGTCTTTCCCCTTTCCAACATTTTGCCCCTAATCAGAGTTCTAAGGTCTGTGCCAAAGAAAAAATAGGGCAGCTGTCCCTCTGTTGTACAGATATTGCTTTTCAGAAGGCCAACATAAGCAGCCTATCTAAGAGTACTGGTATCCTGCTTTTTATTGAGACTTTGACACAAGGAAAACAACATCCTAGAATAGGCAAGTGGAACTGATGGTATCACAAGGCAACACCGATAGTGTGTTTCAACAAGTGAATACATTTATTTCAAAAGGTCACACCATCTCCACTCCCACCTCCACCCCTCCCCAGAAAAAGATGCCCAAATGAAGACAAAGGAGAAACGTAGACTGAGAAAGAAAATGACGTAATATCCCCAAGTCAGAAAAGATGAAGTAACTGCTGATAAAACAGACTGAATAAAAATAAAAACAACCAATGTATCACAATTCCTGTAACACTGTAACAAAAAATAAACAGAATACTTGGGGGAAAATATACTTCATTATTGGAAGGCAAATGTCAGCGTCTTCACGGCCTAGAGAGTCATAGAAATGGGAACAACGGGAACAGCAATAACAACAATAACAACAAGGATGAATACTCCAGAAGTAAAACAAAGAATCCGAATCTAAACTTCAGGAAGGAAGGAAAGAAAGAGAGAAGATTTTGTGAGTATAATGCTAAATGTCAGCATGAATTCTGTGTAATTGATTCTTTTGTACACTGTTTTTGTTGTTTTTTTTTGTTTTTTTTGTTTTTTTTTTTTAAAGATTTTATTTATTTATTACACAGAGGGAGAGAGATCACAAGGAGGCAGAGAGGCAGGCAGAGAGGGGGGGGTGCGAAGCAGGCTCCCTGCTGAGCAGAGAGCCCGATGCGGGCCTCGATCCCAGGACCCTGAGATCATGACCTGAGCCGAAAGCAGAGGCTTTAACCCACTGAGCCACCCAGGCGCCCACTTTTGTACACTGTTTTTGAAGATGTAAATTTATACAACCTACCTGGATAACAATTTAGAAATCTAGAGGTTTATAAATATATATGCCCTTGACTAAGTAATCCTGCTTCTTGGAATCTCACTAGGAAGTAATGTTTTAAAAAATTATTTATTATAGCATTATTTCTTTTAAAAAGAAATTAGAAATGACTTAAATATTTAAGGATAGGAGAACCATTCAGTAAATTGTAATACATCAATATAAAAAGTTATTATCCAGCTTGTCTTTAAATAAAATAATGAAACACTTAAGTCATAGGTTAATGTATAATATGGTATTAACTATGCAGGAAAAAAACAAAGGAAACAAAATGAACATAAAGTGGTCATCTCCAGATCTCCACTGCTACCACAGAGGTTCTGAACTATGGTTCTATGGGAACAACTAGACATCTGCTTTCCAAGTGATTCTTTGTTTTTGTTTTTTTTTAATTATTGTTTATTTAACTGAGATAGAGACAGAGTGAGCAAGAGAAAGAGAGCAGAAGCAGGGGGGTGGGCAGGCAGAGGGACAAGCAGACCCCCTGCTGAGCAGGGAGCCCACCACAGTGCCCAATCCCAGGACGCTGATATCATGACCCAAGCAGAAGGCAGACTGTTAAGGAACTGAGCCACCCAGGCATCCCTTCCAAGTGATTCTGAAGCAGGCAGTCCATACTTTGTAGAACTCTGACCTAAACAATGAAACCCAACCTTGTGTTCTATACAAAGTCATAGATGACCTAGTTCCTTCCCACTTCCAGTTTCATCTCACACCCCTTGCCACATACTCTCAAACACCAGGGAAAATATCATTCTTTAAATAAGTATGGAGAAAGATGAATATAAGTTCAGAATCACTGGGGGAACTGATGAACCTACACGGACACATGACAATCACCCCAAGTCCATAGTTTATCCTAGGGTTCACTCTTGGTGCTGTACATTCTATGCATTTGCACAAATATATAATGACATGTATCCATCATTATATTATTCATGTCTCCTCAACCCAAGTCTCTGGCAACCACTGGTCATTTTACCATCTACATGGTTTTACCTTTTCTAGAGTGTTACATAATTGAATTCATAGAATATTTAGCCTTTTCAAGTTGGTATTTAAGGGACTTCTATGTCTTTTGATGGCTATTTGATTGATTTTAGTTTTTGGGGGTACATGTGTAGTTTCTTTGAGAGGTGGTACTTGTTATGAATAGCTTTCTACTTCTTTTAAATTCAGTATGTCCTATTTTCTCCTGGAGATGACTTCTCTCTTCCCACTAGGGCTTGATCCTGCCTATCTTAATTAAGAATAGCCACGTGACACATACAAAGAGACAAAGAGCTTGTTTCAGAATGTAAATCAACATCAAGAAATTCTTACTTTGAAAAAAAGAAAAACACACACAAGTGAACTGAAGAGTATTCTCAGTTATGTAGGTGATATTCCTCCTGGCACAAGCTCTAAATCTGCTTGCAGACTAGTAACAATAGTTGTGGACCTCAGCTGTTCATGGAAATATTTAGTGTAGCACTAAACTTACTTTAGTTCAGAGATTGGTCAATGCATGACCCATGTTGGTCCAAAAGTCCATTATCCTGAACAGTGTGGCAGTAATGGTCCAGAACCATAATTATTATATCCTTCTTGGTCACCCTCATCCACCCATACATCCCTACAATGTCTGCCACCCTGGAATAACTTGAACATCACTGAAAAGGATAATTTAAAAATTGGTTGCAGCTTCAAAGATTCACAATTCATTGTGTTTATTGGTAAGGCAAAATAACCTCATTAATTTGTCAAAAAAACCTCACAAAGGCAAAGAACTAGGACAGGCAAATATATGTATCAGGAAAATGCTTCTCCAAATGTGTTTTTTTTCTTTTGCTCAATAATGAATAGGAAATATAGAATATGGAAAATATGTTTATTTCTACAAGAATAAAACCCAGATAAAAAGATGAAATAAAATTCATACAGGTATAAGAAGGGAATGAAAAATATTTTCCCCCAAATTCCACCAGCTTAGTTCCTATGAAAATGGCAGTAAATCTATCCTATTCAGTCCCAACATCGAATTTGGTCTTATGAGAGAGAATTTAGTCAGTTTATTGTTCTAACTTTGCCCATTTTCCCATAAAAGCAGATTTTAAGACTCCAAATGACTTTCAGATCACTGATTCTACCGCCAGCTGTTGCATTACCACACGGTTTTTGGGCTCTGAAAGGCATTTTTTTGTGCTCCAGTATTTATACTTTGGCACATCTTTTTAACAGGTGCTTTATAGTAAAGAGAGACTAAGCATTATGAGGCATTACAGGTGCTAGAGAAAAGATCACTGAAATAAAACTTCTTTTATTAAAATATACTTGCCTCTTGGCACCTATGACTTTTTAGCTATAGTTTGATCAATTTATGCTCGAAGCTTTGGTTGCAGGAGCAGTTGGTTTTGAAAGGCTGCCTGGTTTCATTTTCCATACAAATATGTCAGCACTTGAATGAAGAATGAAGGCTATCCTCAAGTTATTTATGCAGAACAGCATTGGTTCTACCATTGCTAATCCTAAAGCTAACTGAAAGTTTTTAAAAAGATTCACATAAAAGAATTCATGGGCTACTTGTTCCAAATAAAATAGTTTCAAAGGAATTCATGATGGAAGTTGAAAATAATAGTTGGAGTGAATTAAATATTTTTTGTAAAATAAGAAAAAATTTGAAAGTCACTAGAATATGTTGGGGCAGAAAAATACTGCATAGCTTTTTCCACTGCCTCTTATGCAAATGTTGGCTTTGTAGAATTTTTTGAAGTTTTGAGTTTTCATAGCTCGAGGTCACTTTCCATTTAAAAATTCACTCCAGAAAGCTAAAAGAAGGTTCACAAAGACACCTGTTTTTTTCAAAGACCTGACTTATTTTAAAGTGGATTTCTAAATGGAATCACTCTATTCATATATAAGGGGCAGTTATGCTTTGTCATAAAAGCTAGATTTTATAGCAGAAAAATGTTTCCTTCTCAAAATAATACTTTTAACATGTTTTAAAGCACAGTTGAATTAAAAAAAATACATCCCCATTTATAGTTTTCCTTTAAAAAAATCTTTAAATTCTAATAAAGGTAAACATTTCATTAAGGGAAAAAAGCCACTGAATTATTTTCTTGCTTTAAAATTATCAATATTTTTAAACTTAAAATTACTGCTAATGGCTAACACACTTTTTATAACCACCCCTGATCTATCCCTTCATCCCCTTCTCTGCTCATTCCTTCCCTTATATCTAATACTCAAGCATTTTCTCAACAAATTTGTTCAAATTGCTTTCTATGCCTTGAAATCTTCTAAGTACTCCTACCTCACTTTAATGATGCCATCTCATTCTTAAGTATCGATGGGATTTTGGAATACAGGTGAGGTTTGGTGGGGTAAGGTCTGGAGTTGATGACCAAGACAGAATTCTTGAGATGTCTTTGGTGCAAAATGGTGGTTTTTATTAAAGCCCAGGAACAGGATTAATGGGCAGGTAGAGCTGCTGCACTGGGGTTGTGAGCGGTGGCTGATTATACTCTTGGGAGTTGGGGATGGTAAGGAAAAGGGAGGTTTCGAAAGCATTTTCATATGTTAAAGAAGATTCACAGGATACCAGAGCCTTCGCCATTGTCAAGTTAAAGTTGTTTTTCCTTTCAGCAAGGCATTAGCATGAAGATGGTTGGGAGCTTCCTGGAGAAAACTTACACTCTGCTGCTTCAGGTTATCTGTCAATGGGCTGCAGGTTATAAGGACATTTAATTGTATCTACATTTCCTTCTGGAAGCTAGGCCACTGATAGAAACGCTTTGTTCTTGTAGATTGCAAAGACATTTGTAAACTGAGGGAGACTCCTGTCTGGCAGGATTGTGATCTCTATAAATTATTTGTTTGTCCCTTCCTTAGCTTTAGGGCAGCCCCGAGTGCATGAGGAATGTCATATGTATCTCATGGGAGGGGGGGAGTGGTGGGGTGTCAGCCTCTGCTTTGTCCTCAGCTTGCCTTTTGCTCCCTCGTATCATCTAGATGGACAATTTTCTTTTTCTGGGCAGTCTCCCTGAAGATACCCTTTCCCCACTGGATTCTCACCTCAGTGCATCCCGTGTAGTATATTCTGCCCCATCCAAGTTTCTGTTTCCCCTTCTGTTGCATGTTGCTCTGAATCTCTTACTCATCACATTAATTGTAATTACCTCTACTCTCTATTTTCTCAGAAGAATCCTTGAATTCCTTGGAGAGAAAAGCTAGATCTTATTCAGCTTTGAATTCCTAGCACCTGTCTTTGTAACTGAACAAGTATTAATTCATTAATCGTTCATTGAATAAATGTGTAAATGGAAGTGTATACACTGCCCTCCAACTGTGCTATAAACACAGTTGACTGTACAAAGAACAATAATTCCTTCTATGCCTATGTTCTGTGCGTACAAAATTATCTACTCTAAAATACTCTTGAAAAAAAGATAATTTGGAAGCTTCTTCTGACACTACAAGAGCATCAGTGAATGCATGGATGACTTCTGCACTTAGGTCATATGCTTAACAGAAGTGAATTATTCTACATAAAATGAATACTTTGATGTGCATAACAATAAATAAATACTTAGGGCTTGGGGACAAGTGGAGAATACAGAGAGAATGAAAAGAGGAGAGAAAGGCCAGTCAGACTGGCATAAATCTGGAGATACTATGGATAAAGTTGTCTCATAATTCCTCCTGATGGATTAGCCAACTGTTTTTTAAGGATGGTGATGTCTGCTTTTAATTCTAAGTTGTTGGCACAGCTGTGAAGTAAACCCCTTCATTAATCTGAAATCTCAGGTTAAGGCCATCACAAAATGCAAATATTTTCTGATGGCTTTTGTTTTATGTTGCTTTTGTGTGAACAAGGGAAACAGGGCTGACTTTCAAGTCAGGGCAGAGAAAAGAGACAGGCAACAGCCTCAGGAGGTAAGACACAAAGGATTTTCAGCAGCGTCGGAAACTTGGAAGCCAAATGCGCCATGAAATCATAAGCCCCTGAGAATTTACTGAAATCTAGGGAAGGTCATTGGACAAAGATGTGGCTCAGTAGGCTACAATTTATTAGTGTGTGCATGCTGGTGTGTGTGTGTGTGTGAGTGAAAGAACAGAGCAACTTCAGCTGACTTCAAAGATACACATAACTGGATGCAACCATATTCAACCACTAAGTTAACATTAAGAACTACATATAATACCCTGCCACAGTATTTTCTCAAAGATACCAAAATATTAAATATTAGTACTAAAATTTACTTACCTATAAAATAATAATTAGAAAAACACCTCAAAGTTGTGTTAAATCTTACAAGAATGAAACTTTGGCTTTAAGAAATAACTGGAAAAAACAAAAGAAGACTGAATTTTTCCTTTTTTAAAAGAGAAAAAAAAATTCACTATACTACATAAAATTTAAAAGAGTAGTAAAGAATATTAAGTTTAAATTGTATTATCATTTTCACAGTAATTTGCATCAATCGTACTGTTTATTCCCACATAAATTAACAACCTTTAAAATATGTTAATGGAGTTTAATATATGGTATACTATATTTTATTTATAACTATTTTAAAATAAACAGCTATGCCTTTGGCAGAAAAGTTTTGTTTCTTTTACCACATTTTACTTCAAGTTAATATGTGAAATAAGCATGGTCCATTTTTCATGTGGTCATATAACAGATTGGTAAACTTCTATATAAAAAGAATGAGTATTTTTAAATCAATTTGATAAAGTATCAAATTTGGTGGAAAAACAACTCTAATGGTTCTTATATAGGACAAAGATTTTTTTCATGTTAAACAGTGGCACAAATGCCTAGCACAATACAGACTAACTAAGTTGTACATTGCTTTTCTTGTAACTGTTTCTGTTTGGTGGATTTAATTTGACCAGTTCATGATGTGACAAGATGAATTATGTTATAGTGGTACTCTTGTGAGGATGCATAAATTCTAGGGTGTTTATGTCATTTAACATCAGTGCTAAGCTTAAGACTTTTCATATCACATTTTACAGATCTGGATTTTCTCCAGATCTCTTGAATTCTTTCACTGTAGCGAGAGATCACATTTTGCCACGTAACTTGAGTCATATCTAACCATAAGCAATTAAGCAAGTGAGGACATCTATATCTATATCCATACACAGATATGTATTTGAGGTACCTGATGTGGGAAACAAAGGCAGAAGAAAAATTATTAAATTCCCTTACTACCTACAGCCCATTGACAAGTCCTTGAAACAGGCAGACGGACATTCCTCTAGGGACGCAACTGCCTCAATGTTAATACTTTGCTAAGGGCAAAAGGCAATCTTAGCCTGACTGCCCCCTCCCCAGCCGAGATCCTATAAGTCTACTTTAATGTATAAAAATTCCTTTGGAAACTTCCTTTATCTCTAAACCCCCCAAGACATGTGTTGGCAATCATCCCCCAAGCATATGGCCCACTGATATATCTCTGAAGGGTCTCATGACTAAGGTTTTATTAGACAGTAATAAATGACCTTGTCCCAACAATAGCTAGCCCCTTCAAGGTCCTGGAAACCTTGCTTCCAAATTCCCTCGAGACTTATGCTATCTCGACTTAACCCTCTCCCAACTTGAAAGTACATAATGGGTCACTCTTCCTTACCCTGGTGCAGCTCTTTCTGCCCATGGGTCCCGTCCCTGTGCTTTAATAAAATCATCTTTTTGCAACAAAGATGTCTCAATAATTCTTTCTTGGCTGTTGGCTTCAAACCCTAACATCATCTTTCCTACATCAGTACCCAGTGTTCACCTTCAAATAATTTATATATCAGTCCCTTCAGTAATAGCTTATCCCATTCCTTCACTTTAATCAATGGCACAGCAGTGAAGTTAATACTACACTGACATTCTAATCACCATGACGTCTTGCAGCTATTGTTGATATACATAATTATGTAATTAGTTTTAAGAATCTTTGTATTACTCTCAACAAGAAAAGTGCTTTAATTTACACTCAGGGAAAATAGACTTACAAGATCTATCTCTGAGATGGAGAAAATCCCCATTAAAACATACATATATACACTGAGATATTTCAATTAAGCCTTTCCTTAATAGGGAACTTAATTTTATTTTCTGTTCCTGTTGCTAGGACTATATAACAAATTACCTTCAACCTAGAGGCATAAAACAACTTTATAGAAAGATTATCTGGGCTGACTGTAAGCCATCTGATTAATATAGTCAAGATTCTTACAGAGTTGGCAAAATTACCTAGCAAAAAATTATGTTCATCAGACAGTGTGCAAAAACATACAGTGCCCACGGTGGGCTAGACCCTCTGCTAAGAGCTGCTGGAGGCTTTAGATAGGAATCAACATGGAGGTTGGTTTGAGGGCAATCTGGTAACGGAGATGAGATGATCTGTAATGCTACCTATTACAAGATGTATTTAGGAGTAGACTGGGGAGAGCCAGTGCCATTCAGAGAAGAGAGGAGACAGCAGCAACCTGGCACGACCTGATAAGGAGAGCATAATAATGCTGATTTACCAAATTTTGTTTCTCATCCAAGGGTTTTAAAGTTTCCAAGAAGAAAACTGCTATCTCATCCTTCTTATAATCATTCAGGTACTTAAAAGTTCTAAAGTGCACTAAAAAAGAAGGTCATACTTTGTTACTCCATGCAAATGCTGGTATTTTTATCATTGTGTATTTTGTTTTTTGAAAAATCTTATTTGGTTGACATTTTGTTTTAAAAAAATACAGAGCTAGGAATATTTTAGAAGTTTTCTGAGAAATATGGTTTTATAAATCTTTATGACTATTTGGGCATTTTTGGTGTTTTGACGTGCTCCGCTATCCCAGGAAATCTGCCAGGTTGTGCTGTCCCTGGTTTGTTACTCTGTACCTCATTCTGGTAAGGGAACTGCTATCATTTCTGCCGAACACCTGTGAGCAGTTCAATAAGCTGCATATTCTAATTCTGATGTATTTATAAAGGTAAAGTATTATAGCCACCAGGATTTTAAAAATCAAATTAAGCCAGAATATTATTTTTATTGGACAAATTGGTAAAACTATTTCAGTATCACTAGGGTTTTGCTACTTACACATAAAGTTGTTAGACATTTAAAACAATAGCTCAGGTAATTAGACCAAGAAACTTGTGTCAAATGTAAAAGGAAGTTTTTATAAACTGTTTTATTTTAGGACTGGACTGTAATTATACCAATTCAGCCTGCGGATCATGTCTAACATATCTGTAGGACTAGATTATAACAATTTTCTTTAATTTAATTGGAGCTTAAAATCATTTTTTAGTAAAAACTATTTTGTGTTGTTTTGAAAAAATTGGTCTTACTCCAAAAAGCACCAGTAAAGGGGGGGGGCTTTATTATAAAGATTTAAGTATGATAATAAGGAGATTACACTTTCATAGAAATGAACTAATAGAATTGGAGGTCATAGAGAATTGAGCTGAAGGTTAATTTTGGACTCAAGATGTCTTCTTAGTCAGCTTGGGCTGCCAAAACAAAATACCATGGCCTGAGTGGCTTAAATAACAGAATTTATTTCTTACAGTTTTGGAATCTGGAAGTCCAAGATCAAGGTACCAGCAGATTCAGTTCCTGGTGAGAGTCAGCTTCCTGGCTTATAAACAGCCAACATCTTGCTCTGTTCTCCCAAAGTAGGGAGAGAAAGAACTCTGGTCTCTTCCTCTTCTAATAGGTACATTACTGCCATCCCGTAGTCCGGTAGACCTTCATAACTTCATCTAAATCTAAATACCTCCCAAAGGCCCCATCACCAAACTACCACACTGGGAGCTAAGATTTCAAGGCATCTCTAGGGGTGTCAGGCACAGCATCCTACAAAGACTGATCACACTGGCCTCCTTTTATCCCAATATCAAATGTCCCTTACCCAGTAGGTAACCAGTTCATTGGCTTTACTCTACCTTTTTAGAAACTTTACTAAAATGTATCAGATGACCATCTGTTCGTACTGCTTAAAGCAGATACACAGATAGTTTTATTCTCTCATCATTACTGGATCTTGACTCTTTGAAAGTAAGTCTGTATTAGAGCATCTGATTTGTGTCTTATGGATTATTTTTCTTTTTTTTTTTAAAGATTTTATTTATTTATTTGACACACAGAGAGAGATCACAAGTAGGCAGAGAGGCAGGCAGAGAGGAGGAAGCAGGCTCCCTGCTGAACAGAGAACCCGACATGGGGCTTGATCCCAGGATCCTGAGATCATGACCTGAGCCAAAGGCAGAGGCCTTAACCTACTGAGCCACCCAGGCGCCCAGGGATTATTTTTCTTATGTAGAAATGTAAAACTGGAAAATAACATACACAGATGATTGCAAATGAAGGTGGAAATATGGCATGGGTAAAAGCATGTTCATCTCTAATTTCATGGAGAAAAAATAAAATAATCTAGTTTCATTTTGAATCTATAACTTATGGACCTACTTATTAAAGGTTAAATGTTGCATGATAAAAGGTATTTTAATGTTTTCATCAAAATCAAAAGTAAAAACATACCACCATATCCAAGGAATGTATATTCTTTCTCCACTACATTTTACATTTGAAAAAAAAAGGTTTATCACATTACATATCTGAAAGCAAAATTTCCATGTGTGTATAGATAAATATATTTCTGGTGTGGATACAAAATCTGGTCTGTAAGAAAACTGAAGGACAGCTCCAGATCATGACCAACCCGTTAAATTCATGCTAGACAATGAGTCAACCTCACCCATTCTAAATATGCCATAGTGAGTGGCTGGCTGTCCTTTACTTCTGTCAAGGAAAAATTAACAGTTGAGCCTAACCCCTTGATTGAATAATATAACTGTTTTCGAACATGTACTATTAGCATAGGTTTCTCATAGTCTTTTTGACTTTTACTAACTCCAGTTTCACTTCCCTTTATTTAAGGAGAATCACATGCTATCTTTTCCTTTCCCAGAGAATCACAAAGCCTGGTCTACTGATCACAGGCTGATGCTTGAGAAAGCCCTCTAGACGTATTCATGTAAAAAAAATTTAAAAGCCTGTAATCTTAATGAGTTACATTGCTTTCAGAAATGTAGTTCTTAATTATGGCAAAATGTTAGGGTTGTTTTTCTTTTTTTAAATTCTTTGTCTGTGGTCTGTATTTCTACCATAAAAACCTAAGCTTTAATAGTTATGCTATCAACAGGTAATATATTCTAAAGAATATGTAAGATCCCCCTCTATAATATCTCGAGTCATTATCAAGTCTCAGTCATCAAATTTATGTGCAACAACCAAGCATGCCCACAAATGTTGACTTTTCCCTCCACCAGACATTTTTAGTCAGATAACAAATCAGGGTGAGTTTAGTCAAGGGACTCATTTTCCTCTGGCAGTGATTACATTAGCTGTCACAACTGGAGTTTAAAGTCATGTACTTTGGGTCATATTTTCCTTGATCCAGTTCTGTTCCTGCCACTGGCAATATCAGCAGCTGTGGTTATTATAACTACCCCCAGGTGACAGAACTTAGCATTTCATTTTTGGGGTTGTGGGGGAAAGGCAATGAAAAGGGATGGAAGGCTTAGTATCTGTATAATGTTTATGACATTCCCAAGTACCATACAGCTAAAAGAACAAACACCATTTAATCACATCTGCCTGAGATAGAACAGAGTGCACCATATACGGGTCGTCACTCAGGCAATAGTGCATTAACAATTCCTTTTTCTCCCCGAGTAATTCAAATCACATTGGGAAAAAAAAGTAGGTTGCAATTATTTCAAATCTTTTTCCAACCACAATCCTGATGAATATTATGTTGGTGTTCTTTTCATGATTCTCTTTGTTTCTTTTTCCTTTCCTGATCAAGGAGAAATCAATGCTTAACAACAATCTTTTCAAGATTGGCATTTATCCTATAATCCAAAACAAAACAAAACAAAAATCATTTTAAAACAATCTGAAATATCACCTAAGAAGAGAGATGCTAGTTACTCAGAAAACTTGTTATTTCTTTTCTTAGTGAGCAACCCACTGTAAGCTTATATACATGTGCAACATCAGTTTCTAACTAATATAAATGAAGACTTTCATAGTCTAAAATCAGCCAAGTGGTCACATGTAAAAAATGCTTCATCCTTGAAACACAAATATATCAGCCATTATATTTTCTGCACTGTGGTTTAACCATGTTTTACTGAAGATAAGGGCTCAATTATGAAGATTTGCTTTTGGTTTCCTTATTATTTTAGCTGGATCCTTCCCTCTTTGCATAAAATCCAAAAAGTAATTTCCTCAAGAGTATTTTTGGAAAAAGCTGACCTCCTTTAAAAGTGTTAAATGACTAAAATATCCTGTTAGATCTGTCAAGAAGAGAAGCTTTTGCCAGGCAGGTAAATAAACAACACCTGTGCAGAGGTATACCACAGCCTTTAAACCCTAAAGGCACAGGGCACCTGGGTGGCTCAGTGGGTTAAAGCATCTGCCTTTGGCTCAGGTCATGATCTCAGGGTCCTGGGATTGAGGCCCGCATTGGGCTCTCTGCTCAGCAGGGAGCCTGCTTCCTCCTCTCTCTGCCTGCCTCTCCACCTACTTATAATCTCTCTCTGTCAAATAAATAAAAAAATCTTAAAAAAAAAAAACAAAACCCTAAAGGCACATTAAAACCTCTAATTTAGTTCATAATTCTAAACGAGTTTAATGGAGAGGGTATTGATTTGCAATGACAGAAATGATCTTAGACAATTTTTACTTTTATTTATGTGGAATTCACCCACCTACCTCACAAGCTCTTCAGATGCCATAATCCTTTTCCATTTACATGTTTGCACACATGTTCACAATTTGACACTCTGCAAATAAGTGATTAAACATCCCCAAGCTCTGTCTGCTACACTGTAGATGGCTTAGTGAAAATAGGAACTTGACATCTTAGTCACAGGTGAAACAGAGAGCAAGAAGGAAGGGATGAAATCATTAAATCCTGCTTCTACCTTTTGATACTCTCCTTGACTTTATGCTGAGTACCCCCAAGGTCAAAGACCAGTTAGGCTGTAGCAGCCTTGCCACTACTATGCTGACACTTAGGGATACAATATGAACCCTAGAGAGGTGGGAGAATTCCTCCTGCCACTAAACTCTACAGGGTCTTTGCATAAATAAAGAATCCAAATATGCCACTTTTCCTCACCATCTTTTAATTCTGCAGTATATTTCTCTCTATCCAACCAGAATTATAGTTACTATAAATATTATGACAGCTTCTTAAAGGGAAGTTGTGTCTTTTTGATGACTAGATCATACTCAAAAAGTACATTTTCTTTACCTTGTGAGTATAAGCAACATTGGTGCCTAGTATTGATTAAACACTTAAATTTAATTAGATAGTCAATTGTTGTGCCATCCTATACAGGAATTAAATTGAAATGATTTGGGGGAGCCTAGAAAAATGGCAGAGTAAGAGGACCCTAAGCTCCTCTCTTCCCAAAGATAGAAGATAACACTGACATCAGTTTAAATAACCCAGAAAACCATCTGAATACTGGTAGAACAAATTTCACAACCAAAGGTAGAGAAGAGGCCACACTGAAGAGGGTAGAAAGTGTAGAGACACAGTGGGGAGCCAAACAGACCACCACCATCCATGGTGTGGAGAGAGCCACAGGCATGGAGAGGGAAGAGAAACAGACTATCGTATTAAGAAGCCTGCACAAACAAAATGAAGCCCCATAACATTTGTCTTCGAAAGCAAAAGGGGCCAAATTCTGTGAGTTACAACCAGTGGGACTTAAAGCCTAGAATTTCAGAAATTGGTGGGCTCAAAATGAGCCCAAAGGACAATAGGAAGCTGAGTTCCTGACCTTAAAGAGACAGCATGACAGATAGCCCACAGAGTTACAGCATAGAAACAGCAGTTTCAAAATGCCTGGTATATACAGGAAAGAGTAGTTTACTCATTTCAGAGTATGTCCTGGAGGGGCAAAGATTGCTGAGGAACTTCTCAGGAACAAAGGAGCTGGAAGGACCATCTCCCTTTCCTTCCCCCAGCATAAACATACAACCACCTGCGGGAACCAATGCAGCATCGACACTCACTGCTTAACTTGCTTACACCAAGTCCCACCCCACCACGCACTGGCTGATCCTTCCTTCCCAGTCATGTTTACCTTAGTCTCAGCATGGCAGATATCCACCACTAGAAGACTAGCACACTTGTTGACTCTTGACCTGGGCATTTTTTGGGGTCTTGGTTCTGGCTACAGTGACAGCAGTGGCTGCAGTGCTGGAGGCCAAGGCACACTTTGTTCAAATTGGGCACTCCACCTGCTTTGTGGATCTGCCCAGGCCAGCCCCTCCCAGATGTTAAGGCAGGACTAATTTCCTAGCAGGCCAACACACACCTTGTGAAAACTGTATACTCCACCCCAGCTGAGAAACAAAAACTCTGCACAACAGGCAAAGAGAGCCACTGCAGATGACTGCATTGAAGGAAAAAGCATCCAGGACACAAGAGCAGGGAACATGCAACACAAGTAGGAGACACCAACTGATGCACCAAGTTCAACTAAACAGAGAACACCATGCTTCAGGGCACTACAGGACCTCTTCTTCATATGGCCATTACTTCCAAGAGCAGGAGATGAAAGTGACTTTCCTATTACACAGAAACAGAGATTTATACAAAATGAGGAAACAGAAAAATATGTCACAAATGAAAGAACAGAACAAAACCACAACAAGAGACAAGCAAAGCAAATATAAGTAATATGTCTGCTAGAGAATTTAATGTAATAATCAAAAAGACACTCACTGGACTTGAGAAAAAATTTGAGGACATCAATGACACTCTTAACAAAAAGAGAAATAAAGAACCAATCGGAGATGAAGAACACAATAAATGAAACTGAAAATATACTGGATGGAATGAAGAGCATGGTAGAGGAATGAAGTAGTGAACTGGAAGATATAGTAATGGAAAATAATCAAGTTGAGCAGGTGAGAGAGAAAAAATATGCAAAATGAGAATAGACTTAGGGAGCTCAGCAGCTCCATTAAGTGTAATAACACTAGCATTACAGAAGAAAAGCAGAAGAAAGAAAAAAGAGGAGGAAGAAGAAAGGAAGAAGGGGGGGAGGAGGAGGAGGAAAAGAGAGAAAAGGGGACAGAAAACTGTCTCGAAGAAATAATAGCTGAAAACATCCCTAATCTGAGGAAGGAAACAGATATCTAGACCTAGAAGGGACAGAGATTCCCCCAACAAAATCAACCTAAGGAGGTCCACCCCAAGATACATAGTAATTAAAATGACAAAAAAAAAAATTAAAAGCAGCAAGAGAAAAGAGGACAGTTATATTTAAGGGAAACCCCATAAAGCTGTAAGTAGATTTTTCAGAAGAAACTCTACAGCTCAGAAGAGAGTGGTATGATATATTCAAAGTGCAGAAAAGGGAAAAAATGCAGTCAAGAATACTCTATCCAGCAAAGCTATGATTTGGAATAGAAGGAGAGATAAAGAGTTTCTCAGGCAAACAAAAACTAAAGGAGTTCACAAACACTAAACCAGTCTTACAAAAAAATGTTAAAGGGGACTCTTTGAGTGGAAAGGAAAGACCATAAGGAAGAGTAAGAAAAGTAGAAAACACAAAAGCAGTAAAAATAAGTATATCTGTAACAATCAGTCAAGGGATTCACAAAATAAGAAGATGTCAAATATGACAATATATACTTAAAACATAGGAAGAAAAGAGTAAAGGATGGGTTCAACCTTACGTGACCATCAACTTAATATAGACTGCTATATTCAGAAGATATTATATACAAACCTAATGGTAACTGCAAATCAAAAACCAGTAATAAATATGCAAAGAATAAAAATCAAAGGGATCCAAGTACATCACTAAAGAAAGCCAGCAAACTATGAAAAAAAAACAAGAGAAGAAAGGGACAAAGAAAAACTACAAAAACAACCACAAAACAAATACCAAAATGTCAATAAATACATATTCAGTAATAATGACTTTGAATGTAAATGGAATTAATGTTCCAATCAAACGACATAGAGTGATGGAATGGATAAAACATAACAAAACAAGACCCATCTATATGCTACCTATAAGAGACTCATGTCAGGCCCAAAAACACATGTAGATTGAGTGTGAGGGAAGGGAGAAATATTTATCATGAAAATTGATGTCAAAAGAAAGCTGGGATAGCACTACTTATATCAGACAAAATAGACTTTAAAACAAAGACTATACAAAGAGACAAGGACACTAATAATAAAGGGTACAGTCCAACAGGAGGATATAAAATAGCAAATATTTATGCACCTTACATAGGAGTACCCACATACATAAAACAGTTAATAACTATCTTAAGGAAATAATCAATAATAATACATTAATAGTAGGGGATTTTAGCACTCTACTTACATGGATGGACAGTTCATCCCAAAAGAAAATCAACAAGGAAACAGTGGCTTTGAGTGACACACTGGAACAGATGGATTTAATAGACATACACAGAACATTCCATCTTAAAGCAGCAGAATACACATTCTGCCCAAGTGCACATGGAACATTCTCCAGAACAGACCACAAATTACGCCACAAAACAAGTCTCGACAAACTCAAAAAGATCAAAGGTATACCAAGCATCTTTTCCAACCAAAAGACAAAATCTGGAAAGAGAACAAATATATGGAAGTTGAATAACATGTTACTAAACAATGAATGGGTCAAACAATAAATCTAAGAAGAAATAAAAAATTACATAGAAACGAGTGAAAATAAAAACACTACAGTCCATCTTTGGGATGCAACAAAAGCAGTAAAAATAAGTATATCTGTAACAATCAGTCAAGGGATTCACAAAATAAGAATATGTAAAATATGACAATATATACTTAAAACATAGGAAGAAAAGAGTAAAGAATGGGTTCAACCTTACGTGACCATCAACTTAATATAGACTGCTATATTCAGAAGATATTATATACAAACCTAATGGTAACTGCAAATCAAAAACCAGTAATAAATATGCAAAGAATAAAAATCAAAGGGATCCAAGTACATCACTAAAGAAAGCCAGCAAACCATGAAAAAAAACAAGAGAAGAAAGGGACAGAGAAAAACTACAAAAACAACCACAAAACAAATACCAAAATGTCAATAAATACATATTCATTAATAATGACTTTGAATGTAAATGGAATTAATGTTCCAATCAAATGACATAGAGTGACGGAATGGATAAAACAAAACAAAACAAGACCCATCTATATGCTACCTATAAGAGACTCATGTCAGGCCCAAAGNTACAGAAATACAAAAGAATATAAGGGAATATTATGAAAAATTATATGCCAACAAATTGGACAACCCAGAAAAAAATGGATAAATTTCTAGAAATCTATAACATACCAAAATTGAAGCAGGAAGAAAGAGAAAATTTGAACGGACTGATACCCAGCAACGAAACTCAAACAGTACTCAAAAAATCTTCAAAAAACAAAAGTCTAGGAGCAGATGGCTTCACACNCAATAATAATACATTAATAGTAGGGGATTTTAGCACTCTACTTACATGGATGGACAGTTCATCCCAAAAGAAAATCAACAAGGAAACAGTGGCTTTGAGTGACACACTGGAACAGATGGATTTAATAGACATACACAGAACATTCCATCTTAAAGCAGCAGAATACACATTCTGCCCAAGTGCACATGGAACATTCTCCAGAACAGACCACAAATTACGCCACAAAACAAGTCTTGACAAACTCAAAAAGATCAAAGGTATACCAAGCATCTTTTCCAACCAAAAGACAAAATCTGGAAAGAGAACAAATATATGGAGGTTGAATAACATGTTACTAAACAATGAATGGGTCAAACAATAAATCTAAGAAGAAATCAATAATTACATAGAAACAAGTGAAAATAAAAACACTACAGTCCATCTTTGGGAANCATCATACTTAATGGTGAAAAACTTAGAGCTTTTCCTCGAAGGTAAGGAATAGACAAGGATGCCCACTCTCACCACCTTTATTCAATATAGTACTGGAAGTCCTAGTCACCGCAATCAGACAACAAAAAGAAATAAAAGGCATCCAAATTTGTAACGAAGAAGTAAAATTCTCANTAAGAGTCTTAGATATAAAACCCACAGCCAACATCATACTTAATGGTGAAAAACTTAGAGCTTTTCCTCGAAGGTAAGGAATAGACAAGGATGTCCACTCTCACCACCTTTATTCAATATAGTACTGGAAGTCCTAGTCACCGTAATCAGGCAACAAAAAGAAATAAAAGGCATCCAAATTTGTAAGGAAGAAGTAAAATTCTCACTATTTGAAATGACATGATGCTATATACAGAAAACCCTAAAGATTCCACTAAAAAAGTACTAGAACTGATAAATGAATTTGGTTAGTCACAAGATACAATCAATGTACAGAAATCTGTTGCATTTCTACACACCAATACTGAAGCAACAGAAAGAGAAATTAAGAAAACAATCCCATTTATAATTGCACCAAAAATGATAAAATACCAGAATAAACTTAACCAAAGAGGTGAAAGATTTGTACTCTGAAAAATATAAAACACTGATGCAAGAAATTAAAGACGACACAAAGAGTTGAAAAGATACTGCATGCTCATGGACTGGAAGAATAAATATTGTTAAATGTCTATACTGTCCAAAGCAATCTAGATTTAATGCAATCTAGATTTAATGCAATCAAAATATCAACAGTGTTTTTTACAGAATTACAACACACAAACTGAAAATTTATATGGAACCACAAAAAACCTCGAATAGCCAAAGCAATCTTGAAAAAGAAAAAGAAGACTGGAGGTATCACAATTCTAGACTTCAGGTCATATTACAAAGCTGTGGTAATCAAAACAGTACTGGCACAAAAACAGACACATAGATCAACAGAAAAGAATAGAAAGCCCAGAAATAAACCCACAATTTTATGGCCAACTAATCTTTGACAAAAGAGGTGAAAATATGCATTGGGAAAAAGAAGCCTCTTCAATAAATGTGGGAAAACTAGACAGGTCCCTGCAGAAGAATGAAACTGGACCACTTTCTTACACCATACACAAAAATAAACTCAAATTAGATTAAGGACCAAATGTGAGTCCTGAGAAAAGATGTTCAACATCACTTGTCATCAGGGAAATGCAAATCAAAACCACAATGACATATCATCTCACACATATCAGAATGCCTAAAATAACTCAAGAAACAAGTGTTAGTGAGGATGTAGAGAAAAGGAACACTTGTGTACTGCTGGTGGGAATTAAAACTGGTACAGCCACTGTGGAAAATAGGATGGAGGTTCTCCCAAAAATTAAAAATGGAACTTCTCTATGGTCCAGCAAATGCACTGCTGGATATTTACCCAAAGAATACGAAACACTAATTTGAAGGGAAATATATGCACTTCTATGTTTACTGCAACATTATTTACAATAGTCAAACTATGGAACCAGCCCAGGTGTCCATCAATTAAATGAGCAGATAAAGAATATGTGGGGTGTATATATATATATATACACACACATACATATATATACATTATGTATATACATATATACACATATATACATATATAACGCATATATAATATATAANGTATATATATATATATATATATATATATATACACACACACACACACACATACATATATATACATTATATATGTATATACATATATACACATATATACATATATAACACATATATAATATATTATAATATATAGTAGAATACATATATAATAAATATATATTTATATAATTTATATAATGAATACATTTTATATAATGGAATATTATTCAATCATAAAAATATTACAAAATCTTGTCACCTGAAACAACATGGATGGATCTAGAGAATACAATGCTAAGCAAAATAAGCTAGTCAGTGAAAGATAATTACCATATGATTTCATCCTATGTGGAATTTAAGAAAGAAAGCAAACAAAGTGGAAAAAACGAGAGACAAACCAAAAAACAGATTCTTAACTATAGAGAACAAACAGATGGTTATGAGAGGAGGTGGGTGGGAGTATGGGTGAACTAGGTGAGGGGGATGAGTACACTTACCTGGATGAGCCCTGAATAATACATGGAACTGCTGAATTACTATATTGTACACCTGAAATTAATTAATACTGTATGTTAAGTACACTGAAATTAAAATTTAAAANGGAGTATGGGTGAACTAGGTGAGGGGGATGAGTACACTTACCTGGATGAGCCCTGAATAATATATGGAACTGCTGAATTACTATATTGTACACCTGAAATTAATTAATACTGTATGTTAACCACACTGAAATTAAAATTTAAAAAATAATAAATTGAAAAGATTAGGAGGCTAAAATATCTTTAATTACTATGTAAATGCTGATTTGCTCCTTGACTGCACGTGTGTATTACCAGTTTACACAGTACCCTAATTGTGGGGAGTAGGCAGTGAGGGAGACAAATACAAAACCTTTTCTATGTTCTCCAAACACAGCCTTCAGTTATGCTATGCCAGTGTCATTGCTCTGCTCTNCTGCTCAAAACCCTGTTGTAGATTGAAAGCTGATTCTCCTACAATGGCCTAAACTGATCACATCATCTCAAACCACTCCCTACTGCTTGCCCTGGCTACTTATCTGCTCTCTTCTACTGTCCTGTGACCTTCATGTTCTCGACGGAAAATGACAATCATGTTCCTTTCACAGGAGTTTGCATAGCTGTTCCCTCTTCCTGAAATGTTCTTCTTTAACTTTTTCTTAAATTTAAACTTTTAACTTTAACTTTAGGCTTTATTTAAGTCCTATCCTTTCACTGAGGTCTATCCTGACTGCTTTATTTAAAAATGAAACTGCTCTCCCTATCAAAAACCTGATTTTCTTTACCTTGTACTAATGTGTTTGTTTTGCCATAGCACTTTTCACTTTTTTAAAAGCACTTTTAACCTTTTAACACAGAATACAATTTACTTATTTTTATATTTATGATTTATTGTGTGTCTTCTCCCACTGCAATGTCATATCCATGACCACTGGGCCCTTTGTTGTGTTCTGCCATCCATTCAAAACACCCAGAATGGTTTGGCATAGAGCACACGTTCAATAAATCTTTATTGAATAAATACATGAATAATTTGTCATATCCTTTATGACTGTGTTTGGCAGAAGGCTTAATTTCTAAGTCACTTTCAGGTTAAACAAAAGATTAGGACAATTTAATGCAATTTAAAATTTCAATCTTATATTCTCCTTTATGTCCAACATTTACCATGCCTCAGCCTAAGGAACTCTGAGTGAGGGCATGGTAATTATACTTTTCCCTCCACCTGTGATGGCCCAGTTGTAGGTGTCAGCTCATGAGGCTATAATCAGTAGTTATCCAAACACTAACATAGGTTTTACCATAAAGGTATTTTGTACGTAGTTTATAATCAGTTTATGTTAAGTAAGGAAAATCATCCTAGACCATCTGGATTTCCTAACTCACACAACTGAATGGACCTATAAGAAGAAGGCTTAGGCTCCCCTTAAGAAGAAATTTTATTCATGCATAGCAGCTTCAGTTCATGCTTAAGAGTTTCAGTCTACCCCTCCTGATAGCTTGACCTCCAGATTTTAGAATTGCCTACCCAGGCATCACAATCAAATAAACCAATTCTTCATATGAAATCTCTTAATACCTATCTCTCTACTGGTTCTGTTTCTTTGATGTAACCATGACAGACCCACCTCCTCTATAGCAGACCCCCTTAAATGTGTTGAGGCCAGTGAAGCAGAAATCAGGGAAAATGAAAAACATTTTTCCTTTATTTTTTAAACCAACTAGGTGTTGTGGTCTTATCTTACTCACTTTCTGCTAATTGGTGCCTCTTATGTGGCAGACTGGACAGTCAGCTGCTACATGGAGCACACAAGTGGGCTTTTACCTGTTGGGCAGGTATCCCCTCTGCATATTCCCCAGGGAAGAGAGCTGTCATCCCATTTGACATTTCTGGACCACTTCACCTACCCTCAATAGAAATCTGCACATAGTCTCTTGACTCTGGGTTTTTCAAACCTGGAAGGCTTCCCTTTTGAGTCAAGTCCTATAGGATGGTTCAAGCCTTTGTGTTTTTGTGCAACCAGACTTGAATTCATACATCCTGACTCATCACATGGTGGGAGGACTTATTGATTCCTCCTTCACCCTCTCCTCACCCTGTCACCTTTCTGCAGCTCTCTTTTCCTGCTCAACTACTCACAGAGCAGAGCCATCTGATAACCTGAGCAAATTTCACAGGAATTTGGCCACTTTTTGAGCAGCCAACAGAAATAATCATCACTAAGTGGAGATATTTTAAGTATTAAAGATATTACATGCTATATACATAAATCAATAGGATTTGTTGGAATTAAAATATTTGCCCACTAAAGACTTAATTTTTGATAATATACTATTACTTTTCTATGGTTGCCATAATGAATTATCATAGACTGGGTATCTAAAACAACAGAAATTTATTCTCTCACAGTCTTGAAGGCCAGAAGTCTGAAATCAAAGTGATAGCACAGATTCTAGGGGAGAATCTGTTCCTTGTGTCTTCCAACTTCTGGGGATGGCCCAGTATTCCTGGCTTTGGCTTCTTCTCCTCGGTGGGTCTCTCTCATGAGTATACTTTGGATCCTAGCTCTTTATTTGATAAGACATTTGCAAATATCTATA
The DNA here is from genome assembly GCA_002007465.1 of Ailurus styani. NCBI lineage: Eukaryota > Metazoa > Chordata > Mammalia > Carnivora > Ailuridae > Ailurus > Ailurus styani. The sequence goes on along the minus strand of LNAC01000144.1, from coordinate 2,293,138 downwards.
AGCAGCCACTCTGAAACCAGTATGGAGTTTCCTCAAAAAGTTAAAAGTAGAGCTACCCTATGACCCAGCAATTGCACTACTAGGTATTTATCTAAAGGATACAAACATAGTGATTTGAAGGGGTACATGTAACCCAATGTTTATAGCAGCAATGTCTATAATAGCCAAACTATGGGAGGAGCCCAGATGTCCATCAACAGATGAATGAATAAAGAAAAGTGTCATTCATAAATATATGTGTGTGTGTGTGTGTAATTGAATATTACTCAGCCACCAAAGAGAATGGAATCTTGCTATTTGGAATGACATGGATGGAACTACAGTGTATTATGCTAGGCAAAATAAGTCAGTTAGAGAAAGACAAATACCTTATAATTTCACTCATATGCGGAATTTAAGAAATAAAACAAATGAACATAAAAGAAGGAAAGGAAAATGAAATAATGAAAATAGAGAGGAAGGCAAACCATAAGAGACACTGAACTCTAGGAAACAAACGGATGATTGCTGGAGGGGAGGAGGGTGGGGGAAGGGGTAATTGGGGTAATGGGGATTAAGGAGGGAACTTGATGTAATGAGCACTGGGTGTAATATGCAACTGATAAATCACTAAATTCTACCTCTGAAACTAAAATATAGTATATGTTAACTAAATTGAATTTAAATAATTAAAAAAAAAAAGAACCAATATATTGCTTCTTTACTCTGTCCCCAGTCTCACATAGCATAAAAACCAAGGTGTGGTGTGTGCCCAGTTAACCCCATGAGACCTGGGGCTTTCCTGCACTTCATCTTTGCTGGTCTCATTTTGCAATAGTCTCACCCTCATGCAATCTGCACCAGTCACACTATTTGTTCATTTGTTCGCTGTTCTCTGAACCTGTGAGGCAGGTTCCTACATTTATATTTGTTGTTCTTTCTGCCTAAAATGCTTTTCCCTAAGATGTTTATAAATCTTGCCTATTTCCTCCCTAAATCTTTGCATAAAGATCACCTTTTCAAGTGGGGCTTATGGATGCTTACCAATTGTTCCTATCCACTTGCTTTTCATATTTTTCTCCAAGCTGTTCATTTTTTTTTAAAGATTTTATTTATTTGAGAGAGAGAGAGAGAGAAAGAGAGAGGGAGAGGAATGAGACAGCACAAGCAGGGGGAGGGAGGAGGAGACTCTCCCCTGAACAGGAAGCCTGATGCGGGGCTCGATCCCAGGACTCCGGGATCATGACCTGAGCCACCCAGGCGCCCTGTTCATCATCTTTTAATATAGCATACAGTTTATTTATTACTTTTCTACAGTATATGTTTCATCTTACAAATGGGAAGGTCCTGGAAGGTAGGGTTTTATTCACTACTGCAACTCTGGAGACAAAAAAAGTGCCTGACACACATGAAGTTCCCAATAAGGGTTTGCTGAATGAATCCTTAGAGAACTCTTCTACATGTTAAACTTAATTTTATACAAATGTTAAAGAAAAGCATATAAACAGACATAAATATTTCCATTTAATATTCCACTTTGATTACATTTAATATAAGCCAGCATTCTAGTTAACATTAGAATACGAGCCATAGTATTCTAATTACGGCAATAAGAAAAGTTTCTCTTGATAAAATGAAGTATGCAATATTTGGGGATGGAGGGGAACCACTTAGAGAAAAGTCAAGTAGAAGGTGTAAAGGGGGAATTAGAATTATGAAGATGATTTTTGTTTAATGCTTTGACTTTAAGTTATAGAACCATCATTTTCCATATATTCCTCTAGTTTCCTTAATTCTGAATCAGAGAAGGCAGATGCAGTAGGCAAGAATGATAACCAGTGTGCTCCATATTCTCTTCAGCACTATCCTGGAATATCTTGTTCAAACTATGTATGGGACAAAAACTCTTGTTCTCATGGAAATGGGATCACTATAGATGCAATTTTTCCTTCCTGGGATTGTATTTAAATAATAACACAGGTATCTTTGGTATTCAAAAATTAATTCGTGCTACCAACATGTAAAGAAATTAATTGGAACATTTATTTTTCTGTGGGCAAACAGTAATGACATAAGAACTAGCTGTGTCTGCTCTTTGTAAGCTCCCTATCAGTGTGACATATCTTTGGTACCTGATTTACACAGGTGTTATCATGGGCAGTCAGGAAGGATGCTGTATGATGCCTATCTCTACAGTTTGGTTAAGAATGTTATGAAGGTCTTTTTCAAAGTCCTTTAACTACATGGTAATTGGGTTTCTTGTTTTTTTTTTTTTGGTTGCTGTTGTTGTTTTTCTATTTATGTATAAAGAGCTCTGATACCTGTCACATTGTTTCTTTGTGGCGCTGCAAGATCTGAAGTTTTACAGAGCTTAGAAAAACCTGAAGCGGTTACTTAGAAGATGAAAATTTTGAAGTTAGGCCATATTTTTAAAAATATATTTTTCTACTGGAGAAGGAAAAACACCATCTAAAAAAACCAAAAACAAATATGTGTTAGTTAAGCTCTCACTTTAAGCATTTAAGTTGATTTGGAGTCAATGAAATAGTTTTGAAATACTTTTGTTGGTAATAAAACAATATTGAGGGGGGCGCCTGGATGGCTCAGTGGGTTAAAGCCTCTGCCTTCGGCTCAGGTCATGATCTCAGGGTCCTGGGATCAAGGCCAGCATCAGGCTCCCTGCTCACTGGGGAGCCTGCTTCCTCCTCTCTCTCTGCCTGCCTCTCTGCCTACTTGTGATTTCTCTCTCTGTCAAATAAATAAATAAAATCTTTAAAAAAATATATTGAGGGAAGAGAGATCCAATCAAACTCCTCTGATATCTTTTTAAAAGAAAAAAAAGAAACTAAATCATTTTCCCAAAGCAAATAAATTTAAGCAGTAAATAAATAAATAAATAAATATAATTCTAGTTAATTTCCCAATCCTTCTACATTCAACTACAAATAAATTCAACTTTAAAATTACCATTGCTTATTATGGATACTATATTGTTTTAAAGTCTAAATCTTAATGTGTTCAAGGTGAAACTGTTACACCTGATGTTTCCTTCTGTTAAGGCAACATTAGAATAACACTCTTCCTTTACCAATTAATGCTCTCTCAGGGTAGTGCAAGTTATCTGATCAGCGTGTTGTAGATTATGATCAGAGCGCTATGGCTCAACCCTCCCTCTTCCTCCATTTTTGAACCCAATTAATCCACAGGAAACATAACATTCTCTTTTGCTCCTTCCTGCTACAAATTTTACAGGAGCAAAGACCAGACTGTGGTGTCTCCCCTGATATAATGGGCCCCCAAATGTGGGGCAAGGATTGGAGGGAAGCCGGGTGGCATGCCTGGTGAAAGGATTCACTCAAGGCAGAACAAAGGAGACAGACATTTATTGAATACATGGCAAGGGAGCAGTGGGCAGGACAGCAAAGGAGAGATTGTCTGAGAGGAAGCAGTGAGTAAGGGCTGCATTTATTTATTTATTTATTTATTTATTTATTTATTTATTTGAGCTGTTTTTAAAGGTGGAAGGTGAGAAGGTATGGGGATGTTGGAATTTTTCCTTTTTTGGGAACTATGTCTGGTTATAAGCAGCCCATTGGCTAGTTAGGGCTTCTGGATATTTGGAAGTAGTTCGCCTAATGGCCCTGTCTGTATTCAATCAGGTGTTCGCTGTGGGCCCTTTCGCCTTGCTCTACATTTCATTGCTCAAGCCTGTTGTCTAAAAGCATCCTCCTCAAAATCACAGTGAAGTTTGCTGTGTGTAAATCTGTATCAATAGGGCATTTAGTATTAGGAAACTCATTGGGGTGCCTGGGTGGTTCAGTGGGTTAAAGCCTCTGCCTTTGGCTCAGGTCATGATCTCAGGGTGCTCAGCAGGGAGCCTGCTTCCTCTTCTCTCTCTGCCTGCCTCTCTGCCTACTTGTGATTTCTCTCTCTGTCAAGTAAATAAAAATCTTTAAAAAAAAAAAAAAAAGGGAAACTCATTCTTGTCACATGCTTATATGCCCCTGTATCAGCATCTTCAGTAAGAAAAAAGATATCTGGGCTCCTAGGTGGTTCAGTTAGTTAAGCATCTGCCTTCAGTTCAGGTCATAATCCTGGGATCAAATCTCTCATTGGGCTCCCTGCTCCATGGGGAGCCTGCTTCTCCCTCTCCCTCTGCCTCTGCCTCTCTCTCTCTCTGTCTCTCATGAACAAATAAATAAGATCTTGAAAAAAAAAAGATATTTATCTACATCTGTCTCTCTGCTTTCACTTATTTTCTCAAGTAGTTCAGAACATGGGAGGGGAAAGTGAAGGTCATTGTTTTTTGGTCTCTCAAACTCTATCAAGTTGTGGTTTTAGGGGAGCCTGGGTGGCTCAGTGGGTTAAAGGCTCTGCCTTTGGCTCAGGTCATGATCTCAGGGTCCTGGAATCCAGGCCCGCATTGGACTCTCTGCTCGGCGGGGAGCCTGCTTCCTCCTCTCTCTGCCTGCCTCTCTGCCTACTTGTAATCTCTCTCTCTCTCTGTCAAATAAATAAATCTTTTTTTTTTTTAAGATTTTATTTATTTATTTCACAGAGGGAGAGAGATCACAAAGAGGCAGAGAGGCAGGCAGAGAGAGTGGGAAGCAGGCTCCCCANTTTTTTTAAGATTTTATTTATTTATTTCACAGAGGGAGAGAGATCACAAAGAGGCAGAGAGAGGCAGGCAGAGAGAGTGGGAAGCAGGCTCCCCGCCGAGCAGGGAGCCCGATGCGGGGCTGATCCCAGGACGCTGAGATCATGACCTGAGCGGAAAGCAGAGGCTTTAACCTACTGAGCCACCCAGGCGCCCCTTCTTTTTGTTTTTGATTTAAGAAAGTAAAGTCTTATTTTTACTCTCCAGTTTCCTTATTATATTGTTGTTGTTGTTGTTGTTTGTTTTTTTATTCCTTCTAGCTTAGTCTTCATTGCTAAAAAGATTGTTTTATTTTCTTTTNTTTTTTCAAAAGTTTTTTTTTTTTTTTTTTTTTTTCTTTTTTAGATGACAGAAATTCTCTCAGTTACAGTTTTCCTTTTAGTTTTTTCTGGGGTTGTGTTCTCCTGGTATGATGTCATTATCTGTAACAATGCCAGTTTGCTCCATGTTCTCTTTTCTTTGTCTAGGTTATGCCCGCAGCCTTTTCTTGTGTTTATTTTCAGTGTCAAATTATATTTACTAAATTTTAGAAGGAATTATGATACATGATAATTTTTTTGTAACTTCAGCCAGTGTCCTTTTCTGTTGTTTTCAAGTAGTCTTTGTAAATATGGCAACTTACATTCTGAAATACACCAGTGTTGTCTCTCTTACTTTTACCCATTTTCTTCATCTATATTTTCCCTTTCTACTCAGTTTTGATTCTCTTCCCAGGGGATTTCCTTTTGTGAGGAGTCTTTCCTGTGGAGGATCTCTGGTTGTCAGTTTTGAGATTTTGTAGGTTGTAACCAATACCAAGAGCATTTTTCACAGAACTAGAACAAATAATCCTAAAATTTGTATGGAACCACAAAAGATCCGAATAGCCAAAGCAATCTTAAAAAAAGAAAAGCAAGGGCGCCTGGGTGGCTCAGTGGGTTAAAGCCTCTGCCTTCGGCTCAGGTCATGATCTCAGGGTCCTGGGATCGAGGCCCGCATCGGGCTTCCTGCTCAGCAGGGAGCCTGCTTCCTCCTCTCTCTCTGCCTGCCTCTCTGCCTACTTGTGATCTCTCTCTCTGTGTCAAATAAATAAATAAAATCTTTAAAAAAAAAAAAAGAAGAAGAAAAATATCAGAATGATTTGGGAGAAAATAACAATGTTCAAATAAGCAAAGAATTATAATAGCAGTCCCTGACGAAGGGACAAGAACAAATACAAGAACAAAACAAATGCTAAAAAATATTCAAGAAATTTTCCTAAAATTAAAGAAATGAACTATATATTGAAAGAATGCTCAACATAACCAAGAATATCAATCTGGAATAATAAAAAAACAAATCGTTTTATTCTTTAAAGTCACTCAACTTTAACAACAAAAATTCCTTTGGAGATCTAGGGGGAAAAGGTAAGTGACTGATAAGGGAAAGAGTAGTTTATTAGCAGATTTCATAAAAGCAATGCAATATGCCATAAAATAAATAGAGTAATATATTTAAGATACCCAAAGGGGGTAAAATGTGAGTCAAAGACTTTTATATCCAGAAAAACTGACTTAACTGCCAAGAGTACAGCTGAACATTTATCACCAAAAACTTATGGATTATTATTCCCATGCACCTTTTTTGATGAATCCACTACAGAACAAGCTGCAGACAATCAACATGACTGACAGATATTGATTTAAAGTCTGATAATGAGCACAAAATATATAATTACTCATTGAACTAAGAACAGGTGAAAATAAAAGGGACACAGCACAGTGAGTAATGGCTATATGCTCTGACAAGGTATAAACAGTTAACTATGAGCTATGGGTGGAGAATGTGGAGAGCCTATGAAAAAATTGTTAACTGCTTTCTCTGTGATGTGGGATAAAGTAAATGGATGATCATGAGGTTTTCTAATTATATCATCTCCTGTGTACAAGTGAATGAGTATTCTCTGGGTGCAACAAAAGAGATACCAAAGTAATATAGAGAAGGTTAAGGGTAAACCCTGTAATCCCAAATTTAATTTGGTAGTGTCATAAATTTACTTGCATTGTTCTTTATTACCATAAACACATACACGCACAAACTCTGTCCATTGGGAAGGACTAGATGAAATAAGCAACCCAACAGCAACAAGTATATTTAACACCCAGATTTTAAATGCCATTCCCCACCAAAAGAAATCAGTTCTTTAGGGAAATGTCTACTTCCAGGAATGAGCAGTAAGTATGGGGGATTATCATGAAATATCTTGTCATATACTTTGATAGCAAAGAAAGAATCACAGATTGCTAGATTCATGTCAAAAACACATCAGGGCTAATATTAAAAGGCACCAAAGGGTCAAAGATGGAAAAATTTGAGCATCAGTATGAAAAAGTATTGCAATGAATTGAAAGTCATCAAAAACTTTCAAATTAATGAGTTTTTATTTTGAAGAATAATAAGGGAACTCATTCATTACCTTGACAACTGGGAATAAAGAGAAAGAACTAAGTATGCATGCCCTATCTTTTCTATTTGAACTATACCACTAGAAAATCAAAAAAAGATCTAAAGAAAGTACCACTTGATAAAAGTATTGTAGTTGATAAATTTTTAAAATCATAGGTGCAGAATACCATCATTTGAAACCCTAATCAATTAATGGATCTAAGTATTGAACACCTACACCTACAACTATCACAAAAATACAAATAAGCAGACAATGATGCCTCCTCATGAAAAGAATACACCATTACCTTTAGTCCTCTCAAAGGGATGGAACCTGAGAATGAATCCTGCCTATCTACAGAAAAAAACAATGGATAGAAGTGTATCTTGAAGTGCACAATAAGTATACAATCAGCAACATTTAGATGAACGGGAAATATACAGGTTAAATAGTTCAGGTTCTTTAGCATACATCTTGAACTGTACCATTATTATGAATCAGCAACACAGAGATGATAGGCCAAGAAAGGAATAAAGGGCAAGCACATATACCAATACAATTAAAAATTTAAAAGGGGGTGGGGGCAGGATAATATCGGAGTGTCTACTGTAATCAAAATTAGTTCCTTAGGGAACAGTAATATACCCTTGGCAGTGTGTACCTCCAGAACCTAACATCATGCTTGACCCATGATAAGTAAGCCCTGAGAATGTGTTTGTTTGTTTGTGGGGGAGAGAGAGAGAGAGAGAGAGAGAGAGAGAGAGAGAGAGAGAGAGAGAGAGAGAGTGTGTGTGTGTGTGTGTGTGTACTGTTTTATTACTGTTGATGATTGGTGGCTGTTTTCCCCCAAATAAATGTTGATCATACTTGCAAAAAATGCAGAGAAAAATACATACCTTGTTTTAGTATGAAGAAGCATTCACTATTACTAGATGTAGTAATAAAGTTTTCCCCAGGGAATTTCCATATGGATTAAGACACTAAGGCACTCAGATCATGGAGCAAAACTGGATTCTTGTTGGTTATATGAAGACACAAAGCTATACTACAGTGCAGTTGCAAATCCATGCCATGATAAGAAACATTGCATGATAAAAATGTAGAGGGCCTGCTCAGAGTGAATTATCATTAAAAAATCCCCAAAGACACTTTCAGTGATGTTGCCCCACCCATTCTCTGTTTGAGACTTTAGGAAAGAGAAAACTTATTGAGACTTTAGAAAATAGCTAATTTCTTTCTTTTTTTTTTTTTAAGATTTTATTTATTTATTTCACAGAGGGAGAGAGATCACAAGGAGGCAGCAGAGAGGCAGGCAGAGAGAGAGAGGGGGAAGCAGGCTCCCCACTGAGCAGGGAGCCCGATGCGGGCGATCCCAGGACCCTGAGATCATGACCTGAGCCAAAAGCAGAGGCTTTAACCCACTGAGCCACCCAGGCGCCCTAATTTATTTCTTAGAAGATAGAAAAACAGCTCTTAGAAGAACTCTCAGTTTCACCGAAGTATCTGGTTCTCTTCAATCTACTTCTATCCTTTTCTGTTGAATAAATGACATTTCACAGAGAGCTCAGAAATTCTTATAATGACTTTGGGATGTAGCCCTGGGACTCAACTCATTAAATAGTCCTGTCAATTTCCACTAAATAACTATCTCTAGTCTTTGTTCAACTATTTCTGGTCCCTGCAAAGTTTCAGAACAATCATTCTTTCAGTGTGTTACAAATGAAACATTCCTGCCCTCATCCACAGAGCCTCAAAAGCCAGGGATTTCCAATATTCCAATATTCCAATATCAAACTCAGTAGCCAGCTGTTTAAAAAACAAAAAAAAGCAAACAAAAACTCAAACAAATTTCCCTAACAGCAGACACTGGTCAACATATCTACCATATTTTGAAATTTCCTAAAATTCACCATGTGAGCATGGATGCACATTACAATGTTAGCCATAATAATATTAAGAAAAAAAAAATTAACATGTATCAAATATATAATTTTACATTTAATATACATAAAATTTCTTTTATATATTTATTTCTAAACTATCAAATATTAATATTCCCGAGTTAAATATAACCCCCCAAAAAATGTTTCAGTTTTCTGACAGTCTGGTGAAGTTTAAGGACCTACCGTGAATCAGAATAATCATTTAAATGCATTAAATAAAATATACAAATTTATTAAAAAATAATTATATTGAAATGCTATTTAAAATAGTTTAATTGTAATATAGTAAAATAATATATGCACTTCATGATTAACGTATTAAATATTTGTATCTTGTGGTGGGTTCTATAACTACCATAATTTTAAAGGAGTAATGTTTCAAGATTATGTATAACAACTGCAATGAGGTATCAAATTATTTGAGTAGGGAGGCCTGGGTGGCTCAGTGGGTTAAAGCCTCTGCCTTTGGCTCAGGTCATGATCTCAGGGTCCTAGGATCAAGCCCCGCCTCGGGCTCAATGCTCGGTGGTGAGCCTGCTTCCTCCTCTCTCTCTGCCTGCCTCTCTGCCTCCTTGTGATCTCTCTCTCGGTCAAAAAAAATAAAATCTTAAAAATTAAATAAATAAATAAATAAATAAATAAAAACCTACAATTAAATCAGTTACTGAGACCTCTATATCTTTAAGATAGAAGTTGCCTTAAATAGATGCTTAATCAGTTTGTTTATCATATTGTAATATTTATAATATTTGTCAAGAGTAACATTAACTGTTATATTTAAATATTTGAGGTATGCTCAATTGCTTAAATAGCAAATGCAATTAAGAACATTAATAATTAACATGTATGCACTATGATCTTACTATTTCTTCTATATATAACAAGAAAAACATTACTTTTATGGTATGATTCTAACACTCATAACGAAGAAAAAAACTTAACTGCATTGGCATTATATTTAAGGACTTGAAAAAGCAATTTTCTTTTTAAAAAGTTCAATTATATTTTTCTAATCTCTCTTGTTTGAATACAGTTTCTCTCTAACCAATTTAGGTTTTATTACATTTCTAAGTGTGTGTGTGTGTGTGTGTGTGTGTGTGTGTGTACACACTTTTTTTTTCCCACCAAAGCTGAAATTAGCCCTTTGGGCCTAACAAGTCATGGACAATCACAGAACTTTCTACAATCACATTACTAATCAGTTTAAAACCCTTTGTTGCTCATCTCCACTAACAGCCTAAAAAAGAGCAGAATCTGATCTTCAGGGACAACTAAAGGACAGAGGATAAAGCTGGAAATGGTTTTGTGATATTATTTCTAATACTGCATTACTTATTACTTTGAGGGTTTCTGTAGTAACACTGAAAATACATTAAATTATCTATGGATCTCTTGGTATCAGAAGACATAAAATCACATGATGGATCTTTGAAGTAATAACCTAAAGACCTCAAGCAAGTTACTTAGGCTTCCTAGAACGCAATTTTCTGCACTGCAACACCGCAATAAAAATCACCTTACAATTGTATTGCAAGGATCAATGTTACTGATAAGTTATTACACTGAAACTACTGTATTGGTCTTGGTTATTTCTGCCATTATTAACGATGGTAATTAATTAATTTATTCAACAAGTATGTATTCAGTGCTCTGTGTGGCAAGCACACCTTTAGATTCTGAATGTACAACAGTGAACAAGGCACCTCAAAGAGTTTTCACTATGTTGAGGGTTGTAAGAAAGAGCTGATGTTACCTGGATGAGGTGATTGCTAGGTATATCCATATTGCGATGAACAGACAAATGACGGTGTGGCAGAAGAGAACAAATATACATTTTTAAATAACACTTGCTAAATTTATAATCATAAGAAAATAATGTTTGACTTTAAAAACTTACTACAAATTTGATATATAGAAGAGGAATATCAGGACAATATATTTAATTCAATTTAAGAACATTTTCTGTGAAAGTGATATTGCCAGACCCTCTGTTGTTAAGTGATCTTAGACAGTTACAAAATATTAAGAGTAAGAAAATAATATAATGAACTATTATATATTTTAAAACATAAGCAATGAATGTATGGAGGTATGCGATAAAGAGAAGAAAGTTTAAATGCTTATGCAATTTGAGAATGCAAAAAGTAAAGGCTGATTTTATTAAAGACTTTGAAAAACACACTAAATTATAAAAAATAATATTATAAAAATCCAAATTCCCAAGACCAGAATTAATTATGGTTAATATTTTGCTATATTTATTATGAATATTTGTGTTTCATTTGGACCTCAGGTATGATTCATGACACTCAACCTCCATTATTCTGTGCAAAACCTCTCTTATTATACTCCATTTTATCATTCCTACCTCCATTCCCATAAACAAGCTCCTGACAGGCATCAATAAAATGGGTGCTTAATTGCATAAATATGCCAGAAATATATATTTGATATATATTTTGCTCTAAGTATAGTTTCTTACTTTTAATGCAAAAGTCTATTCTAAGAACTATCCTCTTTGCAGTTTAAAAATCTAAATCATTAATTCTTATTATAATGTAATCAAACTTATATATACCCCACAATTTGTTCATTATATTAGATTGTTCTGCAATAATGCTGTAGAATAAACAGTTCTCAATTCTCACTAGTTTAAAACACATTTCCTGCCCATTTAAAGGCAAGGCATTGATGTCTCTGTTGAACTCAAAGTCAACAGTACAGGGAAGTGGGGCACCTGGATGGCTCAGTGGGTTAAAGCCTCTGCCTTCAGCTCAGGTCATGATCTCAGGGTCCTGGGATCGAGCCCTGCATTCCGCATCCCACGGCAGGCTCCCTGCCCAGCAGGGAGCCTGCTTCCTCTTCTCTCTTTGCCTGCCTCTCTGCCTACTTGTGATCTCTCTCTCTCTCTGTCAAATAAATAAATAAATAATCCTTAAAAAAATAAAACAATACAGGGAAGTATACTCTGCCCTCAGGAAAGCCATGCTGAGGTTTAATTTTCTCATTTAATCCATTAATACACTGTACTACATTGATAATTTCTTATTTTGAACACTTTTGTATTATCTCTGAGATAAAATCAACTGTTTGTGAAATACCTCTGTGTATTCGTGTGTATGTTTGAATACACAGTTTGATTACCAATTTTCTCACTGGCAATTAGCCAGCAATTTATTGTATTATAAATGCATTATAATATTAATTTCCTGCCTGCTTTGGTATCGGTAATATTATAGACTCATAAAAAGTATTTCCTAGCTATCTCCCTCTCTCTCTCTGTCATAATCTTTTTTTGGGAGAAATAGATAGAAAGATGTAAGATAGATGCGTAGATAAAACCTTATGTGAATAACATCTAGACAGGGGACAAGTACTAATGTTATTATTAATATTTTAATTTAAATCTCAGGACCATTTGGTTCATTTGAATATTCTTCTAATTATTGCTTTAGTTTTGACTCTTTATATATTTCTAGAATTCATCTGTTTCATTGAAACTTTCCAATATATTGCCTTACAAGTTTGGAAAATCTATTTTACTATAGTTGGTTCTCATTTTGATTCCATATTTTAATCATTAATCATATAGCATACACAATGAAGAAGTGAACACAAAAAGTATATAGTTCATACCTATGTTGATGTAATATATATAACCTGTTTCTAATAAAAACATCTCTAAATATCTTTATTGATGCCTCTTTTCCAATGCCCCTGATGAGAGATTCTCTGTTGTAATTTTTTTACATCTTTGAGTTGTGAGTCAGTAGTAGGTTCTAAAATTAATTTAGTTGTTCATTCTCATCATTTAAAAAGTAGAAGAAAATAAAATAATGGATATAAGAATATAACACCTACCTAAGTGTAAGTTGTGTTTCATGAAGCACATGACAATTTAACGCTTACATGTACGTGCTATTGGATCCCCATGCAAAATGTAATGCTTACTGTAGACTATACTCTCAAGAAAATGAAAAACAGCACTCTAGAATATATTTAAGTAGAGTTCCTGTATTCTCAAGATGTAGACTTTCCTGTTTAGCTCTTCTTCTTTTAACAGATGTCTCTCTCAACACAAATTTAGCTACATTTCCACAGGTAGTTGAAGTTTCTATCACAATCTGCTTTTCTTTTTTTCTACTATGTTCAGAGAATAGCTCTTTAGGGTCTAAAGAAGAAAATGTGGGTCTGGATTTTGTCCTTCTACCCAATAGGTTGCTGAATGAAAGCTCAGTTTCTCATCCCTTTGGCTGCCTCTACATAGAATCAGCAGATGCCTTCACAGAAGAAATACATGAATGAACGCTGTGGATTTCTGTCTTGTTTGTCCAAGTAACACTTTATTATACTGCTAATTTTCTCATGCCTTCAAGGGGTTTTTACATTCAGTGTTGTTTTAAAATTTTTCTAGCTTTTTCAGTTGAATTCAATGATAAGGTCGTTCTGAATTATGCGACATTACTAGAAAAGTCCATTAAGTTTCTTAACAACAATATTTAATTCAAATTAAGAAAGTATAAAGATATGTCTATCTTCCCTCTCAGTAAAGTAAGGAAAATAGTATATTTTAGCTTCTCTTCAACCTCCCTCATTTCACAACTTCCTTACTATCATTTATTACTCTACTTCCAGCTTGTTTCAAATATACATATACAAAATATAAGACGTGTTTTTCCATTATTCTGTTTCTGGGACTATTATTTTTGAGTATATTTTTGACTCGCTGACTCATTGCTCATCATCTATCACTATTTTGACCCACTGTTGGTTTATTAATGCAGTTTCTTTTCTCTGGATTAATATTGAGGATTTAGAATATCCTTTTGTAATTCTTCAGGGGAAATTCTATAGAAAACATTTAAGTCTCTCGTATGCCTGAAAATATATTTATTTTGCTCTTATTTTTAAATGTTAGTTTCGCAAGTTTGGAAATGTAGGTTATTATTTTCCTTTTGCACTATGTTTTCTGGCATCTTTTCTTGTTTGATAGTATCCTGCCTGATTGCTATTTCTTTAAAATTTGTATATTTTTATCTATTATGTTTCAGAATTATTATTGCTAAATAATATTTGATGTTCTACAGTTTTGATGAACTATAGAACCCAATTTTTTTAATGAATGAATTTAAAATAATTATCTAACTCATCATTCGTATGGACTACTCTGAGATTTTACCTTTCTTTTTAACAGTATTATCAAGGTATAATTCACACACCATAGAATTTAGTATATTCATAAGTTATGCAATCATCATCACAATCTAATTATAGAACATTTTCATCAATCCTCAAAAAAATTTCCATATGCATAAAGGTACTCTCCCTACCTCCATCCAAATTTCCCATTCCAAGGCAAGCACTCATTTAATTTTGGTCTCTGAAGACTGACCTAACATGGACATTTCATATAAATGGAATCATACAACATGTGAACATTTGTGACTGGTTTCTTTCAGCCAATACTTTCAAAGTCTATCCATGTTGTACCTTATAATCATAATACTCTTTTTTGTGTGTAATAATATTTCATTGTATAGCATATTCATGTATTCATTAGTTGATGGGTATTTGGATAGTTTTCACTTTTTGTTTTTTTTGTTTTGTTTTAAATGCTCCGCCCTTTTTGTTTTTTTAAGATTTTATTTATTTATTTGTCAGAGAGAATGAGCACAAGCAGCGGGAGTGGCAGGCAGAGGGTGAAGCAGGATCCCCACTGAGCAAGGAGCCCTATTTGGAACTCCATCCCAGGACCCAAGGATCAAGACTTGAGCCGAAAGCAAACACTCAATCAACTGAGCCACCCAGGCATCCCAGTTTTCACTTTTTGTATGTTACAAGTAAAATATTATAAAGTTATAAGCTTTGTATCTAAGTAGTAGTGTAGAATTATGTTTTCATGTGTTTTAGGTATGTACTTAGGGGTGAAACTGTTGGATCAGATGGTAATATTTTCCAAAGTGGCTACTATATTTTACATTCCCACCAGCAAAGTATGAGAGTTCCATATTCTCCACATACTTGGCAACATTTGTTATCATCTGTCTTTTTTATTATAATGATCCCAGTGGACATGAAGAGGTATTGCAGTTTTGATTTATATTCCCTAAATAACTAATAGTCAGCATCTTTCATGTGCTTATTAGTCATCTGTATAAATTCAATGGAGAAATGTCTGTCCAAATACTTCACCCATTTTTTTTTTTTACAATTGGGTTGTCTTTTAATGTTGAGTTGTAAGAATTTTTACATATTCTGTATATAAACTCCTTATCAGAAATGTGTCTTAATCTTAATCCAGGCTTCTGTAACAAATTACCATAGGCTGGGTGGCTTACACAACAAAAATTCATTTCTCAAAGTTCTAGAGGTTGGCTAGTCCAAGATCAAGGTGCTGGCAGATCTGGTTTATGGTGAGGACTGCTTTCTGGTTTGCAGATGGCTATCTTCTCCTTGTCTCCTCACATGGTTAAGAATGGAAACAAAACAAGCTTTTTTGTGTTTCTACTTAAAAGGACACTACTCCCATTCATGAAGGTTTCATCCTCATGATTTAATTATCTTCTAAATGTCCCACCCCAGCTCTTATTACTGTTCACATTTGAGGTTTGGATTTCAATGTACGGTTTGGGGGTGTGAGGAGGCACGTTCAGTCCATAGCAATAAAATTTGAAATTATTTTCTCTAATTATGTGGGATGTCTTTTTACTTTCTTGATGGTGTCCTCTGAAACACAAGATTTTAATTGTTGTGCTATCTCATTTATTTTTTTCTTTAGTTGTTTTAGTGTCATATGTAAGAATTCGTTGCCTAACTGAAGGTCATAAAGATTTACTCCTATGTTTTCTTTGAGAGTGTTATAGTTTTATGTCTTACATTCAGGTCTTTGACTCATTTTGAGTTAAATTTTTCTTTATGAATTGAAAAAAAGTTCACTTTCGTACTGTTGTATGTGGAAATCCACTTGATCATCGCTATTTGTTAAAAAGAATATGTTTTCTCCATCTAATTGCCTTGGCACTTCTGTCAAATATCAATTAACCATAGATGTATGTTATTTTCATTTTTAAAAAATATTTTATTTATTTATTTATTTGACAGAGAAAGACACACTGAGAGAGGGAACACAAGCAGGGGGAGTGGGAGAGGGAGAAGCAGGCTTCCCGCCAAGCAGGGAGCCCGATGAGGGGCTCGATCCCAGGACCCCGGGATCATGACCTGAGCTGAAGGCAGACACCTAACAACTGAGCCACCCAGGTGCCCCGGTGTATGTTATTTTTAGACTCTAAATTCTATTCCATTGATTTATATGTCTATCATAATGCTAGTATCACACTTTCTTTAACTGATATATTTTTTAAAGATTTTATTTATTTTATTTTATTTTATTTTATTTTATTTATTTCATTTATTTGATGGAGAGAGAGAGCAAGCACAAGCAGGGGAAATAGCAGAGGGAGAGGCAGAGCAGGGAGCCTTACACGGGGCTTGATCCCAGAACCCTGAGATCATGACCTGAGCCGAAGGCAGATGCTTAACTGACTGAGCCCCAGGTGCCCCCTTTAGCTGGCATTTTTATGTTCATTTTGTATAATATCATTCAACCTTACAAAGCTTTCTTATTAGTTTTTTTTTTTTAATTTTTCTTTCCTAATTTCCCAGGCTAGGATTTCCAATATAACTTTGAATGGAAGTGGTGAAAGCAAATATGTTTGCCTTGTTCCTGATGTTGGGGAGACATTTTTGAGACTTTCAGCATTAAGTATGTTACCTGTAGGATTTTTGTTAGGTTGAGGAAATTCCTTTTATTCCTAAACTACTGAGTTATTCCCAGCTTTACTATGAGTGGTAAATTTTGTACCAAGGTTCTGTGTCTATTGAGATGAAAAGAACTTCTTATCAATTTTTATTCTAGTAAAATTGTATGTCACTTAAATTGACTTTGAGATATTAAACTAACTTTGCATTCCTGAGATAAATGCCATTGATCATGGTGTATATCCCTTGATATAGGCTGCAAGATTGCTTGCTACTATTTTATAGAGTGTTTTGCATCTACATTCAAATGTCTTTGGTTTTAGTTTCAGTGTAATATTGACATTATTTCTGAAAATGTTTCTTCTTCTCTTTTTGGAAGGATTGGCATGAATTAATTTTCAAACATTTGGTAGAATTCATCAGCAAAGGCAACTGGGAATGTACTTTTCTTTGCAGAAAGTTTCAATATTAAAATGAAACCTCTTTGCTTGTTAAAGGTTTATTCAGATTTTCTTTTATTTCTTAGCATCGGAAATTTGTGTCTGTCAGAATTGGACCATTTCATATAATTTATTTAATTTTGGCATAATACTCTCTTATTTCCTTTTGATTTCTGTAAGGTTGGTAGTGATATGTCTTCCTTCATCCCTGGTTTTAGTAGAGTCTTTTCTCTTTTTTCTTGGTTAGTCCAGCAAAAGTTGTCTCTGTTTTTTTGTTTGCTTCTGCTTGCTTTGAGTTTAGTTTGTTCTATTATTTCCAATTTCTTAAGGTGGAAGATTAGGTTAATTATTTGAAATTATTCTTTTTTAAAATATACGCATTTTCAAATATAATTTTTCCTCTGAATACAAGTTTAGCTGCTTCCCATATCCTTTGGTATACTGTGTTTTCACCGTCATTCATCTCAATGTATTTTCTATCTTCTTTTACTCATTGGAAAGTGTTGCTTAATTTTCATATTTCTGAATTTCATAATTTTCTGTTAATTTATAATTTCATTTTACTGAGGTCAGAGAAAATATTTTCCATGATTTTAATTTTTTTTGAATTATCAAGAATTTTATTATGCCAAATCTTATGGCTTATCCAGGAGAATGTTCCATGATCACTTGGGAAGAATGTGTATTCTGGTGTCGTAACATGCAGTGTTCTTTAGATGTTTGTTAGATCTACTAGATTCATAGTGTTTTTCAAGTCTAATTTTTCTTGTCAATCTTCTTTCTAGTTATTATACTCACCACTGAAAGTTGAATCTATACCTATTATTTTTTATTTCCCTTAAAGTTCCCTTAAATTTCTCCTTTAAATTCCGTCAAAAAATTAAATTATATTGGCTGTTTTAGGTCTTTTGCTTCTCCATATAAACTTTATAGTCAGTTTCTTAATATCCACAAAACAGCCTTCTAGGAGTTTGACTGAGATTATACTGAATCTATAGATCAAATTAGGAAGGACTGACATCTTGATAATATGGAGTCTTCCTACCTATAAAAATGGAATATGTCTCCATATTTAGTTCTTTGATTCATTTAGCAGAGTTTTGTGATTTTCCTAATTTTATTAGATTTATACCTAGGTATTTCATTTGGGGTGGTACTAATATAAATAGTATTGTTTTTAATTTCAAATCTCACTTGGCCACTGGTGATACATAGGAAAAAAATGACTTTTGTATATCAATCTTATATCCAGTAACCACGTTATATCATTTATTAGTTCTTGGAATTTTGTTTTCGTTGTTTCAGATTTTTTACAAAGACCATCATGTCATCCATGAACAACACAGTTTTACTGTCTTCCTTTCCAATCTGTATTCCTTTTATTTCCTTTTCTTGTCTTACTGTATTATCAAAATCTTCCAGTATAATGTTGAAAAAGAATGGTGAAAGTGCATATCCTTGCCTTATACTGATCTTAGTGGGAAAGTTTCATGTTTCTTATCATTAAGTATGATGTTAGCTGTAGGACTTTTGTACATAGTCTTTTTTTTTTTTTTAAGATTTTATTTATTTTTTTGTCAGAGAGCACAAGCAGGCAGAGTGGCAGGCAGAAGCAGAGGGAGAAGCAGGCTCGCCACTGAGCAAGGAGCCTGATGAGGTACTTGATTCCAGGACCCTGGGATCATGACCCAAGCCAAAGGCAGATGCCCAACCGGCTGAGCCATGCAGGTGTCCCTGTACATAGTCTTTACCAAGTTGAAGAAGTTCTGTAAGGGCACCTTGGTGGCTCAGTCAGTTAAACATCTGCCTTCAGCTCAGTACATGATACCAGGGTCTTGGGATTGACCCCTGCATCTGCCCCCTGCTCAGTGGAGAGTTTCCTGCTCCCTCAGCCCTTCCCCTCTGCTTGTGCTCTCTCTCTCTCTTTCTCTCAAATAAGTAAAAGCTTTCTTAAAAAGTTCTATATTCCTACTTTATTGAGAGTTTCTATCATAAATAGTTATTGGAGATTTTCAAATTTTTTCTACATGTACTGATATAATCATGTAATTTTTCTTTTTTAGACTATCGTGATGGAGAATATTAATTGATTTCAAATGTAGAACTGACATTGTGTATCTTGTATATAGAATGAACTTCTCTTAAGTCCAATCCTTCTTTTTTAATTGGCTGGCTATAATTAAGCACTTAAAAAATAGGGGCCTGGGTGGATCAGTCAGTTAATAGTCTGCCTTTGGCTCAGGTCATGATCTCAGGGTCCTGGAATTGAGCCCATGTCAGCCCCTGCTCCATGCTGAGCAGGGAACCTGCTTCTCTCTCCCCCTCCCCTGCCACTCCCCCTGTTGCACTCTCTCTCTCTCTGTCAAATAAATAAATAAAATCTTAAAAACAAAAGAAATTAAAAAATAAATTTTTTATCTTTAAAATGCATCAATATTGACTGTGGATATGTTCTTTAAGAAACTGCACTAACACATGAGGTATTTGTTATGATTTTTTTTATAGGAAGAGAACTCATAAAATTATTTCCATTACAGGTAGGGAGCAATTGTTCATATAGCTCTGCTTAAATACCACTTTGACAAAAAATAATATAATAAGTTATATTGAGTGTACTGAAATTCTGTATTTGAACTGCCTTATCACTAAGTTTCCAGCCTATACAGCCTGTAGTCATCTGCTTTTTCCACAAAGGTATGCATTAGATGTCAGTAGACAAAAACAAGATGTATTCTTTTTGTAGTGACATTCTAAGATCTCAAGAAGTCTTGACAGAATTAATTTGCCCAAGTTTCAAGAAACTGCTGTCTACTTAATTTGTAAAATATAATACTGATGAAAATTGAGTTTTACCTTTGTTTAAAACTCAATAATGGAAATATATGTGCATATTGTAATCAAAATTTATCTTATCCGTCCAATAAGAATTTGGTGCAACGTTTCTGAAATATCAAGGAAAAAACTCCTTTGAGCAGATAAAACTATACACAAAGTTGTTCACTGTGTGGACTTGGGCAAGTTACTTAACTTCTCTGGACCCAGCTCTCACTATATCTTCATTTTAGTGAGGGAATAAAAGTGAATAATCAATGCTTTCAAATTAAATAATGTAAGAGAGATATTCTATAAATTTTAAGTCAACAATGAAAAATCTAAGGTTATTAGATGGTGACTTTCAAGGGATTTTAATTGTTGACCTCATTTAGTTAAGGCTTCTAAAGTGCAGTCAAAAGATCTTATTTCATATTTGTTACAGGGACTAAAATTTACATAAACAGAATATTCACAGTTTTGTTCCTTTCTTTTTATTTCTTTGTTGGTTCATAGGGCATTTCAAGACAGAGACAATGGAAGCAAAACAATTGTCACATAGAATCAATGAGGCAGAAGTTAGGTTTAAAATAGGATCAGGCTGGCAGTCCCTGATGCATCCTCTTCCAACTTCCACTAATAAACACATAAAAGGCAGGCAATTTTGAGAATTCCCAATGCAGAAAACTATGACTGACAGTCAGCCAATTGCCAGACGTAGGAAAGATTTCCTCTAGGTAAAAGCCTGAGAGAACTGCACTGAAATATAACAGATAGCCTTCCTGTGCTAGGCTACACTTGTCTGATTTCCTGAAAGTTAGGTAAAGGAAGATTAATTTTCTTCTCCACTGTCTGTCACTCTCATTAAAAACAAAACAAATCAACAACCTAAAAACCAAGATCTGCAGGATATTGAGAAGTTCTCTCTTTTGTTATGAGTACTCTATTTTAGATATCCAAAAGGTTAATCCTCAATTCTCTTCTCTGTGCAACTCCTTCTGTATCCAAAGGAACGGAGCAACTCCCAGAAAGCCTAGTGGAGCCAGAGCACCAGTGATTAAAGATAAACTATTTCAATCTGGGAGAAAAACTCCTACCAGTTCCCCTAAAAATTATCTAGGAAACCTGATTCCCCAGCAGGATTATCTGGGAGAACCCTAGAAATAGAAATTTCTATTCTCCATTTGCGAAGATTCTGATTTCAGTGCATCTGAAGAGGTACCTAAAGACCTATATGCTACCTTATCTTCCAAGTGATTAGAAGAACAGTGCTGTGTGGGAATCAATGATTTAGGGCTCATGACTGATGTGTTTAGCATACTATTCCTTGGTTATTATGGACTCGGAAATCACAATATCACTTTCTTTATCTTTCATCTGTCATAAATCATTTCTTTCCTGATAACAGAAATTAGATACAGTGAAGCAATTCCCCTAAGTGCTCTGTTCACCTTATCACTGAAATATTCAGCAGGACAAATAGGAATTTTTAAAAAAGATTTATTAATTTATTTGACAGAGAGACAGAGAGAGAGCACAAGCAGTGGGGAGCAGCAGGCAGTGGGAGAGGGAGAAGCAGAATCCCTGCTGAGCAGGGAGCCTGACGTGGGGCTTGATCCCAGGACTCTAAGATCATGACCTGAGCTGAAGGCAGATGCTCAACCAACTGAGCCACCAAGGCGCCTCAAAATAGGAAATTTCTAAGGAAGATGGTATTTCTTATTCTTTTGGATAGTTGAAAGTTCACTGCCACACCATTATTTAATATCTTAACTTTGTGATAGCTCTTTTTGTGGTTCCATTCACATCTTCTATTTAATTTTACCCCAACTTCCACCTTTAATATTTTCTTTTTTTATAGAGTAGGATACTCAGCTAACACGGTAGCATTGCTACCTCCCTTTATTCTATTAAAATGATTTTTAAAACTAAGACAGCTCTTCCAATTGTATATTCCAATTATGTGTCACACTTCAGCAAATATCAGTGACACATAGATTTTCTTTACGTTCCTGTGATAAAATTTCCTGTTGACTTTGTTTATTATTTATACTCTCCATTTGATTAGACACATCTTTGGCTTTTCCAAGATCCTTTTGATATGCTTGCTTTGAGAGGAGAATTTCAAAGATGGGTATTCCTTTGAATAAGAACAGAAGTGGGTGAATTCTGGAATTTAATGTTTATTTAACAAAAAAACTTAATGGTAATTATTTTAAGTCAACCTGTCATAAGAAGACTGTGCTTTTGCTTTTATCAACAGAAATGATCTTTCCTATAAAATCAAATTAACATTGTGATGGAAATTTAAGTGATTTGATTTTTTTATATTATATCAAACTTCATTCTATATCATTGTAGAAATGTGAAGAAATTGACATAATAACAACAGACTTACCAGGCACAATTTAATTAATAAATTAATTTTCACTAATATCAGGAAGCTACTGTCATGGTCCCAGAGAGGCCAAATAGTGTAGCTGAATGTCACTCAGTAATAGGCTGATTGTAAGATGTAAGGATTTCAAAATCTAAAGTGAATGATCTGCTATACTTTTAAATTTAATATTTTATTAATTACTAAGTATTAATTTTATAAAAGTCAAGAATAATTTTTAACACATGTCAGGACTTAGCTTTTAATAGTAAAGTTAACTTCACAACTGATACATTTATTTTCAGTTCAGGCAAAATGTTTGAAAAAATATTACTGAATTAAAATTCTTCCTGGTTACATACAGGGTCTGGTTCCAAAGAAATGCAATTGATTAATTTTAATAAGCACACAAATATTTGGACATTTATATGATTTTTTTTCCTTTTGAAGTACTCGCTTAAAGAGGCTATTTATTTATTCTAACAGACATTATTACTCAAAATATTTAGGTAACTTCTCCTTGGGAATTGCTCTCTGTGCCTATAGCACATGTACTTAAATATCCATAACGGTAAAAAATATCTGTCCCTTGAGAGCTGATTTAATTTTGAAAACATCTCGGAATCATCTGGAGGCAAGCATTAGGAATAAATTTGATGATCAGGATGAACATTAGAGTCTGGGTCAGGAATAAATCTAAAGTAATGAAAACTAATTTGCTGCACAGCTTAAAACCTCTTTTTGTGGCAATTCCCCCTCCAAAAAAAAAATTACAAAATAACTTTGGAAAAGGCAGAAGTTTTTAGAATTTATACAGATTCTTAAAGATAAACCCTCACTGGATATGGAAGTTTGAGTATAACATTTAAAATCAATGTTACTACTATGGAATAATCCATCTCTTCTGATATAATGCCGGCATGTAGCAAAGAAAAAATGTTAATAGAATTAGTGAAAAGATGCATGCACTAATCAAAGAATTTCTACTGTAGGAAAATAATTTAAAAAAACACACAGTGCTTTTAAAGGTACTTCCTAAATAATCCATATTACTTATACTTCATTTATACAACTAATATGTATAGTACCTATACTTATATTTTTACTTCTACTCATGCTACTTATATTTTGATAGTATACATATTTTTTTCTACTTAAAACAGAATGTTGAATAAGAAAAAGGGATAGTTTAGACAGATCAAGATGGCAGAGTAGGGAGATCCTGAGTGCACCTCCTCTCACAGACATACTAAAACTACAGCTATTCATAGAACAACTCTCTCTAAGAACAGCCTGAAGACTAGCAGAACAGCTCCCCTACAACTAAAGACATGATGAAAAAGCCGCACTGAGATGGGTAAGAGAAACAAAGACGCACTCTGGCCAGGACCCACACCGCTGATGTGGCAAGTCACAGGCGGGAGGAATATCACACATGTGGAGGTGCTCCCTGAGGAGTGAGGGGCTCAAGCCCCTTATCGAGCACCCTAGAACTGGAAATCTACACTGGAAAGATGAGCCCCCATAATGCCTGGCTTTGAAAACCAGGGACGCTTAACTGTGGGAGAGCTGGAGGACTTCCAGGAAACCAAGACTCCGCTTCTAAAGGTTTGTGCACAAACCCACTCACTTATAGCACCAGCAGAGAGGCAGCAGTTTGTGAAGTGCCTGGGCCATATGTAAAGGAGATTTATTAGTCAATAAATTAGTCAATATTTTAGGGTATATGCTGGTGGGGAAGGGATCTGTAGGCACTTTCTTGAAGAATAAAAAGAAGCACTCTCCTATTAGCTGACCAGAGGGTATCATTTCGAACACTCTCCAACTACCTTTGTTAGCACTGTTTGTCTTGCCACAGATAGGCAAAAAGTTAAGGGGAATCAAGAGGTACAGAATTCCAGTTATAAAATAAGTAAGTCACAAGTATGTAAAGTACAACATAGGGAATACAGTCAGTAATATTGTAATAATATCATGATAGATGGTAACCAGACTTATTGTGTAAACCAGACTTATCATTTTGTAATGCATATNCACAAGTATGTAAAGTACAACATAGGGAATACAGTCAGTAATATTGTAATAATATCATGATAAATGGTAACCAGACTTATTGTGTAAACCAGACTTATTTTGTAATGCATACAAATGTCAAATCACTATGTTGTACACTTGAAACTCATATAATATTGTATGTCAACCATACTTCAATAAAAATATAAAAAATAAATAGAAATACAAAGGTAGCTTAAGTGTTTTTATGTGCCGTGTGAATATATCTCTTCTTTTATAGCATATATTGTTACCTTTAACTTATTAGATTCTCTAGCTACATAAGGAAAGTCACTGTAAAGTTATTTAATCAGAGCTTTGATATTTAAATATTTTCAAGAATTCACGACCTCCACCTACCTCTGCAATTTAACCTCTCTCATTCTAAGGCAGGAGCATTTTGAACTGCTTGCCTTTCTGTCTTTTGAATGTGAGCTTCCCTCTTCACACTGCAACTCCTACTTATCTTTCAAGTCTTACAGTTATTAATACTTCCTCTGTGAAATTATAACAAAATCACTCAAACAGATTTGGTATTCCCTCTCTAAACTACATAACTCATGTGCATACTTCCCTCACCACATTTATTACTAGCGTTTACAGGTGTGTCTGCTCTCTACTCTTGGCTTCTTTCAAACTAAGTCCTTTACTTTCCAATAGTACCCCAACTACTAACATAGTCTTTACCACATACTATGTGTTCCATAAATATCTGTAGAATAAGTAAAATAAAACAGATTTTCTCCCAGGACTCTCATTAATAATCTCAAACCTGAAATATGCACAAGCCTTTCATTTTGTCCTTTCCACTTTCCATCATTACATTCTGAAAAAGGTAGATCAAGTAATCCACCTACAGTGAAATCCTTCTAAACAGACATTCATTTTGGAATGTAACATGTCTTGATATTATCGTCGCAAACACGATTCTTAAAATAATTAACAATTCTTAAAATATATATTACCAAGCAACTGGTTTCTTTTTTTAAAAAGATTTTATTTATTTGACAGAGAGAGAGATCACAAGTAGGCAGAGAGGCAGGCAGAGAGAGGAAGCAGGCTCCCTGCTGAGCAGAGAGCCTGATGTGGGCCTCGATCCCAGAACCCTGAGATCATGACCTGAGCTGAAGGCAGAGGCTTAACCCACTGAGCCACCAAGGCGCCCCAAGCAACTGGTTTCTTAATGAGGACACTTTGATTATTCATTGATTCGTTCAACAAATATTGATCGAAAACATAAATATATAGAAATTCATCTAGTCTTTAAAAAGAGATTTTTTTATCTCTTGTATCACAAGGTAATTTGTCCATTTTATATTCTATTATACTCTGAATTTAAACACATAAAGGGAAAAAGTAAATCTGTAATCTTGTTTAATTCCAGAGACTTACCTCAAAGCAATTTGAGCAGTGAGATAAAAATAATCTTCCTGAATATTAGCTGTATAAAAATAATGATTTTTTCCCCATATGATCCCCAGGTTAGTGTTCTTTTACTTTCCATGTTTATGGTTTTTTTGTTTATTTTTTAGAATGTAGGGCCTCATTAGTTTATTAAAGGAGAAGTCAAAACCTTCTGCCATAATGGATCAGGTCTCTTCAGTTTCTAATTGATGGTTTTGCTCAGGAGAACTTTCTATCCATCATTTACCACTGCTGATAACAATATTTTCAAAATCATTTCTTTCAGAAATGCCCCCTTTTTAGACCTACATTACATGCCCAAAATTTTTGAAGGACTAAAGAGTACTTTCCTTTCATATTAACTAATTAGCATAATACATACCTTTATTTTAAGACACTAAATCTATTATCATTGAAATCTATAAAAGATGCTTTTTTTTTTTTTTGAAGATTTTATTTATTTATTTGACAGAGAGAGATACAGCGAAAGAGGGAACACCAGCAGGGGGAGTGGGAGAAGCAGGCTTTCCTGCAGAGCAGGGAGCCCAGTGCAGGGCTCCATCCCAGGACCCTGGGATCACGACCTGAGCTGAAGGCAGAGCTTAACGACGGAGCCACCCAGGCACCCCTGAAATCTATAAATGATACTTAAGAGAAATGATTCTTCACTTGAAAAACTGTTTTAAGGAGAAATTTTCTTTGAATAGTCATGTGTAATATGATTAATTTTTTCCATATTTGAATTCCACACAAATACCTAGTAAACTGAATTATCTTAAAATAAATATGAACACCCCACTTTAAAATAGCTCAGTCTTCATGTATTCAGAATACTCATCCCAGAAAAAGGAAGACCAAAACAAAACAAAACAAAACTGCCAAATCTGGCATACAGGAAAAGGAAAGAGAGATAATGGTATAGTAATAAAGCAGAAAGGATAAACACAGAGTTCCAGGATGTGGGGAAGAATAGCAAGCAGCAGATACTCCACCAAATGTGAAGAATTCATTTATAAAGTCAATCATTAGTTCAACAATTGTTTATTGACCATAGCTATGTGTTAGATACTATGTCAAGGTACCTCATATTCCTCAATGCACAAAAAAGCCTCTGCCCTCCTGGAGCTTATATCTTAGCTAATGAAGACAAACAATAAACATTAAACATAGTAAGTGAATTAAAGAGCATGATAGAGAATGTTAAATCCTCTAACAAAAAAAAGTGGGTTAAGGAAGATGAGGAGTGGAGGTAGTAGAGAAGGTAAGCTGCAATATTAAATAGGCTACTCAGAGTAAGCCTCACAGTGAGGCTGAGATTTAAGAAAAACATGACAGGAGTAAGTGTTAAACAGGAGGGTACCATGAGGAAGAGTATTCTAGGCACAGGGAACAGGAGAGCAGAAGTGTGTAGGGAGTATTTCAGAAATGAGAAGTTATAATAGTTAGAACAGAGTTAGCCAAGGGAAAAAAAAGGTGGAACAGGGCCAGGTGGTAAGGATGGGATAAAGGGGTAAATAATGTGGGTCCTTGTAGACTAAAAGAGGGGCTTTGGCTTTAATTAGCATGAGGAGCCACTGCAGGGTTTTGAGCAGAGGAGGAACATGAGGAAAGACTGGTGTCAGGGCATGAGGGGTGAGGAGGGTAAAGCCAGCGGGACCTGCTGGGAAACTGCAGTCATCCCAATGAGAAATAATGGGGATTCATACCAGGGCAGAAGCAGTGGAGGTGTTGAAAAATGGTCAGATTCCGGATATATGACTAATGCCTTCTTAATATAACTGACATACTGCTGAAAGTTAGACTTTCTACCCAAAATGTTCTCATTAATTTAAATTATTACAACCTAATGTATTACAAAAACACAGTAACTAAAATACAATAAAAAACCTATATAAAGTAATTATTATCTCAGGGTGCAGAACACCTTGCAATTACCAAATAACACAGATGTTGACAAAACTGTGTGTAGTCAGTAATTTCACTGGTTAGCACCAGAAAAATCTGAGGGGTCATTTCTTTTGTTGAAACTTTTTTAAATGTCTCCACATGATTCTGACATCCTATAAATTGGATATGGAATATATTCAAGATTTTTCTCATACATCATTTCTCATTAAACTGTTAATTAAAAATGTTCTGTTAAAATATTTGTTAACAGATTTTATTAAAATGTTAAATATTTTTAAAATGTTAAACATTTTATTGAACAGGGTTTTGGGGATATGGATATAATTTTTTCCTATGTAAAATTCATGTGCAAAATGTGGGCCTCTCTTTTACATTCCACAAAGTTTGACTTAAAAATCAAGAGGTGGGGTGCCTGGGTGCCTCAGTGGGTTAAAAATCAAGAGGTGCTTGTTTTGGTGAAAATGTTAAGGAGATGTTCTGCAGGCTATTCCTGCATTTTGAAGACCTAGGAAACATAATTTCCTTATGGGCTTGGGATAAAGTGTGAGAGAAAGCCAAGAGTTAGGGATGACTCTAAGATATTTGGCTTAAGCACACAAGAATGATGGAATTACCATCATGTGACATGGTAAATGCTTTGAAGTAAAGCAGATTTAGAGAAAGGATAGTGAGGGTGCATATCAAGATTTTCATTGGGAATACACTGAGTTAGAAATATCTACTAATATCTAATAGAGTTTTAAGTACTTAGATATTCTAGTCTTAAAGATAGAAAAAAGATTGGGGCTAGAGATACACATTTGAAAGTCTGGTGAATAGATGACATTTTAGTTTTTTAAAGATGAGAGTGCCAAAAGAATGAAAGAAAACAGAAGACAACATGGTAACATTAAGATGCCTGGAGAAGAGGAAGAACCATCAAAGATGGTAGGCAGAATAATATCTCCCCCCATAATATCTGCATCCTAACTCCAAGAATCTGTAAATCTGTTATGTCACAATCTAAGAAAATCAAGGTTGTTTGCAAATATATTCTCCCATTCCATAGGCTGCCTCTTAGTTTTGTTGACTGTTTCCTTCACAGCGCAGAAGCTTTTTATCTTGATGAAGTCCCAAAAGTCCATTTTTGCTTTTGTTTCCCTTGCCTGTGGCAACGTATCTACTAAGAAGTTGCTATGGTCAATGTCAAAGAGGTTGCTGTCTATGTTGTCCTCTAGGATTTTAGTGGTTTCCTATCTCACATTTATGTCTTTCATCCATTTTAAATGTATTTTTGTGTACAGTATAAGGAAGAGATCCAGTTTCATTTTTCGGCATGTTGCTGTCCAGTCTTCCCAACACCATTTGTTGAAGAGACTGTCTTTTTTCCATTGGATCGTCTTTCCTACTTTGTTGAAGATTAGTTGATCATAGAGTTGTGGGTCCATTCTTGAGTTTTCCATTCTGTTCCATTGATCTATGTGCCTGTTTTGTCCCAGTACCATACTGTCTTGATGATTACAGTGTTGTAATAATAGCATGAAGTCCAGAATCGTGATGCTTTGTTTTTCTTTTTCAAGATTACTTTGACTCTTTGGTGTCTTTTGTGGTTTCATACACATCTTAGGATTGTTTGTTCTAGCTCTGAGAAAAAATGCTGGTGGTATTTTGACAGAGATTGCATTAAATGTGTAGATTGTTTTGAGTACTATAGACATTTCAACAATATTTTTTATTCCAATCCAAAAGCATGGGATGTTTTTCCATTTCTTTACATTACTTTCAATTTTTCTCGTAAGTGTTCTACAGTCTTCAGAGTACAGAACATTTACCTCTTTCATTAGGTTTATTCCTAGGTATATTACAGTTTTTGGTGTAATTGTAAATGGGATCCACTCCTTGATTTCTTTTTCTGCTACTTCAGTATTGGTGTATAGAAATGCAACAGATTTCTATACATTGAGTTTATATCCAGTGATTTTGCTGAATTCCTTTATATGTTCTAGCCATTTTTTGGTGGAGTATTTCGGGTTTTCCACATACAGTATCATGTCATCTCCTGACAGTGAAGTTTAACTTCTTCCTTGACAGTTTGGATGCTTTTATTTCTTTTTGTTGTCTGAATACTGAGGCTAGGACTTCTAGTACTACGTTAAATAAGAAAGGTGAGAGTGGACATCCCTGCTTTGTTCCTGACCATAGAACAAAAGCTCTCAGTTTTTCCCCATTAAGGATGATATTAGCTGTGGCTCTTTTGTATATGGCCCTTATGATGTTGAGTTATGTTCCATCTATCCCTACTTCGTTGAGTGTTTTTATAAAGAATGGATGTTGTATTTTGTCAAATGCTTTTTCTGCTTCTATTTAGAGGATCATATGGTTCTTATCCTTTCTTTTATTAATGTGGTATATCACATTGATTGATTTATGAATACTGACTGACATCTGCAGCCCAGCCCACTTGATCATGGTGAATAATTCTTTCAATGCTCTGTTGGATTCAATCTGCTAGTATCTTGTTGAGATTTTTTGGAACAATGTTCATTCCAAAAATGAACGATATTGGCCTGTAATTTTTCTTTCTTGTGGAGTTCTTGTCTGGATTTGGAATCAAGGTAATAATACCCTTGTAGAATGGAAGTCTTCCTTCCATTTCAATTTTTTGGATCAGTTTGAGAAGAGTAAGTATTAACTCTTCTTTAAGTGTCTGGTAAAATTCCCCCAGGAAGCCATCTGGCCCTGGACTTTTGTTCTTTGGGAGATTTTTGATTACTGATTCAATTTCTTTGCTGGTTATAAGTCTGTTCAAATGAAATTTTGGCATTTGCAACAATATGGATAGAGCTAGAGTACATTATCCTAAGTGAAGAAGTCAGAGAAGACAAATATGATTTAATTTCACTCATATGAAATTTAAGAAACAAGACAGATGAACATGGGGGGGAATGAGAGATGGAAGCAAACTATAGGAGACTCTTAACTACAGAGAACAAACTGAAGGTTGATGGAGTGGGGGTGGGCAGGGAATGGGTTAAATGGGTGATGGGTATTAAGGAGGGCATTTGTTGTAATGAGCACTTAGTGTTATATGTAAGTGATGAAACATCAAATTCTACTCTATGTTAAGTAACTAGAATTTAAATAAAAATTAAAAAATAATAAAAAGAATTAGGGTTGCTAAACAGCTGACCCTAAAACAGGGAGATTATAATGGGTTTGCTGAGGAATTCCTAGAAGTGGAAATGAGGGCAGAAAAAGAGTCCATGTGATACAATGTGGGAAAGATTTGACCAACTGTTGCGGATTGAAGACGGAAGAGGGACCCAAGCCTAGGAACACAGGGTGCCTCTAAAAATGTGATATTAAGAGTACTTCTATTTTTGATGTTTTTCAACTTGAGATGCATATTAGGTTCACCTCAGAAATTTTTGAAATATCTCATGTTGTCATTCCCTCACCCCATCCGAAATTCTTGTTTTCCTTATTTAATAAGAATCTCTTCATTATGCACCTAGGGTTGTGCATCTAAGGTTGAAACCTCTGCCCTGAAAGGCTCTCATGAGAATTATCGGAGTGAGCTAGTCCATGTAAAGTAGTTAGAACACACTTGCCAAGTGCTCAGTAAATACTGATCTGTTTTAATGATCACCATTTTACCAGTTGAAGAAATTAAGCTTAATGAGATAAAGAAACTTGCCTAAGATTATAGCTGATAAGTGGCAACATCAGGTCTAATTTCAAACATGGGTTCACTGTAGAAACTGAATCTGACTACAATAGCCAAAGAAAGGCAACAAGTGAAAAACCTGATTTCACATAAAATTTTTTATCAATAGTAGCCCATCTTAGGGTTATTAAACAGTTGAAATATTATTCTGTACTGATTTTATTCCAATACATTTTTATTTCCTTATTTTATTTTTAATCTTTCATAATTAATGTGTTAAAATATATGGAAGATGGCTGCTCTACAGTCCATCTTCTCCTATCTCCCTGAAAGTTTTGTATCATCAGAAATTACATTTAAAAATAATTTAGTTTCTATCAAAAGAAAATTATGGTAGAAATGAAACCATTCAAATTCCAACACTGCCATTTACTGTCTGGCTCACCTATGCCCTTAATAATGAACATAAATAGCTAAGATTTATTGAGTTCTTTAATCTTCTCAAAAGTCCCAAGAGTTAGATAATTTATCACTCTATTGTTTTCAGATGAGAACCTTTCTGAACAAGCTACCTTATCTGTAAAATAAAGAGAATAACATAAAACCAAGAAAAACTACAAATAGAAAGATAATGTGGGTTTTCTAATGAGACCTACCAGAATCAACAGTCTAGATTTGGGAAAGAACAAAAGTTGCAAGAAAGATATTTAAAATGACACTGGTACTGATGAAGCAGGAAAGCTCATTTAATCTTAATGTGTGGAAGAAAAATAATAAAAGAACTACTGCCAATAAAAGGAAATATTTTCTTTTCTTTTTTTTAAGGAAATATTTTCTAAGAAACAAATTTATTTTGCTACTCTCTACTCGTTGTTTTGAGTCTAAACACATTCAGAGAGGGTTTGTGCTTAAAGTGGAGAGCAACCTAAGGGAGCATCTACTAGGAGGTATGGCCAATGGTTTCCAAGAAGGCAGAAACTAGGGGCACAGGAGTCTGAGCTAAGGGGAAAGTGGTGAAGTGAGGCAGCAACACAGGAAAGGAAAGATTGCAGTTGACTCAAACAGGAGCATGAAGGGAAATTCCTGGCCACCCACAAAAAGTTAGGCACTACTTTTTCTCTCTCAAAAGATAGGTCTAGCATGGGTTCAGAGGGTACTGAAATATCACACTGAATTCCTGGAGGATTTGTGCTGCCAAATCTAGAAGCCAAAATATATATATCTGCTGCCAAAATATAGAAGCAAGCATCTCCCAAGGACTGTAAACAAAGTAAAGGGCAATGCTATCTGCTGATATAAAATTATGAATTATTTCATTATTCTTACTACTTGATATGTGTTATCATTTTTGATAAATGAAAAGTCTCAAAAGAGTACTTGTATTTTATTTCAAACAAAAAATGCTAAAGACAGGAATATGCCACCTGACATTATGTCATGAACTTATTACATAGGAAATATTCACATAAAATAGTACTGAGATGAGTGTTAAGTAATATCTGTATTAAAGAGTTTTCATTAGGATAGAGATAATGCAGAGAATGCATCTAACAGCTGTCTACATGTTTATAGCACCTAATAGATAGTTATTAATATTATTAAAGCAAAAGTATCATTTCAAGTACAACAGAATTTGTAATTATAAGTTTGCCTTGAAACAATAATAAAATAAAAAATATAATAATAATAATAAAATAATAATAAAAATAATAATAAAACAAAAAAATCCAATTCCTTGGTAAAATAAATACGCACTAAATAACAAACATTTCTCTCTCAGAAAGAATCATATCAGGAAATAAACTGAACAAGAAATTCTATGCCAAATTATTAAGGGAGTACCTGTTACGCACATTTTTAATGGGTTCTCCAATCAGTCTAATGTTTCTTATTACCTTTTCCTTGAAGGTCTTGTGTATAAATATTGACCAGATGCAAGTCTGTTTGGGCTCCTTCAGAGTAAATCTAGTATTCAAAGTATCAAAATCCCTACCTGTTATAAATTCATCCTCATTTGCCAGTGAAAAACTATTAAAATATACATTCTCTTGCATGTATATGAACATTCCTCCAAAACTGTATAAAAGCACCTGACAATTTAAAAGTTTTCATGTGTTTTCTTTAGACACCAAATTCAGTGTCTTTGCAGTTCACATGTAAATTGTGAATAGATTCACTCTCTACACATTTACAAAACCATATCACCTCTTCCCCTCTCCTACATGCACAGTGTTTTCAATCACAGCAGTAATTGTGATTGCTCATGCAAAATTTGCACCTGTGACCATTTACAAAAATCATACATTGGTATGCACTAAAAAATCAGAATATTCATGAGTTGCGTATGATTGTTGTTGAAAACTAATGCAAATGGAAAGGCTGTAGAAAAGCCCATTATTTGCATGTAATATTCTGTCAAAGAAACACACAATTTGGCCTTTCCTTATCCATTGTAGGTACCATTTTCAGGATGTGATGCTTTTGTCAAGGATAAGATGAGAAAATAAAAGCTGTGCCTACCAAGTCTATATTCACACTGTCTTCTCTCATTAGTATTCTGAAGGGTTTTTTTTTCTGCTTGAAAAATTGCTGTCACTTTTCACATTTTAACACCCAGCCATCAACTTTTTCATAAATGCAATCACACCAGGAACTTCTTCATCTGCATGTGTCAAAAGGAAAATGTAAAAGATGTATATTTCATGACATAATAACATTCTACAAATTTCATAATGGAATTCTGCTACCTTTGGAGATATCCAATAGCTGGGTTGCTCAGATGTGCAAGTTTACAGCTTTGTGTCCTAGTTTTGGCTCTTTTTTATTCTTGGTCAAGTTAACTCTTCCTATCTTTCTTTTTTATTTTTATTTATTTTATTATTTTTTTAAGATTTTATTTATTTATTTAACAGGGAGAGAGATCACAAGTAGGCAGAGAGGCAGGCAGAGAGAGAGGAGGAAGCAGGCTCCCCACCAAGCAGAGAGCCCGACGTGGGACTCGATCCCAGGACCCTGAGATCATGACCTGAGCCTAAGGCAGAGGCTTTAACCCACTGAGTCACCCAGGCACCCCTCTTCCTATCTATCTATCTATCTATCTATCTATCTATCTATCTATCTATCTATCCATCTTTCTATCTATCCAGAAGCTATCTTAGAAGATAGCTCTATTCCTTTACTTGTGCTATCAAAATACATTTGGTCAGAACTTTAATTTCTTGGGCTGAATATTAGGAGATAAAAGTGAGATCTATGTGGTTTAAAGTATAACCTATCTGCCCTAGAATAAAATTCTAGTTTGAGTAAACCGTCCTTTACTTTTACATGAAGAATATGGCCTCTGAAAGTCTGCCGCTGAAGCTAGAATTGGATCATCAGGACTACTGTGTACATTTGCATAAAGTGTGCACTTCCTAAACAAAAGGGACTAGGTAGAGCTGGTATATAAACCAGTTGCCCTTTCTCTGAGTCCAGACAGGTATACCGAGTGTTGAAATGAAGAATGCCAAGGTCACAGCCGAAGCCTTTAAACAAAGGAAATGGTTTTATCAGTTTCCTATTGCTAATGTAGTGAATTACCACAAAAATAATGTCTTAAAACAACACTAACTTATTCTCTTGCAGTTCTAAAGGTCTGAATTCTGAAATCAGTTTTACTGGGCTAAACCAAAGGGTATACCAGGAGCCCTCCTTCCAAAGGCTCTAAGAGGAGAATCCTTTTCATTGCTTTCTCTGATTTCTAGATGTACAAGCCTTACTTTCTCTGGTTCATGGTACCTTCCTCCAACTTCACAGTCAGTAACAAATCTCTGTTTCCATTGTCATATGGCCTTCAGTCATAGGATCTCCTGCCTCTCTCTTCTAAGGCCCTCTGTGATTTCATTAGACCTAGCCAGATAATCAAAGATAACCTCCCCATTTCAAGATTTTTAATCATATCTGCAAAGTTCTTTTCACCGTATGAGGTAACATATTCATATGTTCCAGGGTTTAGGACACGGACAACTTGAGGGGCCATTTTATAGCCTAGGTCAATAGTCAATAAATGATAGCATTTACTATTTTTTTCATAAGTAGTATATAAATGCCATGTAGGGTGGTGGTGGAAGTATTAGTGGGGGTGGTAGTAATAGTAGTAAACAAGTTATGGTTAACAACCATGTATAAGATGTGCTTTAAAAGATCTTTGCCTTTCTGTACATATCTTTCTAGCAAGTCTACACTTGGACATAAAATGTCTAAGCTTAATTTTAGTCCACTGATTTTAGTACTTCTTAGACAGCTAGCATATTAATCCATCAAGTACCTACATGATTTAATAAAGAGATAATATGAAAAGTGATAAATGCTCCCTCTTTAAATCACTGATGCCCAGTAAATCTTTGAAGCGATGCACAAAATGCGTACATTTTTATTGGAAATATGGAGAGATAAAAATGGAAAGATAAAGATTATAATGTGTTATCCTAAGAAGTAGAATACATTAGAACAATAAGGAGGAGGAGAAGGAAAAAGAATGGGAAGAGGAGTATATTCTTTTAGTTCTTATAATGTCACTGTTTTATATATGACGCTGTTTTTAGCACTTTATTCAAATTTACTCTGTTTATAATCATAGTTTTATGAAGTTGGTATTATCATTGTTCCTGTTTCACACAGAGAAAACAATGAGCCGGATTATAGTGGACCTGGTATATATTTCAGGTACCTTGCCTCCAGAGCCCACGTTCTTAACTATTAATCCATGGGCAGCATGCCCCTCGAAACTCCAGGCTGTAAACTCCAGCTCCCAAATGGAAGTTATCACTGCTTGGGGTAGTAAGAGAGAGAAGTAACAGACATTTAATTTGCCAGTGTTGGCACCTCACTTATCTGTTTGAGAATTTCATCAAGTCTTTTTCATCTGAGATGGTAAGGGAGTGAGAAGAGGAAGGTGTACAAAAATTGAGATATACTAGTGAAAATTGAACTGTGTATTGAATTAAAATAACTTCTTTTTCTCATCTGAAAATTAACATGTGTTCATAGAAAATTTTAAAAATGCAGAAATATACAAAATAAAAATCATGGTAATCTGATGACAACTTTCCTTTTTTATTTTTATTTTTATTTTTTTATTTTTTTATTTTTATTTTTTTAATTATTTGCCCCAGGGGTACAGGTCTGTGAACCATCAGGCTTACACCTTTCACAGCACTCACCATAGCACATACGCTCCCCAATGTCCATAACCCACCCACCCTATCCCTACCCTCCCACCCTCCAGTAACCCTGTTTGTTTTGTGAGATTAAGAGTCTCTTAATTAAGAGACTTTTATTAAGAGTCTCCTTCCCAACGTCTTTCCTTTTTAAAAAAACTTTTACAAAATTAAGATGTTCAGGGCGCCTGGGTGGCTCAGTGGGTTAAAGCCGCTGCCTTCAGCTCAGGTTATGACCTCAGGGTTCTGGGATCGAGGCCCACATCGGGCTCTATGCTCAGCAGGGAGCCTGCTTCCTCCTCTCTCTCTGCCTGCCTCTCTGCCTACTTGTAATCTCTCTTTCTCTGTGTAAAATGAATAAATAAAATCTTTAAAAAAAAAACAAAATTAAGATGTTCAGTATCCAAATTATTTTCTAAAGAGATAAATGATCATTTGTGGCATTTAAATAAGAATTAATGTGAAGGTACGCATCCAGCAGTACTTACGCTTTGGAATTTTTGAGGATCACAATACTCTGAGAATGTGATGAAAGCTAGAAAAATGTGCCATGATACAACATTTTAAATATAGTTTCATAAGGCTTCATTTGCAACCTCTCTCATACCCAAATGCAGCTAAGAATCACTGAGCTAGATAATTAAAATAATCTCAATCAGACTCTGCCATGGCAATTTGGGACACGGCCAACACTCAGTGACATTATTTTGACAATGGAACATGTCTTGTTTTAATGGACAGTTTTTCAATGTTTCCAAATATATTCTTTTAGAGGAATATAGTTTTTGTTAAACAGATTTTTATGTGCTCATCTCTTTAAGAAAATCACAAGAAATGAAGTACAATGCTAAGAAAATAGTAGTTTCAACTTAAGGTTTACATTTGATTATTTCATCAATTTTTTCAAATGTGGAGTTTTCTTATTTCACTATATTATGTTTTCATTGCAGAAACAAAATGTAGAAAGTGCAAAAAAGGAAAAAAATTATAAATACTTCACAAATCAGTGATAAACTTTATTATACATTTTTTAAATTTCCTTTTACACCTGAAGGTGATTATATGCATAAGAAAAGATAATAAAAACTTACAGGACAGTCACTGTTTTGAACAGTTTACATGTTTAATTCATTTTATTCTTCCAACATATCAAGAGGTTGGTACTGTCATCAGCTTCACTGAATAGAATAAGAAGCAGAGAGACTATAACTTCCTTAGGGTCATTTAGCTAGTAAGTACTAAAAGTAGGAGTCGAAGCCTGTTTAGCTCAAGAATCTCTCTCTTAACCTCACTGAGCCAGGTTGCTTTGTAAAGGAGGGGAAAGCAGAGGAGAGAACATTGCCATAGAAATAACAGCAGGCCTTTCAAAGAGTAGTGGATAGGGAAGCAACTCAAGTGCCTTTCAACAGATGAATAAAGGTGTGGTATACACAAACACATGTACACACATATATGCAGACACATATGCACACACACATACATGCACATATACATATACCATACACATACTATGGAGTCTTACTCAGCCATAAAAAAGAATGCCATCTTGCCATTTGCAACAAAATATGTGGACCTAGAGGGTCCACTAAGTGAAATAAGTCAGTCAGAGAAAAACAAGTACAACATAATTTCACTCATATGTGGAATTTAAGAAACAAACAAACAACAAAAAAAAAAAACCCCAAAAACTAAAAAAGAGACAAATGAAAAAACAGGCTCTTAAATATAGAGAACTGATAGTTGCCAGAGGGGAGGGGATGGGTGAAATAAAGGAGATGAAGAGTACATGTATCTTGATGAGCACTGAGAAATGTATAGAATTGTTGAATCATTATATTGTATACCTGAAACTAACACTGTATGTTAATTATGCTTAAATAAAATATCAACCCAAAGGGGGGAAAAATGTAGTGGGTAGCAAAATACAGTTGACCCTTGAACAACACAAGTCTGAACTCTGCAGGTTGATTTATATGTGAATTTTTTTCAATAAAACAGTACTGTAAATGTATTTTGTCTTCCTTATGACTTTCTTAACATTTTCTTTTCTCTGGCTTACTTTACTGTAAGTAAATGGTATTTAATACATACAACATACAAAACATGTGTTCATTGACTGTTTATGTTATGGTAAAGCTTTAACAATAGGCTATTAATAGTTAAAGTTTCGGGGGAGTCAAAAGTTATTTGCTGATTTTCAACTGCACAGGGGGTTGGTGCTCCTAACCCTACAATGTTCAAGGGTCAACTGTAACCTGAAAGGCAGGCAAAAGGCATAAAGATTGAAACAATGACACTCTGCAACCCTGGGATCAATGAGAAAATTTGATTTTGGTGACTGGGGCAGATGCTGGACTGCAGAGTGAGAGAGAGTTCTGTGAGTAAGCACTTGTACGAAAGGATCTGAGTGTAGAACTTCCTTGAAGAGATTATGCAGTGGAAAATGGAGGACAATGAAATGATAGTTTCACGTGTGGCAAATAGCACAGAGAAGAGAATTCTGAAAGTAATTAGAATATATGTGTTAAAGGAACAAATGAAATTATTTGTTGGGCACTTAACTAATTTAATCCTCACAACAAATCTGTAAGATCATTTTTATTTTTATTCCTACATTATAGAGGAGGCAAACCAGCATTAAGAGAAGTGTTCCAGCAAGTTTTGAATCCAGCTATTAAAATCTTACTTAGAAATAAGCTAAACACTATGCCTATCAAATAGTTAAGAAACAAATCCAGCATACTTGCATATAAAATTAGAAATTTGACTACAGTCATGTCTATCACAATAATTGCTAGTTTTCATCATGAATAAAAACAAAAAAAATTGGTTCTAGGACACTAAAATTAAATATTTCCCCAAAGAAAAGACATTTGAATATTTTATAGTTTGGTTAATATGACCCTTTTAAAAAATATATTGAAATAATGGATCAAGAGAACAGAAGAATACTGGCTGTCACTGCTGGAAATTCTCACCATGAACCTGACATTACAGTATTTAGCTTAAGGAGTTTTATAAAGGTCATTCTTGACTTGGGAACAGTTTAATAAATTATAAGATTCCAAGATTCCTTAAAAGTACAGTCTTCAAATTGTTTTATTCACTGACTTTAAGTCATTTACTTTTGGCATTGACTATATGGACTTTAGTTTTCTGTTTGGGGTTTTGTTTTGTTTTTTCCACGTGCATAATATTTGGAGCAACATATTTATAAGCAAGAGCATTTTTTAATACTTAGGAAAATAATTCATGTTTTTTTTAAATTATAAGTAAAACATGTTTAAATATGGGGTACTGCTGTCATATCTTGATTTATTTGTCACTGCAAATTAAAATGTATATAGCTCTACTTATCATTATAGCCTAAAGACTTTTTTTGGTAGTTTAATTTATGTTGCAAATTTTATACTGTATTTGCATTCAATGTTCTTCATCAAAAGCTGCTTAAATATTCAGCAAAGCTTAAAAGAAATTTTCATTTGTATTAACTCTTTGGCTACTTATTTATAGAAATACAATGGAATTGATAAATTATAAATGGAACTACTGGCTTCACTATGGGAGTGGGGGAATTTGTCTGCCTCTAACAATACAATTTAAGCTCTCTCTGAGGGATTTGAAAATGTGTTTGTTCACCAGATCAGCCTTTTGTATTTGGAGAGAATTTTTAGTTTCCAATGAAGAACAAATACAAACATTTGTACTCATCTTATTTATCCAGTTAGGCAATGATAATGCTAAGGATGCCTAGCATAATAATACTGGGGATATTAAACAATGAAGTGTTAGTGTGTATTTTTACTTCTGTAGGAACTTCAACTTAACGATCTTTAGGCAGATTCCATCAGATCCTTATAGGTTTTTGTTTGTTTTATTTTGTTTTTGGTTTGTTGTTTGTTTTGCCTTTGGAAAATAAGAACAATTCATTTCTACTCAATTACTTGACCAAAATTAATGAGGCAGTTCTCTGGATTTGGACAATGACTTGTAGGCAGAATAGTTGAGATCTAGTCCTGGCACTAACACATGTCAGCCATTTGCCCAGCCTGCATCTCAGTTTCCTCATTCTGGGAACAGAGGAAGTATTTGCATTCCCTGCCATTAAAAATGCATGTTTGTGAAGGCAACAAGGAAAAAAGCCCACAGGCATGTAAGTGTGTGATAGCCCTAATGTTGGTCTTGAAATAATGGAGTCCTAAAATATGGGACCTTCTTTAAGTGAAAAAGTTTCTCCAAATATTTCTAGGAACTAGAAAATTCCTAGGTGTAGAAATTCCTAGGTGTTCAGGTGTAGAATGATTCACCATGTATAAGAAATCATAAGACAGATTTGCCAAGCCAAAATGGGGTAGGGGATGAGGACACTGACCATTATTTGGTAAGTTTGTCCATAAGGAAAATGAATGATAATATATGTGTGAAAGATCATTTTCTCAGTCTATTTAATGCTGCCACCTAAAAAAGGCACTCTTTTCCTAAAGAAAGTACACAGAAGTACATGTTTAAAATAGTACTTTCACAGAATACACACAGATTAGTAGCTCATACCACTTACATTTTCATTTTTCTTCTACTTGACACGTCTCTAAAAGAACGGAATTCAATTTCAGTATTTTCTACGTGTGTGTGCTCCCAAAAACTAAAATGTATTAAGAAACAGTCAACTGGCAAAGTCAAGTTCAAGGTT
Source organism: Ailurus styani (assembly GCA_002007465.1). Lineage (NCBI taxonomy): Eukaryota > Metazoa > Chordata > Mammalia > Carnivora > Ailuridae > Ailurus > Ailurus styani. The sequence continues at coordinate 2,251,871 of LNAC01000144.1, read as the reverse complement.
CCTAAGGAACAAATGAGCTGCAGTGCCAACTGCAGAAGTGACACAAAGATCTCAAATATCCAGCCTTCCCTCATATAGGAGCTAACACAACCCAAACCTGCACAGTGATTGAAGTAAATAAAGATCACAACTCTAAGACTTGAAAAAGAGAGTTTTTAAGCTTTTCATTGCCTCATTGAGTTAAAGAGAATCTTTAAAAAAATTCTTCTGAAGCCATTATTTGAGTCTTTAAAACAAGAAAGGAGACACTTCCCTTTATAGGTTAATTGGCGGCTGCAGGAATCACAAAGATGAGGCTAGAATGAGATCAGTTTTAGAGATCAACAAAGTTCTACTCCATGCTTCCCGCTTTGAAGCCCTCCAAAGTACATATTGCTCATTCAGGTGCCTCAAAAACCTCACTTAGATCAGTTCTGAAATACCCAAAATGCCATTTCTAAACAGCATATCACATAACCTTTCCTTTTTTCCTCTCTGCTCAGATATTTATTCTTTGCAGTAATGTTCACTACGGGATATCTACACTTTTATACATATATTCTTTTTCCAATTAGAGTTAAGTCATGCTATGATAACAAGAACCTTAAAAGCAGTGGAATAAAAAGGCATTAACCTAATAAAAGGGATCTGAAGGAAAAAATAAGAAATTATTCAGAGTCTTCTGAGGTGTTTTTATAGAAAGGACAAAAGAGAAGCTATAAAATGGAAATAGCAGAAACTCATTCAAGAGGCCAAAAATATTCAGAAACATATTTAAAAAAAAAACCTTGAAGGTGACATTCCATCAAGTCATTTAGTCAGCACCTTTTATGCGTCTGTTCCAAAATTTCAGAGACAAAAGTTACAAATAGCACAACATAGTTCCAGATAAGAACTTGCCTTCTCACATGCTATGATTCACGCTGCAGAGCATTTCAAATAATTCCTATTAAATAACTGAGCTCTTCCCTTAGCAAGGACTAGATGATCAAAAAACCTTAATTATCTCATTCCCTGATTCTCTCCATACTGTTTTTAGATATTTTTCCCATTTCAGTTCATGCCAAGGAAGGCGTCACCTACAGGGAAGAAGGGTATGCAAACCTTTGGGCAGTTTGACAGCTTGTCAGAAATCCAGCTTGTGTTGCAAGACAGAATGAGAACAACAAAGTTTTTCTGACATTCTCCATCCCAGCAGCTAAAGGAAGATGTACCTTTTTCAATTGGGATTGTTATTTCTCAGGAGACAGAAACCTTTTCTAACTTACTGCATCTAAAATGCTTCATTAGAGACCCTGCACAGTGCATTACTGCAAAAACGAAAAATCAGTTTTAAAGAAAATTTTTGATAGGTTCCGGTTTTGCTTCACCAAGTAAACTAGACTTCCCCAGCTCTGGGCACTTGCTTCTGTGCAGGCTGCCCCGAACTGATAGAAATCCAAAGTCAGAGGTTTTATAATTCGTTCTCCTATTCCCTCCCTTCCCTATCTCCACAGCCTTGATACCTTAAATGCCTGTGTAGCAAACATAATTAATCGACTGCTGTACAAAGAGAAATGATTGTTTATAGGTAAAGTCTGGAACATCTTATTTGCTGGTAAACCACTGACAATACATTCTTATAGTAAAGTCAGTCGTAAATATACAATGGTGATAAATAAGAAGATGGAGAGAGACCACAGCCCTACCTGTATTTGGAGTGATCAACCTGAAATTATAACACAACTCCTATTGTATAAACTGTGGCTATTTATTTATTTATTTATTTAAAATTTACTTGACACAGAGAGAGAGAGAGATCATAAGTAGGCAGAGAGGCAGGCAGAGAGAGAGGAGGAAGCAGGCTCCCCACTGAGCAGGGAGCTCAATTTGGGGCTCGATCCCAGGATCCTGAGATCATGACCTGAGCCGAAGGCAGAGGCTTTAACCCACTGAGCCACCCAGCCGCCCAACTGTGCCTATTTATACAAATTAATGAAAACTAGACTAAAACTGCAGAGGTGGAAAGAAATTATGTTTAGCTAAGGAACAAACAAAATGAACATAAGCATAAATTATGACTGTTAATGGAAAATGAGGTTGATATTTTATCACGTTTTGCTATCTGTGCATAGCAGATGCACTATTACTAATACATTGGTCACAGTGCGAAGAGCCAATTAAAGGCTTGCTATTTATTCTATCCAGAAAGTTGATTTTATTCTCTTATTTATCTAATCTGGGCACTAACTTTATGAGCAGGAAAACAAGATTTAAAGTCTAATCACTGAACATTTTTCATGAAAAAAATAGTTACCATTTCATTTCTTTTCTCCCCAGTTGTGATCCTTCCTTCCCCTAAATGAATGGCATTCCATTAATTATTAGGGTGGGGAGTGACTGAGGGAGAAGGTAATATGTCATACTTTACTGGGACCTGTGTTTTTAATTTTTTTCTTTTACATAGCACTCTAAAAATAGGGAAATATGCCTTCATACTTCTAATTCCTACAAATATAGATGAGAAATCCAGGCCCAACCTGTGGGTATAAACTAAGAATATGTTTTGACAACTCTCCTGTTTTATTGAATATTTATAATTGAGAATCTCTTTCCAGAGGAGATCCTAAACTGCACAGATGCCCACCCACATGGTATTTTCTAAATGGCTCTGAAAATGACAAATACATTTTACTAAATGAAAGTCAATTGTCTCACCCGTAAAGGTGAAAAGGAGACAATTAGTATGAAAGACTTACTGAATATGACTTAGTTAATGATTGGGAAGCTCTCTAAAACACATTAAAGAGAAGGAAAGACTTCTTCAGAATGTCTGTGGTGTGTTTTGCTAGTCATCTTAATTGATTTTTCACTTCAAAAAAGCAAATGTGTAAAAAAGACAAAAGCAAAGAGCTACACCTCCGACATTATGCGTCATTAGCTGAGCACTGCTCCATTTTAATGTTCCTGTAATTGATTTTGCAGCCCCAGACAAGTACGAAGAGCACTGATTGTGGGTACAGGGTAGTAGTGACTCCTTGAAAAATGCATGCACCCTCTGAGTACTTTGGTTTAGAAAAAAGCATGCCCTGAGTACTTAATTTCAGTTGGTAGTGCAAATAAGTTCTCACTGATGTCAGTGGGCCCTGTGCTTCGCTCATCAGGGCTAAATCCATGGTTAGGAAGTCAAAATGTGTAATGTCTTTAAATACTTCGGAAACTTCAGAGAAGGGAAGGGCAATGTCTTGACAGCTTGATATCTTTCTCATTGCAGGTGCTATTTTTTATAAGATGTTAACACCGTATAATCTCCATTTCTCACACATTCGTTTCCCTAAAGTTTACACTGATTTATGTGTATTCAATTGCATGTGTTGATATAACTTATTTTATAGAGGGAAAAAAACCCCACAAAAACCGTTGCTATTTGAGGTTTGTTCTGAGTTACGTGCTATAGGAAATATTCGCATAGCCACAGCATTTATTAGGTAAAATTTTATGACTATTCTTCAAATAACATTTGTGTTCATTTTACTTATATACAAAATTCATATTTTTGCTCAGAAAATTGAGAGTGGCAGACAGTAAAGATACTGCTTTCAAAGGAAGTTCAAAATGAGTTTAAATCAGAACTTAACAGCAACTTTAGTATTCTGAGTCGTAGTTTAAAAGGAGTGTGGGACATGAGCTTTTGTATTCTATCCTTGTGCTTCTCACGTGAATTTTTCTCCATCTTTCTTTTTGACAACTTGCCTTTTCTTTCTGTGTTTGCCTAGTCAGACTAACAGTTTTTGTAAACTGATGATTTCAGCTCCCTTATTATCCCACATTACACTGCTGCACAACGCCAGTCAAGCATTATGACTTTTTTCACTCCAGCTGTGTTCAACCACAAGTAGATGTGAAGCAATTGACCTTGTTGTTCATTGACTTGTATGATGCTTTACTACCTACTGTTTTGTGCCACTCATTTCACTTCATGCATCTTCAAAAGTCATGACCCTTGTAGCAGATATTACTCTCTAAGCTAGTTTTAGAAAAGAAAAACATTAAATACAATATGGCCAGCATTATGAAAATATCAAAGATAAGCAGTTTTCTTGTCAAGATCAGGGGGTCTAAGGCCCCCTGCTTTCTAAAAAAGGAAAACAGAACAGTAACTTCAGGATATATGGGAAAACCTACTTTACGTAGTAATTTTTAATATTTTCAAAAGTACTGATTTACTTATTTGTTTACTGATAACACAGTAAATGCCTTCTGCTTTAGTAATTCTTTTATTGAATAGTCAGGTGGTGGTGGTAGGGTGAATTTCAAATGTTAAAAATACTGGCAACAACTTATAAGTAGATAAAATCTACCATTGGATTCTATCATAATCCATAATCTTAGAAGTGGGCATTTTACCTTCAAATTAATACGCACTTTCTATTACTAGGAAAAATATCTGAAATCACAGTGCTTATAAGAGTAGTAAAACGCTTATTAGTAAATTAGTTGACATTTGCAGGGTGTCACTAAGAAAATCCTAATTAATCTATAAGAATATCGATATAATTTTCACTAAAGATATATTTTTCTATTTACTCAGGAGCAAGTTTTTTCTTTAGCAACCACTTTCAGGGCATGGTTTTATTATTGACTGCATTTCATGAGCATATAATAATAATAGTCTATATAGAAACTTTCATAGCATTAACATCATAAATAAGAAATTCAGCATCATTAAATATTATTAAAATACCAATTGCATTAGTCAATATCAGTCAGGAAAAGAGAGAATAAAAAGTAGTACAGAAAAGGGAAGTTATTGCTGAAGAAGTTGAGGTCTAGAAAATAGGAATTGGAGAAACAAAGTCACTTATTATCATAGCCTGAACACTGACTGGAGTGGGCCACTCAGAACTTGCAGGAAAGTTCCTACAGCCATACTCTTCTGGCTGCTGAAGCAGACCCACAGAGAGAGGTCATGGAGACATGGAAGCTTGGAAGCTTCCATGGAGCTTTGGAAGCTGTCTTCTCTACGTAAAGTGCACTCTAGTGCTAGAGGCCACTGTTGTTGACTAGACTAGTAATGGGGAGATGATCTGGAAGCTGGAGCCTGCCAACAACCTTCCAAAAGCAATGGTTTCTGCTATTGTATCCTCCACTCTCTTGCAAATTCCTCTCTCAGTCAACACTAGCTTGACACCAATAAGGTGAATTCTGGGAAATATTTTCCTAGTCTTAGATAGAAGTAGCAATGACAAGCTAACAAAACGCAATCCAGCACATTCCATCCTCTTGTCAACTTAATATCCACTGACATCTTTTTTTTTTAATTTAAAGATTTTATTTATTTATTTGAAAGAGAGAGTATGAGAGAGAGAACACAAGAGGGGGGAGGGTGACAGGGAGAAGCAGACTCCCTGCCAAGCAGGGAGCTGATGCGGGACTCGATCCTGGGACTCCAGGATCAAGACCTGAGCTGAAGGCAGTCACTTAACCAACTGAGCCATCTGCCCCCATAGGCACAACTTTTAATCATCTTTAACTCTAGGTAAAACAATAACAAAATCATGGTTCCCCTAAAGTAGTGCAACTATTCCCCATAAAAACAAAAAGTACAGTAACCCTCTTATCAGAAGAAAATACAAAGTATCCTGTATGTCTTTTTATTCACCTTCAAGTGTTGCTAGTCCCTCTCCAGGCAGAAACTGTACCTCTCACAAGTATTTTCCCCATTGTTTCCTTTTGATAGACAACTTGAATGTCAGTTCTTCTCTACATGGACTCATACCCTCCTCTTTGGTATCCTATATTTACACACTGAGATTCAGAATTGACCATTAGTATTTTATTCAATGAGAAGGTGATGCAACAAAATAAAGAAATGATTTCCAAGTGGCTCTGAATCTCTTTATAAGTTCAAGTCTGCGTATTGGTTAAGGGTCCTTAACTCTATTTTGTATTAGATCAAGGTTTTCTTCTTTTGTTTTGTTATGTTTTAACCAGATTTTGGCTTCTGTTTATTCAAATGAAATAAGGCCAAGTAGAAATCAAATACAAATCAAATCAAAAAATATATAGGCTATAGTAGGTTGCCCATCTATTTCTTTTTCTTTTGAGATTTTTTTATTTGGGGGGGTTAGGAGAAGAGAATTTCAGGCAGATTCCCCAATGAGTGTGGAGTTGGCCATAGACCTGATCTCAGAACCCTGAGATCATGAGCTGAGCTGAAATCAAGAGCCAGGCACTTAATTGACTGAGCCACCCAGGTGCCCTAACCTATTTCATTAGTAGAGATATCACAATCAATTCATCAAATCCAAAGATTTCTCTAAAGGTCAAACCACTCTGATCAACTCTGTTGGTCCTTCTGTCCATGTGGTAATCATGCCTACAATATCACAGCAGGTTAACGCCAGTATCCCATCAATCTGACTGAACTGAGAGTGCCTTTTTTTTTTTTTTTTTTTAAATGGCTGACTGCCACATTAGTGCCCTCATTTGGATGTTTCTGGAGTTCTGGAAGCCTGACTACTGTACATTCTCCCGTGAATGGACCTCGAGAGCTTGTTTGGAGGTTCTAGCAGGTAGCACAGCAGCTTGCATACCCTTGACCAAAGAATGGTCCTCCTCTATGGGGAAGGTCTTCTTCTTCAACTGAGGGCACAGCTTTGGGAGGGAAACACATGGAGCCATGAGAGAGGAAGGGGACACCCAGAAATCCTTACATTTTCATGGCAACTTCTGCCACTGTCATTGTTGATCTACTTGCAAGAGTCACCACAGAGCTCTTCCAGGATGTTTGTACTACCCTTACTCATGCATTTGTCAAAAACCTCTGTGCCCTCTTAGAGGACATGGAAGAGAACTGAAGAGGAGAGCAGGTCATACATAGCAAACACATCCTAGCATCCAGTCTCCCAGAACATGTCTTTGTCTGCCAAATATCAAGGAAATTCTGACATGTCAACTGAATCCAGCATAATCTACCTTTGTGTTCAGATTCCAGTAAACCAGTCTGGGAAACTATTAGATCTACTCCAAGTTTCTCAAGTTAATTAACTGAATATGGAATTTCTAGTTAAGTGTACTTGTATCAATGAATTCAGTCCACTCCAACATCACATCCTTCTACCCCAATCCAACACCTTTAGAGTACGTTCTCATATTCCTCTTCAAAAGTACAAGTTTTACATTTTGGTATATATGGTCCTAATAACATTGTGTATTCAAACTCCTAAAGCCTAGCAGACTTTTGAGCATACCTATGGGTGTAGAAGCCATAGAGGAGCTGGCAGAGTATCTTGAGGAAATGTGGCATTTTCTACTCTATCAGTTTCCTAAGGCTACTTTAAAAATAAATAAAATTTAAAAATAATAATAACCCCAAACTTAGTGAATTAAAATGAGAGAAACTTATTACTTGCCAATTCTGAAAGCCACAAGTCCAAACTTTGTTTCCATGGCCAAAATCAAGGTGTCCTGCTTCCTCCGAAGGTGCTCTAAGGGAATCCATATTCTGGTGAATTTCAGTATTTCAGTATTCCTTGGCTTGTGGTTACACCATTGCAATATCTGCCTCTGTCTTCACATTGCCTTCTCCTTTTCTTCCTGTGTGGTGTGGTGTCTCAACGTACCTCTCTCTTATAAGGACAGTTGTGATAGCATTTAGGGTCCACCAGATAATCCTGGATTATCTCCTTATCTAAATACCCTTAACTTAATCACACATATAAAGACCTCCACCACTCATAAGGTAACATTTATAGGTACCAGGGATTAGGACTTCATATCAACAAGGGGCATTTTTTTAGCCTACTGTACCCAACAAATAATTATTTATTTACTTTAAGGGGTCATCAAGAGTTGTGTAAACTTCTCCTGCAATGGTACACTAGTAGCGGTGATTTTTCCAAATTTGGAGTGCCAAACTTTATCATAACCTGCTCTTATGGGCGCCTGGGTGGCTCAGTGGGTTAAAGCCTCTGCCTTCGACTCAGGTCATGATCTCAGGGTCCTGGGATGGAGGCCCGCATCGGGCTCTCTGCTCTGCAGGGAGCCTGCTTCCTCCTGCCTGCCTCTCTGCCTACTTGCGATCTCTCTATCTGTGTCAAATAAATAAATAAAAATCTAAAAAAAAAAAAAATCTGCTCTTACGTTCCCAATCCCATATTCTGAATGCTGCTGTTTCCTGATCAATACCTTAAATTTAACATGAGACTCTGCAAGACTATAATTTTAATTTACAGTATAATTTTGCCACCCACAGAAAGATATTTCGGTTTGGTTTTCATAAATATTAAACCTGTGATTACAGGAGATAAGCATTTCTTTCAGGACAAACAAATTTGCTAGTTACTTACTCTAGTCTTTAGATAGGAATGTAAAGTACTGAGTTTGTAATTATTCTTCTCTCAACTTTTCCAATGCACTTCTAGGAAACTAACCCCACAGTCCTTACACTCATTATTTCCACTATAATTTTTAACAGCAGCAGCTATGTGGTTATCTAAAGCCTAGCGTCCTCTAGGAACTTGACTCCAAATAACTAAAGTGATCATTTAAGTAACTCCTTTGCCACGGACTTCCTGTATTCCACTTACTACTGGCAAAGGAACTATTAATGTCTTTAAATCTAATCAGATCAAAGAACCAATTCCAGAATCACAGCAGAAGGTTCTACCCCCCAGAACTGATACCCAAAATCTCTATTGGTTAGGGCTTAACCAGGAAATCAGAGCCACAAAAATTCTGTGCAAATGGGTAATTTGTTACAGGAATTACAATGTAAACACATATAAGAGTAGCTGAGGAAGTTAAATTCTGGAAAAGAAAGATGTTAAAGGACCAGAGAGAGCTACTAAAGCACCAGTTTGCATGGACAGGTCAGAGCTTACAGGAAAATCCCAGATATAATGCATATCTGCCTGGTAACTGGTAGTACTAAGGAGATGGGGGAGAGAAGAAGCCATGCAGAGATCTCTGAACATTTTTACTTTACAAAGTGCAATTTAGCCCTTGGTAATTAGCTTAAGACTTCCATTAGGTACCAGGGCTAATAGTTGGGGGCACAAGCTAGAAGCTGGAGCCTACTGATGCCATGTCTGATGACTGTAACTTTCTGAGAGTAATGGCTTCTACTTCAGTTCCACATTTCCAATCATACATATGTTGTATTCTTAATTATCTATGACCTAGACCCATGCAGGAGAGGGGATTCTGAGAAACAGAACTGCTAGCCATTCACAAAAATGGTAATATTAAATTCACAAAACAGACTCCAGAACACTAACTAGTGCTTAACTTACAACCAAACCCTCTAACAATGGAGTCTTTTCCACTCTAACAGGAAGGATAGATGGTAAATAAATATACTATTAGTTAATTATTAATAAAACTTTTTCCTCTATCCTCTATACCTTTACTTCAATGATCCAAAGAATGCAGAGAAAACAAAGCCATCATTCAATTCTCTTTCCCAATTTAGAGATAAAACACACAGACAAAAGGGGTAGCAGAACAACTAAGAATGTATTTAAAGTACAGTAAAATGAAGTGAAAGTGGGTAGATCTGAAGTGAACGTCAATTCTGTTTAAATTGGAACCCTAAACCCTAAATCTCTTAAGCTTCATGCAACGTCCCATCATGGTAATGTTTTCTGAGCAATCTCAAATAGGAGATACTCTGGTGGATACACATTGTATTTGCAGCAGAACTATCTGGACTTCTATCTGCTGAATGAGCCACAATATAGGTATGTCAAACGTTCTCATTGCCTTAATTATTTAATTTATTTATTCTCACATGGATCTTGCTTGGTCCTCAAAGGCATTAACTCTGAGAAAAAGATACCCCAGTTCCCATTATTTCTCATGAAACCTTCCAAAACAGGCAAAAAAGAGCTATACCAACCATTTCTATTTTAAATCAGCACTGTTCCTAAATGCTCAATTTCCCTACTTAGAAGCCTAAGGAAGGGACTGCATCCAGGTTTACCTTGAAATGGCCTACTCATACCATTGTGCCTTTCTATGATTTTTTTAAAAGATTTTTATTTATTTATTTGACACAGAGAGAGATGAGATCACAAGTAGGCAGAGAGGCAGGCAGAGAGAGAGGAGGAAGCAGGCTCCCTGCTGGGCAGAGAGCCCGATGTGGGGCTTGATCCCAGGACCCTGAGATCATGACCTGAGCCGAAGGCAGAGGCTTAACCCACTGAGCCACCCAGGTGCCCCCCTTTCTATGATTCTTAACTTAGGCCAGAACTTATCCTGTCAGTAAGGAGGAAGGAAGGATGTGAACAGGTGGAAAAAGACAAGCATCAAGGACTGGCTCTGTTAGGATATAGTAGTAGCAAGAGTTGGAACTAATTTTATACTTCCAGGTATAATATTAATGAATATTATCCTTTTGATGATCTGAATTGGGGAAACAGAGGCCAGTCGCTTTCCTGACCTTCACTTTCTAAGGTTGACACACATTAACTCTGCACATGCAAGCGACACCTTTCCTAGTATCTCTTTCTTCATCCCACCATCCTTTTTTTTTTTTTTTTTGATACTATTTACCTTCACTCCTGTCTCAGGGCTTTTTTTATGCACCAAATGAGCTTATTAGCAAATGGAAAGTGTCAGGTATTTTAAAGTAATGCAGAAGTCAATGGTTTTCTCTGAAAAAAATTTTCAATTTCTTAAGTGCTAAGAAGCTTAAAGTAGCCACACTGAGTTTGTGATCTTAAGCGCCCTCCATAATCCTGAAAATGCACTGCTGTTAACAGTTAAATCAAAGGATAGAAAGCAAGGTTTTATAAGCAACAAAAATTTTGAGATGCTTTGAACATCAATCCTTTCTTCCTTCTCTCTTGTAGACCATGATGAAAGCAACATCTTTGAAATCTTGAGGCATTAGTCCCTATGCCCTCTGTAATTTTTCCCCCTTTCTTCACCATGCCTGAGGCCTTGATCTCTGCCATCTGCTTATTCTCATACTGTGGTGCTCCACCTTTCATTTGTACCTGGGTCATCTTCTTTTCAGGTGTGCAGCCTCTCCATCTTACCTCTGAACTAAAACAGCTTTTGAAAAGCTATGAATTACCAAGGTTTTCAGAAAGGAAAAGGGAAGGGAAGTTCACTTAAAATAAACCACAGTATTTTTCAGATAAAGTTTAAAAGAAGTCTTTTGGATTTTATTTAGCCTACCTTTTAGACTACTTTATACAACTGTAGAGAGTTCTCATTTCTCTTTCCTCTTTTTTAACTTGATCGTTGGCATGGCCAAGTACTAACTGCTGTGATTATGCAGGGTAATGCAGCCAAATAGCTAAGATAAAAATGCTAAGTAGTTTAAGAATAATATTTAATAGCATTAGTGTCCTAGACTTTTTTTGAAGCAGTCTCCTCCTTCATATTTGATTAAAGTAGGCCAGTGTTTTATGTAGCAAAGACAGCAAGTATACTCTATGGTTCATTATTTCCATTCTAAAGATCAGAAAATATCTGCTTACAGACCTCCACAGATAGTAAGTGACATAGCATTCTTACAACCAGTTTAGAACTCTATAGTTTGTCAAATAATGTATATTTAACTGAGATGTATTAAATTTAGGCATGTTTCCCAAACTATCACTTTTTTCTTACAGGATGAAGACACATATGCTCTTAATTGAGCGGTTGTAAATTCACTGATTTGTGCAAAAGTTACTAATTAAGAAATTAGTAAGAAATTAATGGGGGCTCAAAAGTGAGATACACAGAACATACATGTTTAGTTTACAAAACTAAACTAGATTAAAAAAACAAAATTTTAAGAGAGAAACGTGTTTGAGTCGAATCATCTCTTTTCAGTACACCTTAGGGCATAATTTACGAATTGACTTCCCTTGAGTAAGAGAAATGCTAAAGGCCAAATAATTTATGGTCGAGAAAAAAAATGGTCACATAGAATAAAACGTGACCCTTGCCTCCCCTGTAGATCAGAGATGGGGAGGGTGGAGAGTGGAGCTAACACTGTGACAGTATGATTATAAAATGGCTATAAAATGAGCAGGAAAGAAAAATGACAGGAAAAAAATAAAAGAGAAGGGACCACTTACAACTTCTCAACTTTTCACCACTTAATCAACTGAGGTTTTGTTTGTTTGGCAGGATGACAGCCCAGTCTAGCCATTTTACATTTCTGGTCTCAATATATAAAAAAACAAAACCAAACAAATAAAAACACTTAAATTGGCCTTTTGAGCAACGTCTAAGCTATCCTACCTTTGTGTCTTTATAAGGGACATAGAGTCTCAATCATTCCGTTAATGCCATTTATGTATTGTGCCTCAGCTTATTTCCTCGTGTTTTCACTTATTGCACCCTGTAAGAACTCTCAAATTTTAATGTGTTCCCTCTGGACTTTGGGATTCTTCTTAATAATATTTTTTAAGTTCCTTTACTACTTCGACTTAAATTTGGGATCTTGTCAAGTCATCCTATCTGCCTATTTCCCATTCAGGTGCTAACAAACACTCAAATACTTCACCTTAACTTTTGTTTACATCTCTTCTGTATTTCCTTCAGCACAGGCCCAGACTCTCCAGGAATTAAGGATGTAAGTAGGAGCTTCTCAAACAGGAATTGTCATCTCCTGAGCTACACAGTCACGTGAGATCGTGGGAATTCTGAGAATGCTCCTCTGTACAAGTACACAGTGGCTAACTCAAGGTGGTGGGCATATCAGGGATTTTGATATTTAAACTGAGCTGTTATTCTTTTGCATAAATGAAATAAAAATGTGACAAAAGCTATCCCACCGTAAATTAATTCAATGCAATACTTTGCTGACCGAAATGATAAAGGGCTCTTCATGGAGTCACTTTATTTAGCAGAAATTCTTTTTAAAGCAGATCAACAACCACATGGAAAACTGGGACTATTATTTCCAGTACAATGTTTTTATTTTGAATGCAATGGAACCAAGCCTATAAATCAAAACAACAGGGAGAATTTTTACAGATAAATAATTTAAATCAGATTCTATTAAAATAAGCAAGGATATATTATGGAATTGGATGTAACCGCATATGAATATTTTAGGATAAAACATGAGACTGTAAAGAAATTTCACATTTATGGTCAGCCTCTTGGGGATCTACTCACAAATATCCAGGGCTATTCATATTCTCCTCTTCCCTCTCAGTGGGGGAAGTTTGAAAAACACTAGTCTAAAATAACTGAAATATTTTAAAGTTGTGGGGTTCTTTTTAAATTAAATATTCAGAGACAGCTTTAAGTACTGAAAAGCTTTAAGTACTGAAAAATGAAAAAAGGGTCACCTAAATGCCAAAATAATTTTAAAGACAAGTACATAGTAACACAGATATTTAGAAGCAGAATTGTTAGAGTCATGTTATTAGGTGGTTTTACCCAGAAAACCTAAAACAGTTCTATAAACACCAATATTTGTAAAAATCAAAACTAAAACTGGAAGAGGAGATTCCAATTAATGTTTAGCCTCTAGCAGGTCAACTGCATATAAATATTTTCGATTTTTATCAGGTAAAGATGACAATATCTCATAAAGTTGATGAACGTTATTTAATTGGTGATATCTATAATAAAGTAACACAGGCTTTAGAGTCAGAATTATAACTGTGATCCTATCATACTGTACTGGTATGAAATTACACAAGATATATAACTTCTCTGAGTATCAGGTTACTCATGTAGAAATCATTGTTAAAAGTGGAAATACTCCTAAGTGATCATATACGTTGTTGCAAGGTTTTGTTTTGTTTTGCGAGTTTAGCTTCTCATGGGCAAGAGAGGAAGGTCTGCAAAGCTCCACAGACTACTTAGCTTGCACACCTTGAAAGCCCTATGATGCTCCTTAGCATCACGTTCCACGGAACCATGATAAAATGTTCCATGTATCCTGCATTATGATAAAGGCAAAACCAACCAACACACCTTGGTATTTTTGAACTATTTTAAATATTACCTCTGGTACTGCGTGTATTCAACCAATCTTCCAGTTTAATATCCCCAGGTGTCAAGTCTGTAAAATTGCTCTCCCTGCATACAGTTTTGCCCTGCAGCATGCTACCATTCACACCGCTAACCTTTGGTTCCATCCAGAATTATACCATTTTCTTAGGGAGTGAAAAGGGCTAAGAAAGAAAGAACAAGTGCAAGAAAGCAAAACGAATGCATATACAATGCTGGGGTTAAGAGATAAGCCATGGGTATGGTGATGTGTATGCAGTACATGTGTACTATACTTAAGAGATAAGTGGTGCTGTGTTGTTAGTTTTCGGGGTTTGAAAGACAAGTCATGCAAGGGTTGGAACTAGCAGTATGAAATCTGTGCACAGACTAGCTGAACTTTGGTTAAAAGGAATATCTACATGGAAATAACTGAAATGGATACTGAGTTCATAGTCTGGCTCTTCAAGGAAGGCAACACATACTGTCATATCATGGACTAAAGATACAGGACTATGTGGACATTATAAAGTTCTCATATAAACACATTCATTGACCTGAGTTTGGATTTTTCCTGCATATTGTTAATGTTACCTGGAGACTTGGGCCACTTATTAAAGGGGCATCAGATGTAACACTTCCTAAAATGCAAATCTTATGACAGCACTAACCTGCTTGCAACTTTTCAATCTCTACACAAACGTTTCACAATAAATTCAGACTTCCTGAGATGACACATCATGACATTCAGGGCCTCTGCAAATCTCTCTATTCTTATTCTATTTCACACACACACACACACACACACACACGTCACATCAATATATGTGCAGTTCTTACAACAGGATAACTTTTTAGAACTATAGCCTTCATAGCTTCACCCTGGCAACTTGTGCTGTTAGCCACCTTTTCAATACTTAGACTCTGCTTAAATATTTTTTTCCAGTTTCTGCAGTTTGGGGAGAGTAAATCTGCTTAGTGCTACATTATCATTCTATACGAGCTTCTACCCAGTGCACTGAAGTCATTACACTGTAACTGTAGGGTGCATGTTATCACCTCTCCCAATGGAGTTCAAGTACCTTCAAAATAAGGACCATAGTTTGTTTATAATGCTTGGTACATGACATATAAAATACCTAAATACATTTTATAGGATAAATGATTAATTGATTAATGGGATTAATTTCTTGGTATTATATGTAGAAATGGATATTTCTCTTCTGATTTTTGGCTATGCTTATTTTTAAACATTTAGAAAATCTATTAAGTACAAGGCACAAGTTAAAAATAATCTATTCTCCTACTATACAGAAAAAAACAATTGTTAAAAATTTGCTTTATTTCCTGAATTCATTCACATATCCACATGTGTTTAAATTTAAAATAAATGCAAAACATTCTAGAATTGCATTTTCTATCATGTATTTCACAAAAGGAAAAAATGGTTATTTTTAATAAGCTGACTGCAACCAACTAAATTCTAAGATGCTAGCAGGTTATTTTTAAACAAAAGAACAACTTTTTGTTTGGAAGAAACTTTAATGAGCTCTTTAGTTATTCTAAGGAGACTAGAGTAAATTGGAGAGACTGAGATAAACTGGAGTTCATTTGCTCAATGAAACGGTAAAAGAGACTTCCCTTTCTCACACTGTAATAGAATTGCTGATTTTCAGCTGGACACAGGGCTTCCTAAAATGAAAACATTTCCCAGCCTCTCGTGTAATGTGACTATGGACAGACAGTAACATGTAAGATAAAGCTTCCTGCAAATGTTCCTAACAGACAGTTGGTGCATATTCTTTCCCCTTCCTCATCATTCAGACTTTCATTCTGCTTCTTAGAATGCAGTATAATGGCTGGGACTGTACTTATATATAAGCAATTCTGGAATGATCTTTCTTGAACATGAATCTGTTACACATCTCTGATTGGTTTGTAGGGGAATATCCCTAGAAATGGAATACATGTGTAATGCATTTGATCAACAGTGTCAAATTGCATTCTAGAATGGATGCAGCAAAATACAGTTACACAAACAAAATGGATGAATATTCCAATTCAAAATATTCTAAATATCACTGGACATTCTCATGTCTTGGCTAATTTTTAAATAAAGTAATCTCATTGGTATTTTAATCTGCATTGTTTTTGTATTTACTGACTGGGCTAAATTTTGTTCATAATTATGACTTCCATAATTTTTCATTATCTTAGTCTTTTCTTTATACAACTTTTTCCTATATTAGGTCATTATATTTTCCTGGTAATTGAAGGGATTGTGTATTTAAAAATTTATCTTTGCCATTAAAGATAAAAATACTATTTTTTCTAGGCTGAAATTTGTCTTTAATTCTCATTATGATATGTTTCAAGGTACAAAATTTAAAATTATGTAAAAAATATACTTCTATGAAAAACATTACTAGTAGAAAGAACTTGAATTATTTATTGTTAAAAAAAAGTTATGTTTATACATGTTTATGCTAATTAGAGAGCAGAGGATAATGTCCAACATAGGCCTTAATTTAGGTTTGAGTGAAATCTTCTAATCCATGTTGAAAACACTTTGCCTTCATCTGCACAGCTTAACAGAATAAAGAACTATTTCAGCAGTTGACATTAACAAGAACTTGCTACTGAAGGAAGTTCTAGACCAGGCAGATAAATTTGTGACAAACTTTACTGTTTATTTCAGGAACTTTCTAAAAAACATTCTCTGAACAACATGCTGCCCAAATAATGCCCTCTTAAGAAAACAGATTTCTCGGGCGCCTGGGTGGCTCAGTGGGTTAAAGCCTCTGCTTTTGGCTCAGGTCATGATCTCAGGGTCCTGGGATCGAGGCCCGCATCGGGCTCTCTGCTCGGCAGGGAGCCTGCTTCCCCCTCTCTCTCTGCCTGCCTCTCTGCCTCCTTGTGATCTCTCTCCCGCTGTGAAATGAATAAATAAAATCTTTAAAAAAAAAAAAAAAAGAAAACAGATTTCTCTTTAGGGTAAATAGTCCTTCTCTTAGGGTCATAAATCACTCAACTGGGCAAGTCTCTTGCTTATCAAAATATTTTATTCATTAAATTCTTGCCTATGTCCAGCTATCCTAAGCAATTCTGACATGAACTGCACCCAATACAATCAAATTTCTACAGCAATTAAATTAGGCCTACCTAATACCAAATCCCAAAACCTTATGAAGACACAGCCTTGGCAACCCACACGCTCACACAAACTTCAGAAGCACTCCCAGAAAATATACCAAGGTGGCAAAGTTAAGTCTCCCTTACTGCAGTATGGGATAAGCTTGGCTTAGGTTGAATGAGGTCATTGACAGTTTATTCGGTGGCATTTTAGGAGAATTGGAAGTAGGTTATACGGACTCTTCAGGAGGTTGACATTTTACATGTGGGTCCTCTTCCCTATTTGACTCCCCTTCACTCATGCCTTTCTTTAACATGTCTTTTCATGTCAGCTACAGGACATTTTCAATTCTAGTCACTAGGAAACCCATGCTTCCCTTAAAGAGAGTCTCTAGTTTTGCTTTTACTTCTTTTGCCTTTTTCATCCTTGACTCTAGCACAGGTTTTCAGTCATTCAGCAACTTTAAGATCCATTCATTCTTGGTTGTTGTTGTCTTATTTTTTAATATTTTATTTATTTATTCTTTAAAAAGTGGGTTGTGGGTGGAATGGTAGATGAGTCATATAGAGAGTAGAAGACCCATAGCTGGCCAAATATTAACAAAATAATATTGCCAGTTAGTCAGCATGCTGAAAGGGGACCAGACTTTTTCTTCCTCTGTCTTGGTCTGCATTAGCAAATCCCCCCCCTTTTTTAATCCTAGCAGATAAATTTAAGGAAATAAAAGCTACATCCCATTCTATGTGGCATTTTTCAGGAGATCTCATAGATCCTGAATCTCTGAGTGACTGGGTAAGCACTGAGGGAGGCACAAATCACTTCTTTCAAATTCCACAAACTGGAATTTGTCTTTCTGTCATGCAGTAATGTGTGCCTTGGAGTCAATCATCAACTCAATTGCCTTTCAGTGTCACAACAAAGAAAATCATCTGGATTTTAGCAACAGGTAGATTGCCAATTTGGTTTGTCAGAAGCATTTATGAGTTTTGAAAGGAACATATGCCATAAGTTCATACAGATCCTCCTTAAGTTTTTTCAATTTTATTAACATGTAATTGTAATGTTTTGTAAGTTTCATTTACGCCTACTCAACTGACCACTTTCAGCATTTTCGCTAGGATTATAATTCTTATTTGATCTTCTTACTGTTCAGGTATCAAAGTAATATGTTTGTGTTATGCACATGTAATTTTTGTTTATGTATGTATCTTTTTCACACAGTATTCATTGCATTTTCCAGAAGGAAAGTTATTTATCCTTTAGTATTTTATAATTAAAAGTTTCTAAATATTTTACCTATTAAAATATAAATCTTAGTGAAGATATATCAGTGATTCATAATATTTACATAAGAATAACTTTTTTCAATAAATTGTTTATAAATATATTCAGGCATTCTATTCTTGCCCTCAGTCAGAAAACACACTGAATTTTACATTAAGATACACTTTTGCAGGGCGCCTGGGTGGCTCAATGGGTTAAGCCTCTGCCTTGGGCTCAGGTCATGATCTCAGGGTCCTGGAATCTAGTCCCATACTGGGATCTCTGCTCAGCGGGGAGCCTGCTTCCCCTTCTCTCTCTGCCTCCCTCTCTGCCTACTTGTGATCTCTCTCTCTGTCAAATAAATAAATAAATAAATCTTTTTTAAAAAGATACACTTTTGCAGCCACTATATTTAATATTATGATTGTTGTCGCTTTTTAAAAAATGAGAGCAAAGTTTTCAATAGGGGCATATTGATAAATCTGAATCCAAATTTTACAAATCTTGAATTTGTCATATAATATTTTATTTTATAAGTCTAAAAACTTTTCTTATTTTTCCCTTTCTTCTTATTAAAATTTAATTTATTAGATATAGTTAAAAACCTTTGTTTATATTCAATTCAATAAGTATTATTGAAAACTACAATATGCAAGATACTTTGTATGGAATATATATTAGAATCAAAATAGCTCTTGATTCAAGGAGCTATGTTGTTACATATGAAAAGTCAAGAAAGCACTGATAGATAAAATGCTGTGGAAGATGATTAAAGTAATTTATAAATTTCAAGCTAATGGTGAAGATTAAAAAATAAGATTTGGATTTTTCTGTACAGGATTCACTGGACCTAGATGAACAGAGTTGGATGGATACAGGTTATAGTTGATGAGCTATGGAAGGAAAAGATTAAATTCCACACTGACTTCTGAAAATGGGCATTGCTTGCATCTTTTCTCCTCAAAACATTGTTTCTGTTGTTTTTAACTTGAAATGCATTTCATATACTGATACCTGATGGTGAGATTGTCCTTTACACCTTAAATGGCTTACCGAGGGTGGCTTGGGTGGCTCAGTCGGTTAAGTGTCTGCCTTTGGCTCAGGTCATGATCCTACGGTCCTGGGATAGAGTCCTACGTTGGGCTCCCTGCTCAGCTGGGAGCCTGCTTCTCCCTCTGCCCCTCCCCACTTGCTTGTGCTCTCTCTCTTTCTCTTTCTGACAAATGAATAAATAAAATCTCTTCTAAAAAGTTAAAGTAAATAAATAAATAGCTTACCACACACCCAGGGAACAATGCCCAGGCAGAGCAAGAAAAGTAAGGAAACATAATTAAGTAAAGCTAGAACACATGGCATTTGTAAAGAAACTATAAACAACAGGGCACCTGGGTGGCATGGTCAGTTGAGCATCTGACTCTTGGTTTTAGCTCAGGTCATGATTTCAGGATTGTGAGATAGAGCCCTATGTTGGCCTTGCACTCAGCCTTGGAGTCTGCTTGGGATTCTCTCTCATCCCTCTGCCTCTGCCTCTTTGTCTCCCACTCCTCTAAAATAATGAATAAGTCTTTTAAAAAAAAAGGAAATTATAAATAATAAATCTGAAAAATGATTAGGCTATATTATGGGGAATCTTTCACGAGTCCTATAAAACAGATACCTCAATTGATAAGGTAATTGTTGGAATAATAATGTATTGCAGTTGGCTTTATTACCAGATGTGTTTCTGTTCAAAAGGTTAGAGAGCTGCCACTACAAGTCCCCCTCTGTGGTCATATTTTCCATTCAAAGGAGCCCATTTGGATGAACAAGATTCCTTGGCTGAAAAGGAGGTTTTTTGTTTTTTGGTTTTTTTTAAATGTTACTCTTTTACAAAGAGAATACTTGTGTTAGCTGCTAGCCAGTCCATAGATTTCCTCTCTCAAACTGTATTTTTTAAAAATCTCTGATTAGTCTCTGGGTAAAATCACATGTTCTGCTCAAGCATCTCAACCATCTACATGACAGCTTCACTTCAGAGTTGTAGACAATCAGCAATTGCCACCCTCTGTTTTGTTTGTTTTTACATTAACCAGTTGTAGCTTTATCTGAAGACCATAGATCTATGCAAATATTCTCCACACATAACTTTGAGTGGTAAGAAGACAAGGTAAGAGGAGCTAGCTGCCTAGGCATTCCCTCCCTGAAACTTCTATGAAAGACTAAAACCAAGAAGCAGAAACAGTTCCAAGGGATTGTGCCTGACCTCATGCCCTTTAGTAGGCAATGGGAAGGAACTGACATTTTTCAAGTAGAAGAATGATACCAGAACTGAACATTGCTACAAGCAATTTGGCAGCAATGTCAAAGTTATATCAGAAGGAAAATATATATTATTTAAATAGACCAAGTGTAAAGTAATAAAAGCCAAGAGGAGGCATCCGAAGGAAAAGTCTAGATTTAAAAGCAGAGTTAGGATGCACAGACACCAGAACTAATTGGATGGGAGTGGTAGTAAGGGAGGAAGAAATAAATAAGTTTTCAAATTTGTGTGCTTGAGAAATTATTGAGTTTATAGACAGAGAAATTCAGGAGAAAGAAGTAGTTTTGAGGTGGGAACAGTTAAAATTGGGTTTGTGCCCAGTAGGGAATATACATAAAAATGTCCAGAGAATAAAGAAAAATTGGATCTTATATATGAAAAAAATGGTAATCAGAGTTTTCAAGATAGAGATTTGGCTCATGTGCATAAGATGAAAATCCTCCATTGCAAAAATTATAGTCAATCTGTTATTAGTTAAAATTAGTTTATATTTGGGAAAGAAATGGTTATTGTTGATCTTTAAAATATGTCATATTAACTTTCAAATAAACCTTTCTCCATTATTAAAACTATAAAGATAATGCTATATTCCTCAGGGTAATAGTGGAATAAGAAATAACAAAAATATATGAATGGGACTAACATGCATGTTTAATTTTGGGAAGTTCTACCTTTAGTTAGATAGCAAAGTCAAAATAAGTTACCCTCAGGTGTCAAATATTAGGTTTACTTATGTCAGCTCATAATTTCATAGCTCTGAGTCACAGTCTATTGACTCAAAGCGGGTAGATTAATGAGGAAAAGTTCTACAGGAATTTCTTTTATTTTAAATCAAGCACACATAAAGAATTGCATAATATATATTCTAGCATTTTGAACTAAAAGTTCAATGTTTACAGGCCTCAGGCAAATGTTCAATGCCTTCCAAAAGTATTAGGCACAGTCAAGAAGTAAATTCATTCTCCATTGGAGCTTACTAAATCAACAACTGTCATATTAAATCCCTCATCTATTTCTACTGTTTAGAGAATGCAGGGTCTAATCTTAATGTAAAGGTTCAATATAAAAACTATATATTGTCTGTGAAGCTGGAATTGTGGTGAATAAAGCAAATCAGTGAGTAGTTACCAACCATGCTGTATTTATTTTTGCAATTTGGAATTTTTTTAATTTTAAAAATTAAAATTTAGAATCAGTATATTTTATAAATGGAAGAGAGGGTCCTAAGATATTATTTACATCAAAGGATGTGTTGCAGAACTCCTGTGAACCATGGATAAAGCTTGGGTCATTCCACAAATGTCTATACAAACTTTATTTTTAAAACCTATAGTAATATATTATATATATGCTGAAATATCATACAATAAATACCAACAGATTATTTGTCATTAGTTTTGGGTTTATACTTTGGAGGTAATTCAACCTGGTGGGAAGCTTGAGATAAAAACTCTCCTACTGTGCTTATGTAATTGAAGAATATGAAGAAATTGCAAATTCAGCTTTAAAAATATATTATCACACAACAGAGGTAGCAGGCTGAATATGGGATCCCTTCTGAATAACAGAAATGAATAAATTTAAGTTGCTTGGTATTTTAAAGGAAGTACAGAAGAAAAATTCCAACACAGGGTAATTAAAAAAGAAATAAAAAAATAATAAAATTAACATAAAGTGGTAACTTATTTTTAATTTGCATTCTTAATATTTTTATATTCAGTACAACTGACCTATTATTCTCCTAGATTGACTTTATAAATACAAATGCTATACATTTTATATATAAAATTTAAATATATAAATTCTGCTTTTAATTTTCAGCACATGGTCAGCTTGCCTTCTGTAGGTTTTATCATAGTCAGTTCAGGATGCTATAACAAAGAACTATTGACGGGGTAGCTTATAACAACACAAATTTACTTCTCATAGTTGTGAAGTCTAGAAGTCTGAGATTAGGGTGACAGCATAGTTGGGTTCTAGTGAAGACCCTCTTCCAGAATGCAGACTGCTGTCCTCTTATGCATATCTTTATGTGGAGGGAAAACAGCAAGCTAGCTCTCTGGCCTTTTCTTCTAAGGGCACTCATCCCATTCATGAGAGCTCCATCTTCATGACCTAATTATACCCCAAATTCCCCACCTCCAAATATCCTCACATGAGGGGAGATACAAATACTCAGTCCATAACAGTGTTTGCTTAGTAATATCCAATGATGACATTTTACTTATCTCTAACGTCATTCACATCATTAACTGCTAATGTCCTCTTTACTATTGGAAAGAGAGTCATTAATGCCTATAAATCTAACCATATTACTAACAAATTTTTAAAAACCCAGAACCAATTAAAAAAAACTCATCCTTGGGCGCCTGGGTGGCTCAGTCATTGGGTGTCTGCTTTTGGCTCAGGTCGTGATCCAAGAGCCCTGGGACTGAGCCCCCCATCGGGCTCCCTGCTCAGCAGGAAGCCTGCTTCTCCCTCTCCCAGTCCTCTGCTTCTGTACCCCCTCTCGGTGTCTCTGTCTGCCAAATAAATAAATAATAAATAAAAATCTTAAAAAAAAAACCTCATTCTTAAGATTCTGTCCTTCTAGAAACACTTTCAGAAACAAAATCCATGTTAGGGTTCACCAAAACAAAACAAAAAAATACACATATATCTTTGTATAGTATATGGCCTCTATATGTACGTATGTATGTTTACAGGTTTGTGTGTATGTACGCGTGTGTAAAAACATACATCTACAGAGAGAGAGAGATGTATTTCATGACATAAGTTTATGCAATTATGGAGTCCAGGTAGGACATAAATAAAATTAAAATTAAAATATATAAATAAAATAAAAATAAAGAAAACAAAACTGAAAAAAAGTTTGAATTCCGTAGGACAGGATGGCACACTGGAAATTCTCAGGCTGGAAGAGATGCTGTAGTCCACAGGGGGCGTTTAATCTTCTTGAGGAAAACCTGTTTTGTTCTCAAGATCTTTCAACTGACTGTATGAAGCCTATCCAGACTATCAAGGATAATATCCTTTATCTAAAGTCAATTGATTATAAATGTTAAACACATCTACAAAATACACAGCAAAACTTAGATTACTGCTTGGTAGAATAACTGAGGACTATGGCCTAGACAAGTTAATATATAAAACCTACCATCACAGCAGTAAAAAAGTAAAAATAAACAATATTTCAGAATGATGGGACAGAAGCACCTGGGTGGCTCAGATGGTTGAGTGCCTGCCTTCGGCTCAGGTCATGATCTCCAGGTCCTGGGACTGAGTTCTGGGATTGAGTCCTGGGATTGAGCTTCTCCCTCTCCCTATGCTTCTCCCCTCGTTTGTGCTCTGTCTCTGTCTCTCTCACTCTCAAATAAATAAATAAAAATAGAGAACAAATAAGATGGTACAATGAAATTTCACCTAGTAATAATTACATTCAATGAAAAAACTCTAAACACACTCATTAGAAGGCAGATACTGTCAGATTGGATATAAAATAAGACCAAATTATAAATTATCTATAAAGGACAGCCTTTAATGAGAAATCAGATATATGTTAAGAGTGAAAAGAAGGAAAATGTATATCATGCAAATTCAAATAATAAGAAAGCTACAGAGGTCATATTAATTTACGATAAAATAGGCTTCAGGAGAAAGAATATTACCTGAGATGAAAAGGAGCATTTTATCATGATAAAAGTATAAATTCATCAAGGAAACATATCAATCAAAAATATGTATGCAAATAATAAAATTAAATTGAAATAAATAAAATTAAAATTAAAATATATAAATAAAATAAAAATAAAGAAAACAAAACTGAAAAGAGAAAAATATATATCCATAGTTATATTACTTAAAAATGCCTCCTGTAAAACTGATAAAGCAGATAGATAATAAATAAGTTTACAGAATACTTGAACAGTGAACTAAAAATAAACATGATCTGATTGTTATAGAAGAGTACACCAGCCAGCTACAAAAATATACATTTTTTTGCATAAACAATATAGTCCCTAATACATTTTTAAAGATAGAACTGGTACAAGAATATATTCTCAGGCCACAACATAATTAAATTAAAAATAAATAACTACAAACTACTAGGAAAGTCCCTAAAATAGTATATTAAGCAGCATATTTCTAAATATTTCATGTATCAAAGAATTCAACAAGGAAAACAAAAAAATATTTTCACTGAATTACAATGAAAAGACAAAAAATAAAATTTGCCAAATGCAGCAAAGCAGTTTTAAGAAAAAAATTTATAACATACAGATTTGTTGAACCAGTATGTTGTACACCTGAAGCTAATGCTAATATTATGGGTCACCTATACTGAAATTAGAAAGAAAAAAACCAGTTTCATGAACCAACCAAAAAGAAATGTTCAAATTCAGTGGACTGAGTTTTCACTTTATGAAACTTGAAAAAAAGAAAGGTAGTCAAATTAAATAGAAGAATTTTTTTAATTAGCACAGAAATCAGTGAAAGTAAATAAACCATAGAAAAAGGTCAACAAAGCTGAGTCCATTTTTGAAGTGTTCAATAAAAACTGATAAATTTCTAGCTAGACTGATCAAGAGAAAACACAACTCACCAATACTCAGAATCAAAAAGCTATTTCTATAGCTCCTACAGACCTTAAAAAGAATGCAAGATTATATTATTAACAATCTTATGCCGCTGAATTCAATAAATGACAAAATGTAAAAATACCCTAAAAAGTAAAATACCCTTAAAAACAGAAATTTCTAACATTGTTATAGAAGAAATTTAAAAATCTAGAAGTATTATATTAAATAAATTAAATTTTCAATTGAAAATATCCCTTAAAAAAAAATTCCATGACTAGATGCTTTTACTGCAGAGAACTCTTGAACATTTAAGGGAGAATAGTGCAACTTGTCCAGAAAATATATAAAGGAAGGATAATTCCTAATTCACTTTATAATACTCTGTAACAAAACCAAAAACATTTAAAATTTAAAAAAAAAGAAAAGGAAGAAATACCATAGACCAAAATTCCTTGTAGACATAGACATAGAAAATTATAGACACAGATGCAGAAAATCTTATTTTTTTTTAAGATTTATCTATTTATTCAAGACAGAGAGTGTGGATGGGAGCTGGGGTGGGGGGTGGGGAGGAGGGGTAAAGTGAGAGGGAGAGGGAGAAGAGAAGCAGGCTCCCTGCAGAGCATGGAGCCAAGGCAGGGCTGGATATCAGGACCCTGAGATCATGATCTGAGCCAAAACCAAGAGTTGTGCATGTAACAGACTGAGCCACCCAGGTGCCCCAATGCAGAAAATCTTTTTTAAATAGTTGCACGTTGAATCTAGCAAATGTAGAAAGGATGAAACATAATGTCCAGGAGAGTTCTGAGACCTGTACCCAGAAAACTGTAAGACACTGATGAAAAAAACTTGAAGACTCAAAAAATGGAAGGATATTCTCTGTTCATGGATTAGAAGAATTAATACTGTTAAAATGTCCATACTACTCACAGCACATCTACAGATTCAATGAATCCCTATCAAAATGCCAATAGTATTTTTCACAGAAACAGAACAACCAACCATAAATTTGTATGGAAACGTAAGACTGCAAAAAGCCAAGGCAATTTTGAGAAAGAACAACGTTGGAGATATCAAACTTCCTGATTCAAACTATACTACAAAGCTATAGTAATAAAAACATTATAGTATTGGAATAAAAATAGACACATAGATCAATGGAACAGAATAGAGTCCAGAAATAATTCCACACATATATTGTCAATTAACTTATGGCAAAGGAGCCAAGAATATACAATGGGGAAAGGACAGCTTCTTAAATAAATGGTGTTGGGACAAAGAAGTAAAGAACCCAGACACAAAAGTACATACAGCATAATCCTATTTATTTGAATCCTTAGGAGAAGAAAAATGAATCTGTAGTGACAGTGCTTGAGTAGGAGAAGGAATTTATGAGCATGAGGCATGGGGGAAATTTTGGGGGTGATGGAAATGCTTGATTGTGGTCATGGTTACATAAATTTATATATCAAGAGTCGTAAGATTATATACTTAAAATGGGTGCATTTTTCCCTTGATAAAGAGAATTAGATCTATCTTCCTTCTTTCCTTCCTTCCTTCCTTCCTTCCCTCCTCCCTCCCTCTCTCCCTCCCTCCCTTCCTTCCTTCCTTCCTTCCTCTTTACTCTTTCTTCCTTTCTTCATTTCCTTTCTTTCTTTCTTTAAGATTTTATTTATTTGATCAAGAAAGAGCACACAGCAGGGGGAGCAGCAGGGAGAGAGAGGGAGAAGCAGGCTTTCTGACAAGCGGGGAGCCCAAAGTGGGGATCGATCCCCAGGATCCTGTGATCACGACCTGAGCCGAAGGCAAACACTTAATGGACTGAACCACCCAGGTGCCCCAAGAGAATTAGATCTTGGAAAATTGTAAAGCATACACAGAATGAGGAATGTTTCTTCAATGTAAAAACAGATACGATGTTGTAGACAATGGTATAAGCATAGAAAAAATTCTTACGTAAAAATACATAAGAAACTTTTAATTATGGTTTTGTTTTAAAGGAAGGATATCATCTTTCATATTAAAGCTTTCTACACCAAAATTTTAAATGATATACATGTTTTTTTTTAAATGATGTTATCTGGATGGGGTGTCGTGGGGTTTTTTTTAGCTTATCATTTTCTCATATTTCAAAGATAATAAATATTATTAAAATATAAATCACAGGTGAATCATAGAATTACTTGAATAAAATAAGTGTTTATTTCTAGATAAATAATCAAAACTCTTTGTAGTAGAAAATTTCAAACTAACTTACAAGACTCTACTGCCAATTCCTAATCAAATATAAGACATCTGGAATGAATTAAAATCACTGAGAAATATAATAAATTAGAAAAAATCAATTAGTTTTAAACATCTGAAACCAAATAATGTAAACTACACATACCTAGTTGTTGGAGACACTTATCTTGTTGCCTATGCTATGTTTCACTCCCTACAATCTCAAAATAGCTCTTCCAACTGCATAATTCTCATTTCTCTTCACTCTTTTGTATGGCTTTGTTATAAAAATTGTTTTGGTGTTTTGCATTTAGCTTCCTCAGAGACTTGTTTCATGAAGTTAATTTCCAACAAGACGGTTCCTTAAAGGAAGGCGCACCCAGGTGTGACATAGGAGCCCTGGAACTATCACAACTAATTATGAGATCTCGGCCACATCATTCAGAAATTTCTGAATATTGTTCTTTAAATCTGAATACCTACCCTATACCAAGCACTGTGCTCACCTTAAAAATAATTACCAAGGCACCTGGGTAGTGCAGTCAGTTGAACATCCTACTCTTGGTTTCCACTCTGGTCATGATCTCATGGTTGTGATCTCGTGGTTGTGATCTCATGGTCATGAGATTGACCTCACATTTGGGTTCTGCTCTCAGCATGGAGTCTGCTTGAGATTGTCTCTCCCTCTCCCTCTGCCCCAGCCACTCATGCTCTCTCTCTTCCTCTCTCTTAATAAATAAATCTTAAAAAAAAGACTCTCTCTCCCTCTCCCTCTGCCCCTCCCCCCTGCATATTCTCTCTCTAAAATAAAGCTTTAAAAAAATTTTTTTTAAATAACTACCTCTTAATTCTAAAATAGCATAATTTCAGAAATTTTTTGAACATTTCCAATTCAAGATAGTATTAAGCCATAAATAACTCCAATGTTTTATTTATTTATTTATTTATTAAGATTTATTTATTTATTTGACATTGAGAGATCACAAGTAAGCAGAGAGAGAGGAGGAAGCAGGCTCCCCGCCTAGCAGGGAGCCCAATGCGGGCCTTGATCCCAGGACGCTGAGATCATGACCTGAGCCGAAGGCATAGGCTTTAACCCACTGAGCCACCCAGGCGCCCATAATTCTAATGTTTTAATCAGCAGGATCCAGTAAGCATGAGGTGAGTTTTCTAGTTTGTTTGCCTAGCACAGAAATACTCTTACTTCTATCCATGCAACATATATAATTAATTTCTATAACTCTCCCATTTAACATACATTTCCTTCATATTACCAGACAATTAGAAATAACATGAACAGTGTACTAAACCTGGATTCAAGAAGATCAACTATTTTCTTGGTGGGTCTGCCTGCCATTTTGGTGTGTCTCAGATATTTACAGTAGAAGTACACAGAATTTGGTCCTTTCCTCACTGAGATCCTGGGAGGATTCTGCACAACCTATGCATAAACCACTTTGCTTCATTCAGAAGAAAAGCACTTTATGTAGAGAGAGCATTGTTATTATTTCCCTTATAGTACAAAACATGTTGCATGATAAATTCTGCTTCCCAAAGGAATTAGCCTTCCATTTTCTGTTGAAAAGGTGAATGAATTATTGTTGCGCAGAAGCATAGGAAAGTTCTATCAGTAAATACTGCTTTGAAATACTGCCCTTAGTGATCATATGATTATAATTTTGCTGCATTTTCCCATTTTAAGGCTAATACTATAGAATTTCATACAAACTAACAATCACTCTTTTGGTAGTATGCAGATATAAGTAATACTATATAGTGAAATCATATTTGGAAAATAGTTTTGCTGCGTAACTAATTTACACTATTTTCAATGTGGCTGGCAGACACACAACATTTTATGTTTTGTTCTGTAAGGGTAAGAAATACAGCTTTTAACATTAAGTCTAAGCAGAATGTGAGAGGTTAGAAATAGCAACAGTGGACTCTCTCCCCTCTATCACTTATTGCATACTGAACTAATCTCTTCAGCATAAACAAAACACACATAAAGCAAAAGAGCTTCAGACATAAAAACAAATGAGCTAAAGGGAGCTTTTTGTGCAGAATATGTGATTTCCACATGATCCCCCAAATCCCAGAGTGTTAATTAAAGAAAAGTAATGACATGTCAGTGTAAGTAGGAATCAACTAGAATGGCAACACTCAAGCACCATCAAAGTAAAAGTCACAAATGTCCAGTATATTAATACACCACTAAGCTTCCCCTGATTTTGTTTATATGTCTTTTGGTTTAAAAGGTTGTAATATTGGCCAATAGTATAATGTTATGGGGAAAGAGATGCTATTTTTATGACTCCCAGATTACATTGTATATTTGGGGTAGAAAAGTAAGGGGCATTTTCATTGCCAGTTGTTGAATGGTGTTTCTCCATAAACAAGAGATGTTGAAGAAGAGGAGTAAAGAAGGGTCAAGAAAACCAAACGGCAAAGGCATTAGTTAAACATATTTCTGAGAGAGTGAAGTCTGCTCTTGGGACATTTAATTTCAACCACATAACATAAACTCTTCACAATCAATTGTTTATACTCACTTGCCCTTTCTTTCAAAATCCAGGGACAGAGAAGAGTTGCTTAACTCAATTTTCATTGACTTTCTGTTAGAAATCTGGATTCCAGAGGTTTATGAACACTAGACCACTTGGTTAAAAATCTAGGAGACAATGACAGGTGTCTCCCACATTTGAGATGTTCTAAGTCAGTGCTTCTTACAATTTGGACTAAGAATCACCTGGAGGACTTGTTGAAACACCAACTCCTAGGGGTTCGGTTTTGGTTTGGACCTGAAAATTTGCATTTCCATAAAACACCTAGATGATGCTGATGTTGCTAACTTACAGACAACACTGAATAACAACATTCTTGTCATTATTTGGCAATATTTATGTCCATGTGGATTGAGTGAATACTTACGTTAAGTTCTACACTATTTCTAAAAAACCCAGACAGTTAGATTCAGCCTATAAACTTTAACAAAACTGTCTTTCCTTATATAGGTATCAGAGACAACTAGGAAAGCTGAAAAATATTTATTTATCAGGCTCACAAATCTGAGTGTCTCAGTCTTACAAGGTCCTTAGATGATTTATAAATGAGCTTCATCGTAAAGATGACTATTATAAAAGGTGAGAAAAATATCCAGTATTATACAACGTTAGTCCCATGGTCACCAAATGTCATAGCTGTATCTTTATATCTACATTTGTTAAATATATCCCTTATAGCAAAAGCATGCCAGAGGTTCTGATTAAATTTGGGGGGTGTGGGGGAGTGAGGACGGTAGTAAACTCAAGAAGTCTCAAAATCAAAACTAAGGATTGTTATAATTTTAAAAGGATTGTTCTGAAATTACTATATGCACTTTGACCTTTATCCATCACATCAGTCCAGGTCCAGGCAGGAGCTACAAACTCCACAGTAGGTTAAACAGGAAGCACTTACTATAATGAATGGTTATCTATAAGAAAAGAGTATCTATGAGATATATAAGGAACCTATATGGCACCCTACTGCTGAGGGAGAGTACCTACGGGAGGTCAAATCAGAACTCCTAGAGAAGGCATGTTTCAGCTACCAGGTAGCAGAGAAGTTCACTGATCTAGCCAGGCCAGAGCTACTCTGGATTGCTGGGCACCAAGAGAACACTCTCCAGAAAGCAGAGGATCAGCAACCGATGGGATGAGCACGCAGCAAAAGTCTAGGTGCTGGTATAGACAGGAAGCCTTTGGAGTGCACAGGCCACATGGAGGAGTGGCTGCAAGCAGGTGGCACCTGGCTGGTGGAGGAAGTCCAGGTACTGAGGGCTTGGACAAGAGACCTTGGAGCACATGCTGTACAGGAGCTCTGAATTCCATGCCCAGAAAACTGTGGAAACGTTATCATGTCCAGGCCAACCCTCTGAGGTCCTATAGAGACCACCTTCCTCTGCACCTGTGCTGAGGCAGTGCTCCAACAGGCATTTTCACATTCACACCCTCTCCTTCCTCTTCAGTGTCTCCTGCTTTTGCAGAAATATCACTTATCATCTGACCAAAAAATGCCACTTACCTTTTCTAATCCAATATAAAATGTAATCGGGGATTCACAAAAATAATATCTCCTTTTCTGTAAGATTTTAGCATCTGCCAGTGTAATAACCTTTTAAACCAAATGACATATAAACAAAATCAAAGGACGGTTAATGATACATAAACTTTACATGTTGTGGGCACCTGGGTGGCTCAGTAGGTTAAAGCCTCTGCCTTTGGCTCAGGTCATGATCTCAGGATCCTGGGATCGAGCCCCAAGTCGGGCTCTCTGGTCAGCACGGAGCCTGCTTCCTCCTCTCTCTCTGCCTGCCTTTCTGCCTACTTGTAATCTCTCTCTGTGTGTCAAATAAATAAATAAAATCTTAAAAAAAAACTTTACATGTTGTATATTAATATACTGGACATTTGTGACCTTTATTTTGAGGAGGCTTGAGTGCTGTGATTCAAACTGATTGCTACTAACTGCACTGATTATCTCCATCTTCTTCAGTTTTCTCTTTCAGTTATATTTTTGTCTTTACTTTTTCTCTCCTTATACTCTTTTGGGTTAAATTTACTATATTTTGAGCTTCTTAAGTTGTGAGCTCAGAAGCCTAGATCACTGATCTCAAACTTCCCTCCCAATATAAGTATCTAAAGTACAAATTTTCCTCAAAATATTGCTTTTGCTGCAATCCACAAATTTTAATAGATTGTGCTTTTATTTTCATTCAGTTTCAACTACTTTCTAATTTCCTTTATAATTTCCTCTTTGACCCATGAATTGTTTAGAACTATTGTGTTAAGTTTCCAAATATTTGGGGTTTTCCAGATATATTTTTAATTTATTTCTTACTTAAGTTTATGTCTTCAGAGACCATGCTCTAAGTTATTTCTATTATTTTAAATTTATTGAGATTGTTATGACCAAGCATATTGTCTGTCTTGGTTAATGTTCCATGTACAATTGAGAGTAATATGTTACTGGGTGTAGTGTTCTATAAATGTTAATCAGGTTAAATTGGTTGACAGCATCGTTGAAGTATTCTACACACTTCCTGATTTTCTGTCTACTTGGTATATTACTGATAGAGAAGAATCAAAATTACCAACTCTAATTGTGGATTTATCTGTTTCTTTCAGCTTCGTAAGTGTTTGCCTCATGTGTTTAAAGTTTTTGTTTTATGCATAAACGTTTAGGCTTATTATGTTTCTTAATTAATTTATCCTTCTATCATTGGGAAATGTCACCCATCTTTAGTAATATTTCTTCTACTAAAGTCAACGTTTTCCGATATTAATATGGGCACTTCAGCTTTCTTATTTTTTTAAAGATTTTATCTAGGCACCCAGGTACCCCCTTCAGCTTTCCTACTATTAGAGTTTGCACAACATATTCTTTTCCATCCCTTTTATTTTGAAATCATCTGTGTCTTTATAACTAAAATGTGTTTCTTAAAGAGAATATATAGTTGGAAATGGCTTGGTTTTATCTATTCTGAGGCCCGCTGCCTTATAATTGGCATGTTTAGTTCATTTACATTTAATATAATTATTGATATAGCTGGATTTAAGTTTATCTTAGTAACCAGCTTTCTATTTATCTCATAGTTCCTTTTGTTTTATTTTGTTTTGTTTTCCTTCCATCATTTGGATTGAGTATTTTGATATTATCTTAAATCTTATCTTTGGTTTTGTTTAATTACCTTTTATGAGATGTTCTATTGGGCAAAATATGCATATTTAACTTGGTCTCCAATCTCATTTTTTGACTATGATTGTCATAAATTTTATTTCTCCCTATATATTACAAACCCCATACACATTGCTACTATTTTGCTTTAAATACATAAAAATTTTTCAGAGTAATTTTAAAAAATTAAAATACGATAGTCTATTATATTTACCAATATGTTTACCACTTGTATAGATCCCCTTTTGTGTAGCTCTATCTACTTTAGCTCTCTTTCTTTGTCATGACTTAATTTCTCTATGGAATTTCCTGACTTCTCAACATGATCTCTCCATTCTGACCAGACTCAAGCATCTCTCAGCCTTCTTCCTGATAATTATTTAGTGTGAAGTTTTGTCATGATGATTCTTCCCCACTTTTCATTCTTCACGTAGCCCTATGGAATCTTACTCTTCACACGCATGGTTTAGTATTCAAAGACTTAAGGAGATCCCTATGTAGATTTTTACAGTTCTTTTTCTGCATAGTTTAAATAAAAACTAAAACCAAATTCTACTCCTTCCAAAAATAAAAATACCTTACATCAATTTAAGTGTAATTAGCATCCACCTAATATATACATTACTTTACTTTGTCATTTCTTCTATTTCATTTTAATAACATAACAAATAGGAACAGAGGTGTGAGTTAGGAAGATATGACAATAATCCAGGTGATAAAAGTCAATGTCTTATAGCAGGGTAGCAGTGGTGGGGATTAGAAGTGGTTTGATTTGGAGTATTATTTTGAAGATAGTGCAGAATGGATTTGTTGATAGATTAGGTATGGATTATCATAGAAGAAGAGGAATCAAGGGTGATTCTAAGCTTTCTGGCCTGGTTAACTCGTAGATTTTCACTATCACTTACTGAGGGAAAGTATCATGGGAGGAGCAAGTTTGGAAAATAGAAACTATGAGTTCAATTTTGGAAAATTTAAGATTAATAAATCAATTAAACATCTAAGTGGAAATATATCAAATTAGATATATAATTAGAGAGTTCAGGAGAAAATCGGTACTAGAAATACAAATGTGAGATCTGTAAATGTGTACACAGTACTTTAGGACATGAAACAGGATGAGATCATCTGATAAAATTTATATAAATAGGCCAAAAGGTTCTCTGAGGGCTGGAGTTTCAGCACACATTAATATTTAAGGAGTGAAGAGACAAGAGGAACTTGCAAAGGAAACTGAGAAGGGGTGGCCAATTATCTAAGAAGAAAGTGAGAGAATTGTGTCCTACAGGAAATCTAAGGAAAGATTTTCAAAAGAAAGATGGTTCAAATGGGTCAATTACCACAAAAAGCTTGACTGGTTTAAGGTGACATGGCCATTGGATTTGGTGATTTAAAGTTTATACATGACAATGAAAAGATCTCTTTCAGTGTAACACACTGACAACACGCCCAACTGAAATGGATTCAGGAGGAGACACAAATAGAAAACATAGAGCCAGCAAATAATGATAACTCTTCTGAGGAGTTTCGCTATAAAGAGGAGTGGAAAACTAGAGTGGAAGCTATTGGGGACACAGCAGCAGTGTCCTGAAATACTAAGTGGCAAGGGATGGGACTCAAGGAACAGGTGGAGGGAATGCATTTAGGCAGCACTTTAACCACTTAATAGAATTACAGATACATTAAATTTCATGCAGAAGTTTGTATAAGTTTTCTTATAGTCCGTACTATTTTTGCAATGTTAGGAAAAAAGAGGAGATAATTTTAAAGTTTATGAGTAGTTTCCAGGAGTACCAGGTGAAGGGAGGTGATTCTGACTAAGCATATGACCTGCAAAGGCCCAAAGCATGAAATATCACCACTTACTAGGTTCTGCAAATACATGCTTGTAAATCAAAGATAACGTTAACATTTGGTAGAAATTCTTAAACTTTCTGAAATGATTTTAAAGTAACTGTAAAACCAAAATGTAGAAAACTGAAATGGAAATATCTTTTTAAATATTCTTATGGATGACAACTTTTATATTCTATGGCAAATGTAATTAATGCAACCTAAGGTGCTTTAAAAATAATTACTAATCAGAATGGAGTCATCATGTGGCAGAACGCTTGGCTTAAGTCAAGAAGTTTATAAAATTTAAAAATAGGTGAGATCTTTATTCCTGAATAAGTTGACAGAGAATAAAACAAGAGGCTAATAAATTCTCCAACTACCTCCTCATACAATTTCTGAAGACGAATTTAAGAACTAAGGTAAAAGGGAAGATAACACAGATGTTGTCTTGTTAGTAATGAAATTGAAATAAATGAGGTCCAAGGAGAACTAGATGAAACAAAGTCTGTCTCCTGATTTCTCTCTGTCAGGATAAGAGGGTTAACGTGAAGATTCAGGTCAAGATGGAAGATGATGAACAATCATAATTAGATATGCATTTGAAATATTTTCCTTACTTTGATTCTGTTTAAAGGGAATAAATAATGATTCATAATATATTCAGAGAGTGGATTTTTTGCTGCTAGCTCATAATTCCTAAAGGAATTAAGTGTCGAAGGCATAGCCCACAAATCTGCCAATTCTCTATTTGCTGGTTTCTTTGGGATTTTGCCATTTGTTCATTCATTCATTTATTCATCCATCCATTCATTCATTCAAAATAAAAGTCACATCCCCAAAGATTTTTTGCCTCATATATACCCATAAGACACTCAGCATTTGTATCTGGGAAAGAAATGTCTTATGTGTGTGGTGAGTTACACAAAGGTAAATGAAATTAAACACAGAGAATGCATTCTTGTGAAAGCATATGTTTAGGGATTGGGAAATCAAAAAGCTCCCTGAAGTGAACAAAGTCTCCAGGATAACATGGAATGGGCGGGTCCCATATCACAACCAGTAGAGCAGGGAATTACAGCATTTTGCCTGGAAATCATTTGTAAAGAATAGTTATTTTACAAAGCCATTTTCCATACAGCAGACATATTTAAAACAAAGCTTAAAAATGTCTTTCCCATGCCTATCCTCAAGAACACAAAAATAATTACCTACATGTGTAAAAACAAAGTTTGAACTACCCAGATAACTCAAGCTAATACATTTGCAGACACAGCTTTGAGTAAGTGCTTCAGTTCTCCACTTTCACAACTGGCAACCAGACTTTTAAAACTGCATTGCAAAGTGGTGTGAAATAAATGATCAGGGCAGCATCAGCAACAACCTAATTCTTTACCATAAGCCTTTTACTCGGTCTCCCTCTCTTCCCCATACTCTTCTCATCCTGTTCTCTAATCTTGTAAGGCATTCAGAAATAGACATTTTCCTCCTACTTTATAAATATTCTCTGCATTCTTCTACAAAGGTTTTCTAAAAAAAAAAAAACCACCTTCAATAGCCATTGTTGAAAAATTCATAATAAAATTTGTCTACACTTTACTCATCAGATTTAATTTTTCCCACCTTTACTGGGAAAATAGGAATTTTATTTTTCTAAAACTCACCATCTTTATAGGGTTTGGTCCCAATGTGTATCTCCAAATGTTCTCTTTTTTCCAGAATTGTTTTAATTAATTCTATCATTAGTGATATCTATAATTATTAGACTATATTAGTGATATATTAGTGATCTATTATATTAGTGATCATTAATTATATTAGTGATATCTATAATCCATTATCTTGTCCAAAAGATTACCTCAATCTTTCCCTTAATCTGTTATAGTATATATTCATCTTTACATTCTATGATTCCATGCTTTATTTAAAAATTAAAATACTGGGAGAATAGTTCTAGTAATAAAATAACAATTTCTTCTCCAAAGTGTAAATATTTCCCAGCAGAATCTCTGACATCTTAGTGATACTGATATTTACTAACATAGAACCTTCTTGTTTAAAATTGACTTTGTATTTTCATTCCATTGACCCACTAGCATTATTTCCATGTAATTCTCCTAAACATCTACCCTACAGGACTTATTCTGGCCAGGATCCAGGCTTTTGATTTTCCCAGATCAAATAAAACACTGCATCTATCAAAAGCTGGGAAGACCAAAGGGAAAAGAGAGACAACACAAAAGAAATCCCGAAAGGTACAGTGAATTATATAAATCTGTGGTTTAGAGCCAAAACCAAATAATTTGGTTTTTGGCTGATAATTTTGTTGGAGGGGAAATTTCTGGAGCTGGAGCAATGGGATGACTAAGTCCAGAAACTGAGAAAAGTGAATAGATGTCCCAGATTTGTCTGAGATACAAACAGAAATAACATATTTTTCTTTGCACATTTTTAATTTCTAGTAACTTTCCACAATATGTACCAGGGCAATCAAAATACACTCTCTCAAACAATTATTTCTTAAAAGAGAAACTTACTTATTGGAAAAGTAGATATTAAAACATGTCTGTATCCTGCATTACTTTCCTTACCTCCTCATAAAATAATAAGCTATTTCCTATTGATGGGGCCCCACAGGCTTAATGGTCCCATTAATGCAGATAATGGTAAAGCAGTCAATACAAAAGAAAAAAACTCTCCTAAAATCAATCTAGATGGCTGATCATCACAGAGTCCTCAAAGATTAATTTATGAGACAGAAAATATTAGGACTAGTAGTGTTAAAAAATTATTCTGGTACTTGAAAAAACGACTATTCAGGAAAGTTGCAAATGATGTCAAGACTATTATAACAAGGGAGAGTAATCTGGCTCAAATCTAAATACAGCAAAGACAGCTGAACATTTGTAACCAAGGAAGAGAGTGAGGGAGCCAGTACACACAAAAAAAATATTAAGAGACATCAACAGGGGATTCTTGCTAAAGTGAAAATAAGATTCTCTCTGAAGGCAGGTCAGACACTCACATATCAAAGGTGGAGATGAGGAACCTGATCAAATACCAAGAGCGGGGGGACTTCTTGCTAAACTGACTTAGCGGAATTTTGCTAAAACTGGGCAATGCTGGCCCGGCAAGACGACCAAGGTTGAGAAGAGGGTTTAGAAAGGCCTAACTAGTTTTGTTAGGGGACAGTCTTTGCTAGTAGTATGATTTAGAAACTCAGACTGACAGTGACTTAAACAAATACACATTCATTTCTCTCTAATCACAGCATACAGCTAAAATAATATTCCAGAACTTGAGGAAAACGAGCTTCCCAAAATTATTTATATCCTATTACAAAGTTTAGGATTATATCCTCCTTAGAGAAATACATCAGAATACCAAATTATTCAATCTGATGAGAATTTCAAGCCCATTGCCAAGAAGAAACATTTCTCCTCAATTACATTCTGTTCAAAGCATATGTACAGCATTACGCCAAATCCTGGGATTGCTTTCAGAAAAGGACATTGATAATGGCATGGTGGTCACTGAAGCACTCTTAAAAGTATGTGCTGTGAGAAAAATACACATTTAAATTCGAATAGCAGAAAAATAAAGAGAAATAAGTTAGTTATCTTTTTATCTGTAGGTTTCTATGAATAGCAATATTTTGTATTATTTTAGAAAGTTAATCAGAGCAATGACAGAAATTTCAAGGTGATACACTTTCTCTCATATTGAGGAACAAGTTTTGGTCCAACAGAACCACAAAACAGGCTGTATTTCAGTTACAGAAAGTATATACGTATTTAATTTATTTTTAAGGAAATAGTGAACCACCAGAAAGGGCAAGGTTGGAAAATAACTCCTCAAACAACAATCTGAGGTAAATAAGAATAATTTATGAAGCCATTTTTAACTCTGTAAACTTAAAGGAGGCAGACTCTCTTTGTGTCTTACCTAAAAAAGGTTTATCAGTGCAAGAAATAGAATAATCATGTTATAAAACTGCCAAATATTCTGTCTGCCTGAACCATTGATGAAATTATAGCACATTTTATTTTGCTATCATTTTAGTTTTTCTCATGCTTTTTCCCTTAGATGTGTTTACAACAATGTGTATGCCTTTTTACATCTTTATTTCATCTTTATGCTTATTAAGGCTTATGCTGTAGGCCA
Organism: Ailurus styani; assembly: GCA_002007465.1. Lineage (NCBI taxonomy): Eukaryota > Metazoa > Chordata > Mammalia > Carnivora > Ailuridae > Ailurus > Ailurus styani. The sequence continues at coordinate 2,212,747 of LNAC01000144.1, read as the reverse complement.
ATGATATCTACTTAATTTTTTCTGTATCAAGCTCAAGTAGGCACTGAATAAATGTTAAGGCAAGACTATTTTCAAGATGATTTATCTCCATATGATTATTTATTAGATTTTTTTTCATAATGCCATATATTAAAACCAGTATCTCAAACCCAGGTAATTTAATATGAGACTATTATTATGGATGTGTAAACACATACACATTCACATACATACAAACACAATTTACACACACACACACACACACACACTATATATTTTCAAGTGATTTCACATAAGAAATCTTTACTCAATCTCTAACACTGCAGATATTAATTTTATAGTGAAATTATCCATAAATATCTCAAGAAAAAATGGGCCCCTCCAAACTCATGGAACTTTTATTCTGAAATGATTTTTTAAACTACAGAGGTCTGCAGTAAACTAAATAATAGGCAACTGAGAAGCACCAACTCCATCTTTCATATGCACAGTTCAACTTTCATCAGTGGGAAGTGATCCTTGGGAAGGGATAACAGAGAGCCTTTACTTTGATGGGTGACTATTACAATTCTAGTCCACCCATACAGTTAGGCATGGATAACACTATTCCCCAAACCCATGAAAATAATACCAGTTATCAATCTTTACTCACTGTGATGCCGATTATTAATATTTCAAGTTGAAAGTTTTTTGAGTTAATGTAGAAGTTTCTTCTCTCCTGGGAAAGAATAGCATTTGTAAATACACTTGACAGATCACTGGCAAGGCACCACCTTTAGTATTATCTTGATAGAAGTGATATTTGTTTTAACCAACAATAATGTATCATTCTTGTCAATAAATTCCCACTAAAATAGTATTATTTTCTTGAAGTTGAAATTTTCAATGCAGAATAAAGACAGTTTTATTGACACATTCATTTACTCTATTAAAACTTGCGTCTTGACTTGCATGAATCAAATAGTCATTTACAGACCAGAGGAAGCAAAAATAGGACATTGGATAATCTGTAAGAAACACAGTGAAAATAAATCAATGCATCTAAATCTCATTTTAAGTACAAATTTGGACACTCACAGTAATCAGAAAAATAAAGGCATTATCAAGTAATTTTACTATAGTGAAGAGCATGGCCTTTGACATTACATAAAATAGCTCTGTTTCTTGAAAATTATATATCCATGAGCAAGTTCATGTCTTTGAGCCTTAGTCACTTCAAATGTCAGTAAGAAAAATAATACCACACTCTTGAGTAATTATATGCATTAAGTGACATAATGTACATAAATTGCTAAACATGGAATAGGGCAAACAGTAAGCTCTTAATACATGGCAAGTGCCATTATTAGTAGTATCATGTCAAAATTACAGTATTGTTAGAGAAACTGACTAAAATCATACAGCTAGTTATGAATATGAAATGAATTGAAAGATTCCAAATTTAGGCTAGTTCACCTGAGATAATCATTTTTGCTTATCTAAATACAGCATCTATATTTCACTGTATAGTCATAGCTAATTTAATTCTTTCAAGGATACTTCCGTGGCTCTATTCATGAATTCACAGGCCAAAGGTCAATTACAAGGTCACAGTGAGAAACTACCTATGAATTTAAGCCTGAATCTGAGAATTAGCCCTCCATCTCTACAAAAGCATAAAGTAAGGTTTTTTCCTTTTCCTACCCTACAGAGAAATACTGTAGTACCTAAAGAGCCAAAAGGAAAAGAAAAAGTCCTTCTGTTCTTTTATTGCTAGAAACCTTAATTTCAGATGTAAAGAAAGACTGAGTGAAAAATAAACAAAAAACAAAAAATCACTAGCTAAAATGGCATTAGGGGATACTAAGTACATTTTACACAGAATATTTAATAATATAATACATAAATCATCACACTAAAACCCAAACTGTAAGCTGACTCAGGGGAACTTACAAAGGTTAGAACATAGACAAGTAATAAATGAGAAAATCATCCTCATTACCTTGAGGGTAAGTGTTGTATAAGGACAAAGGTTTTCTACAAAACTGATTTATTAGTGCTTTCTAACAAAAATGTACTAAGAATCTTGTTCATAAAATTCTCCTGCTGTTAATTCATGCTGTTTCTATTTGCATGAATGCTGTGTGTGTATATTTAACTCCTGGCCACAGATTTGCCATCAAGAGTAAGACGCAATCTTTTTTCTAAGTAGTAGAAAATCATGACAATTTTATACACAGAAGTGCCCAATCTGAACTCTGCTAGAGAATGTTACTCAATACCTATATTTTAGATTCTACAAAGACTGAGATAGGGCGCTGTGTTATGTGTCAAAATGAGAGAAACCACCATCTATCCTTGTCAGCCAACCTCAAAATTTGAAAATTGTCTTTGACATACTTGCCACCCAAACCCCATTTAGGTACTTGTCCAGTCTTGTCAATTTTACCTCCAATACATCTCTTATATTGATCCCCTCTTTTCCAGTCTCCCTGAAAAAATAAAAGTGCAAATAACATGCCCTCTTAGCTATTATTGATGTGGTCTCCTAACTAGTTTTCCTAATACTCAGCCTCCTCTTCTTAGTACATTCCTCTCACAAACACAAGATTATTCTGCCTAAAATAACTCAGTGATCACACCACTCACCTGATTCAAAGTCTTCAAGGGTTCCCTGTGAGGGAAAATAGCTTAGGTCCACCATATTTTAGCTCAGAGGAATTAGAAGTATATAAGCCTCACATCATCTAATTCAGACAACAATTTGTGTCAGGAAACTACAAATGCTGAAATATTTATTAATACTGAAGGGTGTGAGGCGCCTGGCTGGCTCAGTGGGTTAAGGCCTCTGCCTTCGGCTCAGGTCATGATCTCGGGGTCCTGGGATCGAGGCCCGCATAGGGCTCTCTGCTCAGCAGGGAGCCTGCTTCCTCCTCTCCCTGTCTCTCTGCCTGCCTCTCTGCCTACTTGTGATCTCTCTCTCTCTGTGTCAAATAAATAAATAAAATCTTTAAAAAAAAATACTGAAAGGTGTGATCTGAATGTATAGGGAGGTGATAATCAACCTACTATGACATCAATGAACTAGAGCTAATTAACTCAACCGACATCAGACTTTAGATATTCTTTTGATATTGGGAACATAGGTAAGAGCAGAGTCATAAAAAAGAGTGTTTAAAAATAAAATGAATTAATTCAAAAACATTAATGTTAAATCAAAGAGCAGAACCTCGATTTATCAACACAGCTCTTAACACCACTTCTCAAGTCCAAACCATCTACATGCTCTCCCTCTACTGCTTTTCAGTAGGCCCCATGGCAGCTTTGACCTTCCCCTCCTAGATGTAAATTTTAAGAGAAATGGAATCTCAAAGTATCCCCATTACATAGAAAGGAAAGTGGGATGGATTCCTATGTATTAATTCTTTACTGGTTTTACCTTCAAATTTTTTCCTGTTTTACTCTTCACTGAAATTTCTACATTCATTAGAGTGGTTATTTGAAATGCTATCACACAGAATTAAAAGAAAACAGAGGAGAAAATGGAGGGATAGAAGAACAAGAGACTGCTGTTATCCACATCTGTGGGCTAATCCTTAGGAAAGAAAATTGTTCATGTAATTTGGATAAACTGGAAATATAGCAGAAATAGATTTGACAATCTAGTCCAGAGGAATATATTGCCAAAAGCCTTCTTTGGATTATTCTTCTAGAACTATCAGCAAAGATGCCTTTTTCTTTTCTGGGTTATAAAGACATGTAAGCTCGAGCTGCAGGTAACCATCTTCCCCGGGGCATGGAGGTAGCCCTCTTAATTTGAAGAGGATACAGCCACGTAGACAAACTGAGGCAAGAGATGAAGAAAAAACCCTCAAAACATTGTGTTAGCTCTTTCGACTGGTTCATTAAATGGACCAGTTGACTCCACTGACTTTTCAGTGTAATGAACAAAATTTTCTTTCTTTCTTTCTTTCTTTCTTTTTTTTTTTAAATTTAAGCCAGTCTGAGTTATTTTTTTGGCTCTTGTAACTGAAATAACTCTAACACTGAAATTCAAAAAATACATTGGTTTATTTTAGTGGGTTTATGTATGTATTGTATTGAGTAAAGCAAGAATATACAATGAGCTATTCTGAATTCATTTTTCATTATTAGACTATGTTCCATTCATAGGGATGCTGCTCTGAGAGTGTGCCTTATAGATTAAGTTACAAAAAGGATATGGTCTGGTTGTTAAAGCACAAAACTTTTACTTAGTGGGAGCTGACATTTATTTGTTTCATGGTGTTATTGAACTCTTAAAGCATTATTTTCTTTATGTGTAAAATAGGTATTCTAAGGACAGTATTTACCCCACTATATTTTGTGAGAGTTAAGTGAAATAATGAATGAAAATGTCCCTGAAACCAATGTACAATGAACACTAACTGCTGGTAGTATTTTGTCATTACTTTCAGTTTAATTTAAATGTTTTACTGATAAGCATTATGGGTAAGCCAACCAGTAATAATAGCAACAATAGGAGTTATAATATAGAAAGTAAGCAAGTTTTCAACATTGATCTAGAGATTAAATATAGTCAACCCTTGAAAAACACAGGTTTGAACTGTGTGGCTCCACTAATATAGGATTTTTAAAAAATAAATACAGTTCAGTATTGTAAATACTATACTAAATCTCTTCCTTATGATTTTCTTAATAACACTGTATTTTCTCCAGCCTACTTATTGTAAGAATACAATATGTAATACATATATATATGTTAATAAACTGTTTATGTTACTGGTAAGTCTTCCAATCAAAAGTAGATTAATAGTAGTTAAATTTGGGGGAAGTCAAAAGTTATACATGGGTTTTCGACTGTGTAGGAGTTCAGTACCTCTAACCTTCATGTTGTTCAAGAGTGAACTGTAGTTAGAAATGTTAGAGAATGTCTTTAAGGGAAAAATCATGACTTAAGCAAATATAAAATATATACATTACAAATTTATCATATTAATTAATAAGGGAACCAGTTTAGATGTAAAAACAAAAAAGGAAATAATTTAAAGACAAAAGGCACATATGCAATCAAAAAGCTGAAAAGAGTTTGTTACATGGTGCAATATATTACTGAATATTTGAATGTATATATTCAATATACACAAAGCAATAAAAACTTATATCTCCATCAGACAAAATTCTACTGCATTTCTACAGATAAGAACCATGTGCATTACTACCAGTTTCTATAATTTATAAAGGTATAAAATATCTCAAAGATAATTAGAAATACAGATCCATATATAATAAGATAACCCTAGAAGGATCCACTAGACAATGGCCAACATTTTATTGCAAAGACATCTAATGATCTTTTTGACCATTTCAAAGTCTGTCACAATTTTTTTCTAACAAAATGTTTAAAGAAATTTCACCTTATCAGTACCTGGGAGTTACTGATATGATAGCCTTAAACATCATTGAACTTCGTACCTCCAGTTTTATTATGCCAAAGTTCTCCCTATTTTTGAAACTTTAAGAAAAACAACATTGATTCTGTTCCTCATAATGGCCTCTAAAAATGTAAAAGTTTCTATATCTCTACAATGGATATCTGCCTTTCTGAGGACTACTAGGTTTGGTAATACCCTTAGCACTGGTAATTCATCAATTTATGCTTTTCCTTTGGAGAATTTCTTCTCACTTCTACACCCCACAACAAAAAGTACAAACTGTTTGGTATGACAAGTCCTCTGCAACTGGTCCAAACCTGTATTTTCAATTTCATTTACCACTGTGCTTCTCCCCACTCGCGTTCCAACTGAAGGTGTACAATCTCTGTTCACAGCAAAAAGTCAGGGCTGGGGTGCCTGGGTGGCTCAGTGGGTTAAAGCCTCTGCTTTCAGCTCAGGTCATGATCTCAGGGTCCTGGGATCGAGGACCGCATCGGGCTCCCTGCTCAATGGGGAGCCTGCTCCCCCGTGAAATAAATAAAATCTTAAAAAAAAAAAAAAGTCAGGGCTGATAACTCTGTCTCTGTTCATGATATTCCTTTATTTGGAACGTCCTTTGCGTCACATTTGTATGCCTAAGAGACTGGTCTCTGGAATCTCACTGCCTAGTTTAAAATCCTGGTCCTGCCCCTTGTTTTTAGATTACTAATCTAACCTCTCTGTAACTCAGTTTCTTTGTAAATGAGGACAATAATAATCCTTCAGAGAATTGTTCTTAAAATTAAATTAGATAAATCAGATAAACCACTTGATAAAGTCCCTGGCACCTAATAAATTCTTATTTTTAGCAGTCATCATCATCATCATCACTCTCCAAGATCCTACCATATTCACCACAAATTTTGCCTTACCTCTTTAAAATGAAAAATAAAAGACTTTTGTCTAAGAACCCCCATAGTTCTTAAACAGGGAGTAGCTCGTCTAAAAAAATGAGTAAGAGGTATAAATCCACAAGTCTTTCAGTGAAGCTCCTCCCCACTCTTTTCACTCTAGAAGAATGTTACCTTCATAACTATCAGTTCCTTCAATAAATATGTTTTCCTTCCCCTGCCCTTTCTACTAGTTCCAACTACAAGAGCTATAATTTTGGACTGCTCTTTGGACTCACATTCTCATGCCTGACCCTCCTCAAATTTGTCACCCTTGGGGGGTTTTTTTATTGTTATTTATTTACTTTTGTCTTAATTCATATTGCTCTTGTGGCCTCGTTAGTATTAGTCCTACATTATGGCAAAAAATAAATTGAAAGAAACAAGTAAAATCTAAGATCTTTTGTCCTCAACCAGATACCTACCATTGTCCTAGATTCTTGAGGAATATACACAATGGTATTATTCCATACAAGTCTCAAATCTCAGGGTGGTGTCCTGTTGAAATACAATACATCACATGAACTTAGAAAGTACTCCTCTTGGTTGGTGTGGTGGCAGAAATTTATCATCATCAAGAAATGCCATCCTTTGGTATTCTTCTGGTTACCACTGAAAAGATTTCCATAAACTCCATATTAAAAGCTCTGTCCTAAGCCCTCACCTGATCATGGCCCATCTAAATGCCATTATTCAGATGGCAAAGAAAAAGGGAAGACCTACAGAAAGCCAAACTTAAAGGAGGTGCTTAAACTTAGAGCTAGGCATTTCCAAGGTGGGGTTAATCCTCTTACAGGCAACAACCTGGGTGTATGTTTCCATAGCAGCCACATGAGAGAGCCAATAAGCAATCTGAACAGCTTGTGAATTTCCAAAGTATCAAATCTAAAAGTTCATGCCAGGAAGACTTAAGAGCTTCTATTATTTGGAATCAATCATTCATTTATTTGATAAAATACATTAAAAGCAGAATTACCATGTTAATAATTGGATAAAAAAGTGAACAAAGTAGACAAGTTAAAATATGTCCTCACAGGGCATATATGACTCAGGAAGGTAGTTAGACAATGCAACTAGAATTTACTACCACTAGATGAAAAAGGTTTTAATAAGGAGAAGCCAATGTGTTAAGGGTCAAAACGGAGATCAAAGATCAGAGGCAACTAGCCAAGACAAGGAAAGCTTTCCACAGGAAATGTCTTCTAATTTGAAACTTAGTGATAGTACAAAGCACATTAGTGATGAATGCTAAGGAAACAAAATGAAACAGGGAAACCAAAGCATAAAGTGCCAGATGTGAAAGATAAGGAGATTGCTTAGCCACAAAATTAGATTAGACTAAATATGACAGACCAAAATGCAGTCTAAAATTTGGAACCACTTTAAACTACAGTTCTTTAAATATATTTTAAATATTTATTTATAGGAGAGTTTGAGTGGGAGAAGAGAAGAGAATCAAAGAGTTTGCCTCATACCATTACTCAAAGACATTAGGTACTAGCCCGAAGCTCTCAGATTCTCTGCATCTACACAAAAGCCTAGTGGTTATTGAAGTCATCTTCCCCAGAAGGCAATTCATAAAAGATGAAAACTTGCTGTGTAAAATTGTCCCTTATAGGAGTTTTCATAAATGCAGTTTCTTCATCCAATTACATTACCAGTCATGCCTTAGCACCCTACTAATGTTAAATGGCTCTTTATGGATAGGGACTCCCGAGAGCGGACTGGCTGGCTGACTCATCCCCTCATCTGGCTCTAAGTGAAAGTGGTAACTGATGTTTAGCTTTATTTCTAACTGAGGAGTTGCAAGGAGTACCGCAGATCTAAGAGTAAAAGTCGAATGTAGAGAAGCTTGAAAGAAAGATGAATACAGGTCAAAAATTCACCAACTTCATAATCTGGCCAAGGACTGCTGCTGTAAATATAATTCCTAACAAAAGCATTGTTTTACATAGGATATTTCTCAATTGTGCTAAATGGCCCTTTTCTCTACTATTTCTTCCTACACAAAATTCTAGAAAGTGCTCATGTATACCCTATCTTTCATAGACATATGCCCCTGTTTAGTTACTGCCAATGTTTTGTTTGCTGCTAAACAGAAAGAGTCATAATGATGGCTTCCAGCTTCTTTGTTTTATGTACATCTTCAATTAGAGCTGGCTGAAAGCACCTCTCACATTCTCCTATCCATTTTTTCCAAGAAAACCTTGATAGATTTTAGTTCTCTTGCTATCAAATTTACCAAAATGGCTATTTCCTTTTTATGTCTGCCTTTGTCTTCACAGCAATTTCTTAGCCTCTTTTGTAAATTTGCCAAAATCTTAATTGCATTTACAAAAGCAAGCAAATTAAATGCATAAAGGAGTATACCAAATATAGAGGTTTAAAGAAAGACAAAAATAAAACAAAATGGAATGTTGAAAGGAGCATCTAAAGCTCATTTTATTTTTTGAAATTTATGATTATTACCTTATAAATGGACAAAGTACTTCAAATGTCTGTAAAAGGATTTTTAAAATGGTATCACATTCTTAAAATTAATACTTATAAAGTATTCATCTATCTAGTTGATTTAAATCTCAAAACCTAAGTGTTCATGCCAAAGTAATTAACAAGGTTTGGTTTATTCAATTGTGAATAGTCTGAAAATAAGTTCCTAAAAAAATAAAAAATAATAAATTAAAAAATTAAAAAATTAAAAATATTAAGTAAATCATCCCTTTTTTTCTGTTTCTTTGTATGTCTTATCTGCTTCATAACAAGTTTTATATTTTCTTCGACGTGTAAAGAAAGGGCACTTATTAAGGAATAGATACAGCTTTATAAGAAAAGTGAATATTAAGCTAAAAATTCACTAAAAATAAACTTCTTTGTCTTACAGTGATAAAGCAATATTGAACTTTAGAGAAAGGTCTTAGAAGATTCATGACAATAGAATAACTAGTTTATAACATAAACACCAACCAAAAAGCAACAGAGAAATGAAAAAATCAAGCCTCCACTCCCGAAGCTGACAAGATAATTTGCATAAGAATAAGCATTCTCAAAAGCTACCTCAAAACTTACCATCCTAATGAGAACTAATACAACTTGGCCATAAAGTTGCATTCCAACGTTTGCCATCATCTAACCTACAGGAATCTAACTCTGACTATCCTTACAAGAGCTCATACTAAAATTAGCCTAATACCATCTTTAATTATTTTAAGTCGTGCTGTATCAGTTTTTGTTGTCTAGGCAAAGTAAGTCTGACTATCCTAAATGTTATCTAATGATTAATCATTAGTCATCTATTATTTTATAGTTGAAGGGATGAACCATCGAAGATCTCCCTATTTGTAATAATTTGATTTTTTAAGTTAATCCAGTGATTGAAAGCTCTTAAACCTCTCAATCAATGAATCAGTTAGGATTCCAAGGTACTAGTTAGGATTCCATGTGTTGGAAGTGACATAACAATCAACCCAAACTAGGTTAACAGAAAAGTTCAGAGTTTCATGCACAGTTTTATTCAAGACTCAACTTATGTGCGGTAGCCAGCTGCAAACATGATTCCTAATGACTCTAGTTTCCTAGTATTCATGACCTCCTGCAATGAATCAGCGTTTATTAGTATAATTAATTGAATAATATAGAAATAGCTATGTAGGGAAAAAAAAAACCACTATGCCTTTTCAATAAATTTTAATGCAAGCTGCTATATCACTGGGGTTTGAGGTTGTTGATCCTTGCTAGGATAATTCAGGACATAAGCACAATCCAGAGGTCAGTGTAAATGGAGAGAACCAAACAAAATTCCCCAAATGGAGGATTAAAGGTAGGACCACAGGGATCTCCTAGTTTAAATGAGTTTTGTTCCTGTAAGTAGGATCAAAATTGGGTCTTTAACAAGATGCCCAGTGTCCCTAGTTTTGAAGAAGAATGTTATAAAAAGTAAAATGGAGCTACAGCCTAACACTGAACTCCCTATACTGTTTCCCAGTGTATTAATTGCCAGCAGTTGTGGGTTATTAAATATTGAGGTATTTGAGAAAAGTTAAAAAAAATAAAGAATAGAATAATAAATTAGTTTTCAAAATATTCTTGATGAGGGCCAATCCACTCCTTATTTTTTGATCCATTCATAGTGCTTCTTATACACATGGTGTGTTGTGGGCAGTTAACTCTGATATTTGTCCTTCAAAACTTTTTAGCCTTCTCTACCCCTCCAAACATAAAAATCAAATCCAGGCAGAAATATATACCAAATTATACAAAATATAATCCAAAATACATTTATTTACACACAAACAAACAAACAAGGACAGCACTTGGAAAAATATGCAAAATCACTATAAAATAGTTTCTAAAAGCTGGGTAAAGAATACAAAATACAAATAATGTAACCCTAAATCCGAGAAAGAAATTAGCATAGATAATCATGGGCAAGTATTTATTTTTATGCAGTTTGTTAGTGTTTTGTTTCCTGTGTTGGTGTTTGTCTACTGTTTATAAATACGACCTATCCTCACCTTCTATAGAACAGTCTGTATCTACAATGAAAAGGTGTTTTTTTTTTGACTTGTTTAAAAGTGTGTTTCCATGGCTAAGTATTATAGTATCTGCACTCCTAAAATAAGAAATAATCATTTTCGGGNCTGCAAATAAAATATCTTTCTGTCTGCAAAATTAGTTATCATCTTTCTGTCCATCGTGAGTTAAATAATTTAATATTTTTAAAAAATGTTTTTACTCTGTCAATGCAAACATATGATGACATAAGTATCTTTTCAATTCATCTAGTGTGTTTAATTAGCTGTGCAGTGTAGGGAAAAACTACATACCTAGATATGCCTAACCCAGTGACTGGCTAAGAGTAGCAGTGGCAAAATCTCTTTTCCTCTTTGTGTCATGAATTCCACTTGTGAAATGGGCTGGTTATTCCCTAAGGATAAACTGTCAATACCGTGATCACTTACCACATGTGGTTCTTGACCATCTGAATGTGCTCATCCAAACTGATATGTGTTCAGACATAAAGGTAAAATGCACACACGATTTCAAAAATAATACAAATATGAAGGTAAAATATCTCAGCAATAATTTATATTGATTATTTTTTGAAATTATAATTTTTTTACATATTGGGATAAATAAAATATAAATTAAAAATTATTTTCATCTGTTTTGTTTTACTCCTTTAATGTGATTACCGGAAAATTTCAAATTAAACATGTGGATCACTTTTGTTACTCTCATTATACTCCTATTAGAGAGCACTGCCCTAGAGGTTTTTCCCAACATTTTTCCAAGCATGACAACTTTTCAGTGCTTTATAAATTCAAAAAAAAAATTTTTTTTTTAAATCTAACTACCGAGGAATGACTTTCCCCGCCCCCCCTCTCTTCTAGCTTACTGGGCTGGAATGTATTTGAGGATGCAATGAAAGGAAATCTATTCACAGATCCATTCCCTTAATTTTTCCTGCCTGTGTCATTTAGCATCAAAACGTGAGATGGCATCAACAGGAATGGATTAACCAGTTTATACACTCCTCCTAAAGGGTTAGCGTCGGTCATTACTTATTGACTCTACCAGCTTATCTATAGATGATCCCTGTCTCTGAATACTAATATGTTTCCACCAATGTATATTCCACTTAGTTCTGCTAATATACTGACAGGTAATTTCCACTCTAGAAAGTCTTCAAGAACCTCGATACTTCCTCCCTGTCTCCCAGCTGCCATTGTATCCCACAACCCACTTGGGCAACATTCTTCTCCACACCCAACCTTAACAGAAATGGCAAAATTCTACTGTTTGTCCCTCAAAAAAGGTCTCGCTCAAACCAAACAACCCTGACCCTGCCACTACATCTGCATCCTTTATGCATGTGCATCCATTTCTCGAGAGTGAGAACCCCACAGGGCCCCAAATTCTACCTACAGCACTGAATTCTAAGCAATGTCTACCTATAAAAGATAACTTGCTTGCTTTCTCATTCTAAAATACTAGAATTGAGTCCTCAATATTTATCTCAAAAAGAAAGAACTCCAGAAATGCATGTTTTTCTATTTTATATTTACTCGCTTTCGTGAGAATTCATTTGCATAAATGAGATACATTTTTTTCATTATTTTTTAAATCATGCTTTTTGACCTAAATGTTGAGCATATGGCATGTAATTTCATGCAGGAAATTGGCTTGGTTTCTCTAATTCTCATTTTACCATTTACTCCCTTGAGTTGTCATATCTGCAGTTTCTGACAAAAAAAGAAACACATCACTGTGTTGTAACTAAGCAAAAGCAATGCTGCCACTCTGGGTTCATGAAACCTTTTAAAAATCAAGGCATAGAGATTTATAGAAAATGCTGACTTCTTCAATAGTGAAGTGCTCTCTTTCATGTTTTACTATAAAATGATATGGAGTTTTATCAAAATATCTTATAAGACTAAAATGAGAAGTATACTAAAATTTTCCATAAAAGGAGATATAAAAGGCAAACAAAATGAAAATGTTTCACAAGTTCATTCAATTTCCCATTCCCTTTTAATAAAGAATAAGACATTGATAGAAAAATGAGCAAATTGCAACAAATAGCCTGTCAGTTCACATATATTACATCTATGAAAAAAAATCTCAAAAAGTATAAAAAGCAGAAAGGACTTGGCAAAACCCAATGGATTTACTTTAAGAACATCAGACAGCAACTAAAAAGATTTAAGTCAGTTAAAGAAAAGGAAAGGGATTTTTGGCCAAGAGAATCAAAATAAAAAAGGACATATATTTAATAGCATGTAAATATTAAAAAAATGATAAAAGGGACAAACGATATAATTAACTTTATGAGTAAGCTATCTTTTGTTTTTCATCTTTTGAAAAGGCTAAAGAAATATGTTAAAACATTGCTGTCATGTGCACTAGGACATTTTAATTCTATTTTTTTTAATTTTATTTATTTGTGAGAGAGAGAAAGTTTGAGAGAACGAGTGGGAGGAGGGGCAGAGGGAGAAGTGGACTTCCCGTGGAGCGAGGAGTCCGACTCAGGATTTGATCCCAGGACCCTGGGATCATGACCTGAGCCAAAGACAGACACTTAACCAACTGAGCATCCAGATGCCCGGCACTAGGACATTTTTAAATAAAGCTTTATGATGAAAGTGTTTATGAGCATAATCATTATAGCTAGTATTTATAAAGCCTATATGACTTGTTACCTTCTTTTTTGTGGAGTATCACTATTACTTCTCAGAAAATAAAACATTTATTTTTCCATTTTGTAAATAAGGAATCTTAGACACAGAAAAATTAAGTGACTATCCCAAATAATAAGTGAAAGAATCAGTATTTAAACTTAGAAAGTCAGGTTCCAGAGCTCAAGATCTTTAGTGTTTTGATGTACTAATGAATTAGATTCATCTTATTTCCATATTTCATGCCCTTGATAACTTAAAACATACTTAAAAAGAAAATTAGGAAAATAACCTTCTTAAAAAAAAAGAAAGAAAGAAAAAAGAAAGTCTCTAGAGTATTAGACTCATAGTATTTTAGAGGAAGCCACAACAAATTTCACATATTAGCACACCAGCCCAGGGAAGTTAATGATTTAAATCAAACATCATTTTTACTTGGGAAGTTTTAAGCAAAGTTCAAAAGAAACTCTCTCACACTTAAGAAAACCTTAACCTTTGTGGCGCCTGGATGGCTCAGTTAGCTGGGCATCCAACTCTTGATCTTAAACTTTAAAACTCAATAATACTAATGGAAAGGCTCACATATAAATCAGATAATAGGTGACAAATTCTTTTTTATTTCTTTGCTTTTTTCTTTGAATGCAACTTTACTGCACATATTGGATTAATCATAATTATTGGTCTCTTGTTAATAGATTGTATTGGTTTATTGAAGTAGAATTTTGGAATGGAAAGTAGAATTCTATAATGGCCCCTAAGATTTCCCACCTTGTCTTGTACATGCCTTGCATAATCTGTCAGACTATGAATGTCACGGATTTTTATTCCTGTGATTAAGTTATGTGATATGGCATAGCTGACCTTGAGATAGGGACATTATCTAAGTGGGCCTGAACTACTTACATGAATCCTTTAAAAATCAAATTTTCCCACCTGGTTGCAGAACAGGAAATTAGAGATTCCAAGCCTGAGAAGCATTCAGTGAGCATTTGGTAGCTGTAAGAGTTAAGGAATGTAGGCAGCTTCTAATAACTAAGAGGGCCCTCAACTAAAAGCCAGCAAGGAAACAAGGACATCAATCCTACAGCCACACAGCAGGAAAGATTTGGAAAGCAGTGTTTTCTCACCAGAGTCTACACATATAAACTCAGCCTAGATGGCACATGATTTCAGCCTCATGATACTCTGACAAAAGTATCCAGCCACCCTGGGACAAACTTCTGATTTAAATGAGCTGCAAGCTAAAAAGCAGTTGTTTTTAAAGCCACTAAATTTGTTGTAATTAATTACACAGCCAGAAAAAACTAATATAATTGACTGATTTATTTTCTGTGTAAAATGAGTATTTGAGAACCTACCACCCAAGGAAAGAACTAAAAATAAATAAACCTACCTGTAGGTTTCTTTCCTTTCTTATACCCTTGCCTCTTCCCCAATAGTCCAGATCTTTTTATTTCTTGCTTATTTTATCAAATACACACGTACATCTAAATAAAATATTGTTTAGAATAGTCTGGGTTTATTTTAAACTTTATAAAATGGGTATCATTATGGTTGAAATCTTTCAAGACTTCTTATTTTCACTAAAAACTGCATTGCTAAAATTCATTCATATGATTTCATTCATATAATTGTAACTTATCATTCCATTTCACCATTATGTTTCAATGTATTTACCCCTATTCTTGAATATGGTCATTTGAGGTTTTTTCCAATTTATGCTACTAAAATACTACATCGCTTAGACATTCTTGTATATGTCTCCAACTACACATATATAAAAGTTCATTTTGGATATTCCTAGGAAATGAGTTGCTAGGTTGTAGGAAATATGAATGATCAACTTACAAGATGACAAATTCTCAAAGATAGTAGTACAAACTTATGCCTTCATCAGCAACGGATAAGGAAATGCTTGTTCCCCATTTTCCCCAACAATATTGTCAGGCTTGTTATTTTTTGCCAATGGAATGTCATCTCTTTGTTGTCTGTTTTGCATTTCCATGAACAATAATGAGGTTTGAGTCTTTTATGATTTGAGGCCAAATAGGTTTTCTCTTCTCTAAAATGCTTTTTCATGTGTTTTGCCCACTTTTCTTTTGGATGATTACCTTTTCTTACTGATTTTTAAATTTCTTATACAGTCTCAATAATAATCTGCCATTAGTTAAATGTTGCAAAATGTTCTCACGATTTGTGGCTTTTCACTTTTTTCAAGGCATCTTCTTTATGCATAAAAATTCTTATTCTTAAAATTTTCAAATGTGTCAGCCTTCTAGACATTTTTTTCTAATTTGCATCTTAGGAATTCTTCCTGACCAAGATCAGAAAGATAATTACCACTGGTTTCTTTTAAAATTTCAGTTTTGCTTTTGATATTTTAAGGCTTTAATCCACCTGGAGTTAGGACAGAGGTGACATGGGGATCTGGGCTACTTGCTCCTGCATCTTAATTGTGGCATTTGGCCCTATTAATGCTTTATCCTGGATGTACCACTTTCATTTTACAATGATTTCTGCTGAGCCTGCCTGATCACGTGACTTGGTAACATCTGACAAAGCCCAGGTCATGACTAGCAGTTCTGGTTTCATGGTTATTTTGCACCCCACAGACAGACACCCCATCTCTACCAAGGCCCAGTAACACACCAGAAGCGTATGTTTTTAAAAGTATGTAATTTTCTGCCATAGATATTCTAGAACCCTAGGGTATCCTCTGTGACTCTCTCAGGTCTCATGTGGCTTGCCATAAGCTCCACAGAAGATCTTTTCCCCACCATAATACCTCTAATGCCACAGGTTTACTATGTTATAAGGCCCAAGCAAGAAAACTGATTATAATGCAGTCTGGACTGCTGCAGAGCCCATTCTATTCTGTGTCCCCTCTCTGAGCTGTAAGCCTTTCACAACACCCAATGTATGGGTTGGAATATTACTCACAGATGTCGAACATGCTGCCTCTAGACTCCTAAGAGTTACCAATCATCATGCTTCATTTTTAGTGTAGGGAGTATAAGAGATGGGGCCATTCCATCATTCCTCAGACCACCAGGCTACCAACCTCCAGTGATTAGGTCTTTGATGCCAGACAGATAACCAGCATATTATCCAATTTACAAATCTCAGCATCTCCTTTCTTGGACTATTCCTAGGACCAACTTTTGTAGGTTTGGTATACTGAGGAGAAAATTCTGAGATGGTGATTAACCAATGAAGGCTCTCCTAGGGAGTGTTTTTAGGACTGTCATCTGTGGAAGGGAAGGAAATGAAACAGAAATGGGCTAAAGGAGAATCTGGGCTTCTTTGTGGCTTTAACAAAGGCCTTAGGCACCTTCTGGGGAGACCTGAAGCTGCAATGGTCCTCTAGAAGGTCCCCAGCTCACATGAGGGGATATGCCTTTATATCCATAAGCTGATCAGTGAGTGGATTCAGGATGCCCCATAAAGGGTACATGGCCTTGGTTGAAGCATCTCTTTTCTGCTGAGCCAATTCTAAAATGGGCTGCCTGCTAAGGGGTATCTCATGGCAGCAACTTAGGCAAGTGGAGAAGCACCTTAGGCAAGTTCTTTAATCCTGAAGGGTAGTCTAGGTGGTACATCTTAGTGTTCATCTAAAAAATCACAATGCCAACAGGGGTGCCTAGGTAGCATAGTCAGTTAAGTGTCCAATTCTTGGATTTGGCTTAGGTCCTATCTCAGGGTTGACAGATTGAGCCCCTCATTGGACTCTGTGCTCAGCTTGGAGTCTGCTTAAGATTCTCTCTCCGTCCCCTGCTGCAACCCCCTCTCAAATAAATGGGTAAATCNACAGATTGAGCCCCTCATTGGACTCTGTGCTCAGCTTGGAGTCTGCTTAAGATTCTCTCTCCCTCCCCTGCTGCAACCCCCTCTCAAATAAATGGGTAAATCTTTTTTTTTTTTTAAGATTTTTTATTTATTCCTTTGACATAGAGAGAGAGATTACAAGTAGGCAGAGAGGCAGGCAGAGAGAGAGGAGAGAGGAGGAAGCAGGCTCCCTGCTGAGCAGAGAGCCCGATGCGGGCCTCGATCCCAGGACCCTGGAATCATGGACCTGAGCCGAAGGCAGAGGCTTTAACCCACTGAGCCACCCAGGCACCCATAAATGGGTAAATCTTAAAAAAAAAAAAAAAAGTAAGAATGCCAACAAAGATATTACAGGATAATTCTGGAAACTCAGAATAACTGGAAACTCCTATAAAATATAATTTATCAAAATAGAACCAGAGGAAAAATAGAACCAGAGGAAATAGAAAGCATGAATGGTCCCCTATTGAGAATTTTAGTCATAGTTGAAAATCTTGGCACAAAGAAAATGCCAAGCCTAAGATTTTGTGGGCAAATTTGACAATTCTAAAGAAACTCATGAATCCAAATTCTGAAAATTTTCCCAGAGAACAGAGAAAAATGATAATATGCCCAATTCATCCCATGGGGTCAGAATAATGACACAAAAGTTGGCATTTTTAAAAAGGTAAGTTATATATTCACCTTACTTGTGTATATACATGCAAATATCCTGACCAGAATCCTAGCATGCTGGAGCTAATAAATAAAGGCATATACCAAGACCACATTGAGTTTACCTCAGTATTCTACAGTGGACTAATATNTAAAATTTCAGTTTTGCTTTTGATATTTTAAGGCTTTAATCCACCTGGAGTTAGGACAGAGGTGACATGGGGATCTGGGCTACTTGCTCCTGCATCTTAATTGTGGCATTTGGCCCTATTAATGCTTTATCCTGGATGTACCACTTTCATTTTACAATGATTTCTGCTGAGCCTGCCTGATCACGTGACTTGGTAACATCTGACAAAGCCCAGGTCATGACTAGCAGTTCTGGTTTCATGGTTATTTTGCACCCCACAGNGCCTGCCTGATCACGTGACTTGGTAACATCTGACAAAGCCCAGGTCATGACTAGCAGTTCTGTTTTCATGGTTATTTTGCACCCCNCTTTTTCTCTCAATAGATGCAGAGAAAAATTTTGGTAAGACTCCTTTTTATCTTCTACCCAAGATAAAATGTATAAAATTAGATATTATACCACTTCTTTAGCCTTCTGCCAGCAAAGCCCTTGTCCGTGAACTATTGACTACTTCAATGTGGCAGGGATTTTCCATGTATTAGAGGAGGGAAGAGCAAATGAANAAGGCAGAGGCTTTAACCCACTGAGCCACCCAGGCGCCCCTAGAAACACTTTTTCTCTCAATAGATGCAGAGAAAAATTTTGGTAAGACTCCTTTTTATCTTCTACCCAAGATAAAATGAATAAAATTAGATATTATACCACTTCTTTAGCCTTCTGCCAGCAAAGCCCTTGTCCGTGAACTATTGACTACTTCAATGTGGCAGGGATTTTCCATGTATTAGAAGAGGGAAGAGCAAATGAATATAAGCTGGTTTCTCCCATGAGGTAACCTTTTTTTGGAATAAATTTTTTTCCTGTTTTTTCGGGGAATATAATGGACATATAATTTTGTATTAGTTTAAGGTTTACAACATAATGATTTGATATATAGGTAGTCTCCAACTTATGATGGTTTGACTTAATAATTTTTCAACTTTATAATGGTGCAAAAGTAATACACATTTAGTAGAAACCCTCTTTTGAATTTTCAATTTTGATCTTTTACCAGGCTACCAATATGCAATATGATATTCTCTGGTGATGCTAGCCAGGGGCAGTGAGCTGTAGCTCCCAGTCAGTCAGATGATCACAAGGGTAAACAACCCATATACTTAACAACTATTCTGTACCTGTATAGCCATTCTGTTTTTCACTTTCAATACATTCATACTCAGTAAATTACATGAGATGTTCAGTACTTTATTATAATACAGGCTTTGTGTTAGATGATTTTTCCCAACTGTAGACCAATTAAGTCTAAGGTTTAAGGTACGTGAGGCTAGGCTATGATGTTCATTATGTTGGTTGTATTAAAAATGCATTTTCAACTTACAATATTTTAACTTACAACATATTTATTGAAGTGTAACACCTCATCATAAGTTGAAGAAGATATGTAAGAACATACTGCAAAATGATCACCACAGTAAGTTTAGTTAATATTCATCACCTCATACAGTTAGTTATTTTCATGTGAAGAGAACTTTTTTCATCTGAAGAGAACAACTACCCTCTTAGCAACTTATAAATATACAGTANTTACAATATTTTAACTTACAACATATTTATTGAAGTGTAACACCTCATCATAAGTTGAAGAAGATATGTAAGAACATACTGCAAAATGATCACCACAGTAAGTTTAGTTAATATTCATCACCTCATACAGTTAGTTATTTTCATGTGAAGAGAACTTTTTTCATGTGAAGAGAACAACTACCCTCTTAGCAACTTATAAATATACAGTATTATTAACTATACTCACCATACTGTATATTATATATATACAGAACCTATATATCTTTCTTTTTATTCAAAATGACAAAACTCTGAGGATTTCCAATGATGACTTTTCATTTCTTAATGGGGTTCTGGAATATAGGCTTTCTCCAATCTCTGACAATAATAATTCAAAGTAACAAGCATTTGACATAGTCGAATGCAAAAACTGGAAAAAAAATTCTTTTTCTGAATCCCTTTGTTGTATATTAGATAAATTATTTTCTGGAAATGGAATGTTCAGACATAGCTATGCCATGCCCCTCTGGTGAGAATTAATCAAACCTATCTGTTACCACACAGAAGTAACTTTGTCCCATTGTAAAAGGCAAAATAATCTACTTGGTAAGATAATATTGGCCACCTGTCTCTAGCCTAGTAATTTTAGCAGTTGAGCTAAGATAGAACATGTCTTCTACTATTTCATTATAACATATACTTATAACTAATTTTAAATTCTGTTCATACTAAGCATAAATATACTTAAAAATACTCAGCCCAAACTGCAGAAATCTCTATATTTGTTTATTTCATGAGCCTAGCTCAACATTCTACTTTCTTTTTGATTCATAAATTCCATATTTTTATAACATCAGTTTCTTGTTTTTCTTCTGATTCCACCATTGACTTTTTGGGTCAATGGGTTAATTGTGTCAAGTTGAAGACTTGATTGAATATACCATTTATTAAGTTATCATCTTATTGTTTAAAGCAAATTTACTTTATAGAATCTCAGACTCTGTTTTTATAATGCTTAAGTTATCAAAAAGGCTTTTTGGGAAGGCGCCTGGGTGGCTCAGTCAGTTAAGGTTTGCCTTTGGCTCGGGTCATGATCTCAGGGTCCTGGGATCAACTCCTGCATCGGGCTCGCTGCTCAACAGGGAGCCTGCTTCTCCTTCTCCCTCTGCTGCTCCCCCTGCTTGTCCTCTCTCTCTCTCTCTCTCTCTCTCTCTCTCTCATTGTAAAATAAATAAAACCTTAAAAATAAAAAGTCTTGAGCCCATCCAGCTCTGATCCCCACTTAAAAAAATGTTTTTTGTTTTTTTATTGGTAAATTAATTTATTTAAGGGACTTGTTGAACAAATGAATTTACCAGGTCAACAAATGTTTTATGTAAAGGACGACATAGTAATAGTTTAGGCTTTGTGGATTATATGGTCACTATGATAACTCTACAATTCTGTCACTGAAATGCAAAATTAGTCATAGGTAATACGAAATTGAATTTGAGTGGTTGTGTTCCAATAAAACTTTACAAAAAAAAATGGCAGTAACTCAAATTTGGCTCACAAGTTGTAGTCTGCCTAATCTCTACTCCAAAGTTTCTTTTTTTTTCTTTTAAAGGTTTTATTTATTTATTTGAGAGACACAGCAAGAGACGAAACACAAGCAGTGGGAGTGGCAGAGGGAGAAGCAGACTCCCCACTGAGCAGGGAGCCTGATGTGGGGCTCGATCCCAGGACCCTGGGATCATGACCCGAGCAGAAGGCAGACACCTAACAACTAAGCCACCCAGGTCCCCCCCTCCCAGACAAAGTCTCTTAATTAGTTGATTTACTTTGGTTTCATTCTCCTGTTCCTACATACCATAAAGTTAAAAGCAGGCAAGTGAGATGGGGGAAAAATGTACAGACACTGTACATTTCCCTGGATCATGTAACATAATCATAGCTATTCAAATTTTGAAACTTTCTAACAGAGATGCCATTAGTATAGACAACCATCAAAAAACAAAACAAAACATATGTACCAATAGTAATTTAGCACCATGGTAGTAGTTCTGTTTTTCCAGCTTTGGAAAATGGCAGTTTTTAACTGGCAGTTAGATAAACATCTAATGAAATGCATTTTATAAGAAAGGGCTAAGTTGTTTTTCCAGCTGACTACATCATTTTGCATTCTCAGCACCAGTTATTCTTCATCTATGCCAGGACTTGTTATATGTATGTATATGCCAGAATGTGTCAAAAAGAATATATTAAATAATTTATTTAAGCCCTTCTCTGTGAGGCCATGAAACTAAACCTATGTGGTACTACAGTTACAAAAATGCTATCCATATCAACTTGCAAAAATGACCATAATCCTTTATCCCTTTCTGTAGCCAATCCTTTTTTGCAAAGCAACTTTGCTACTATTTCTCCACCCCTTAAATCTTGGCTAACATTATGACTTGTTTTGATCAATAAAATATAGAAGAAACAACAAGCCAGTTTTGAATGTGTCCCTCAAAAAATTTTGCACGCCTCCACTCTTACTCTTGGATCCCGTGACAATCATGTGAACAAACCTAGAAACATATGTAAATAGCTGAAGCACTTTCAAATCATGCTAGCTGAGGCACTTTTTTTAGATGAGCCAGCCTCCAGCCAATCTAGCAACTAACCACAGAGGAATGAATGATCCTAGTCAAAACCAAAAAAACTACGTAGCTTAGCCCAGACAAAATTGGAAACCACCGAATCATGATTAAAGAAATGGGTGTTTTTTTAAGCCAGTGAGTTTTTTAGTTTAAGTTTTTGAAGATTTTATTTATTTATTTGAGAGAGCATGCACAAATAGGAGGAGGAGCGGAGGGAGAAGAAGAGGAGGAGGGAATGAATTCAAGCAGACTCCCTGCTAAATGCAGAGCCCAATGTGTGCCTTGATACCACAACCCTGAGATCATGACCTGAGCTGAAATCAAGAGTCCGATGGGTAACCAACTGAACCGCCCAGGTGCCCCTTAAGCCACTGAGTTTTAAAGTGGTTCGTTATGTAGCAATAGTTAATCTGCACACTATTTCATCCGTAATCTGTTTATATAGTACAAAATAAAGTGAATGCTGCTATGATTAAACAAAATTAATGTTCTTACTGGCTCTTCTGTAACTATTCCAATCTGCAACATAAAAGGGCTTTCTTTCAAAATAAAATGGTACTTCATATAAGGATGCTGACTGGTTCCTGTAAATAAGTTATATAAGTTCTGCCAATAAGCTTATATAACTTTAAAAAAAATTATTTAATGTTTGTTTGCCTCAGGATCTTCATATGTAAAATGAGAATATTGGAGAAGTCACATTTTAGGAAAGGAAATGCCAGTATGTATGTATGTATATGTATGAATACACATTATATTAATGTATGTACTATAAATACACACATAGAAACAGATGTGTATGTGCTTTCATGTGTGTATGTCCTTCTACATTTTCATGTTTTTATTTTTTAATTTTTCTCAAAGACTTATTTATTTTTAGGGAGAGAGAGGGAGAGCAAGCGCAGTGGGGCGGGAGGGGAGGTGTGGGAGGGACAGAGGGAGAGAGAATCTTAAGCAGACTCCATGCTGAAGGACAGAGCCCGTGTTGGGGCTCCATCTCACAACCCTGAGATCATGACCTAAGCAGAAACCAAGAGCTTGATCGTTTAGCTGACTGTACCACCCAAGTGCCTGATGTACTTCTACATTATATTTGTTTTTAAAAGCCCTTGGAAAAATAGCTCTAAATGGAGAACTTTTCTATATACTACAGTGAAAGCAAACCACAAGTATTGAATGAATGAATTATCACGGAACTTTAAATATAGCAGGAACTTTAAAAATTAAATCCAACTTTCAGAGTTTCTTGATTTGACTAAGTTCATGTTAATAAAAATTATTAAAAATATCCACTGTGAAGTATATCATGCATATATTACCAAAATTCTATTCT
The DNA here is from genome assembly GCA_002007465.1 of Ailurus styani. Taxonomy (NCBI): domain Eukaryota; kingdom Metazoa; phylum Chordata; class Mammalia; order Carnivora; family Ailuridae; genus Ailurus; species Ailurus styani. Next base: position 2,189,124 of record LNAC01000144.1, on the reverse strand, counting down.
GGAATAATCAAGTAACTTATAAAAATTCAATCAATCAGTAGTTGAGAATAGAAAACAAGTTTCCCGATTTCCATTTCAGTACCCTTTCTATCACACGAGGTAACTGACCCAAATAATGACAAAACACCTAACTATCTCTGACAGGTTACAATTATGTATTATATATAGTAAACAAAAATGAATTTTAATATATTGCAAGAGAACCAGCTATTCAATGTAATCTTATTTTGGAAAGATTTTTTTAGAGGAAATGAGGTGAAGAAAGTTCCCCAATTTAACCAAAAATTTAATCAAACTCCTACATTTAGTTGGATTTCTGGGATCCTATCTATGTAGAATCTAAATTGTCCTGCCAGTCACAGTTAGGAACTGGGTTATAAACTACTGAAATCAATTCATGCCTCACCCACTATGTTCCCTGTCTTAAAAAGTATCCCTTCATCAATGTAATAGTGAGAAGCTTTTCTCTTTTCTGATACCGGCTCTCTTCCTGCTACAAAACTCTCAATCTTCTTGTACCACAATGTCTCTTAAAATTATTCTCTCTGAGTCATAGTCTCCTTTTTACCTCTTCTCTTTCTCAAATACACTATACCATTCTGTCCAGATTCTCCTTTGAGATTATATTCCTATTTGAGGGAGGAGGAAGATGTTCAAATGGTCTTGATTTTTTAAATAGTGGTAAAGAGAGATGACAGTTGCTTTTTAATGTCTCTGCTTGACAAAACAAAAACAAAAACTAATAAACAAACAAATAACAACAACAAAACTCTGTCAGCAAGACTAGGGGAACATGCCTTTAATCTATCTTCCTCACTAGTTCAGGAAATTCATGTCTGGGAATTAAATAATAGAGTTTCAGACCAACAAATGCTCCCAGCTTGATGAAGCAGATATATTTTAAAATTCTCAAACATGCTCTATTAGTTGTTGATTTTCATTCCCACAGTTAATCTGTACATGAAATACAAAAGAAATGTTTTATTTAGCTAACTCAAATTAGTGTAAATAAAGAAAAAAAGAGTCAAATGAACTACTGACAATTATTGATAAACAGTATTTCTAAAATATTTTACAGTTTCTTAAAACTTTCCCAAATGTTATCTCCTTGATAAAGCCGGGGCATATTTCTAGTATAATTTTATAGGATGAAACTGGAATTAACATAAATCATGTAATATGCTAAGAACCTAACAATCGGAGGATCTAATAAAGATCTAATAAGGAACTTTTTTTTTATTTTATTTACTTATTTGNTAAATCATGTAATATGCTAAGAACCTAACAATCGGAGGATCTAATAAAGATCTAATAAGGAATTTTTTTTTTATTTTATTTACTTATTTGACAGAGGGAGGGAGAGAGATCACAGGAGGCAGAGAGGCAGGCAGAGAGAGAGGGGGAAGCAGGCTCCCTGCTGAGCAGAGAGCCCGATGTGGGCCTCGATCCCAGGACCCTGAGATCATGACCTGAGCCGAAAGCAGAGGCTTTAACCCACTGAGCCACCCAGGCGCCCTGGGTGATATTTTAGACCAATACACCTCCTTAAAGTGCCGAGAAATTCAGGCTGTGTCCATAGTTAAGCATTCCATCTCAACACGTGCATCCACTATTTCTGTGGTAAGAAACATAAGGCCCAGAAAATCATAGAACAGCTCTTAAATGCTCAGATCCCTCCTGCTCTTGGTCCATTAACTAGAGCTATCCATGTGGCCAATTATCAAGAACACTAGGAAATGAAAGTTCCCATAAACCCAGGAAATGAGGAGAAACATAGTGGTGAGTACAAGTAATAGTTCTTCATGTGGTACACCAATCTTTTTCAAGCCCATATTTAGCAGCATAGTTTAGATAAATTTGTAGTTTGAAAATTACCAAATAAGCATTTATACTAATTTATCCAAAACACAAGTCACTGTGGAAGAAAGAAAATCCTTAAATTAGAGGCCTGGGGATTCTGAGTCTAGTCTAGGAGCATACGTTTATTTATTATGTAATCTTTAGTAAATTATTTGGGTCACAATTTCATTATTCCAAACATAATTGCTAATAATTGTTAAAATGTTTTAAGTGTATTCCCTGTGTCAGGCATTCTTCTAAATGTTGTGTGTATATAGTTCATTTAATCCTTACAACAATCCTGATGTTCTATTAAGTACCCTCATTTTACAGTTGAGGATATTCAGAAAGGTTAAGTAATTCATTTGAAGTCACAGAGTTAGTAGAACAAAGACTAGAATCCAGGCAGTCCAACACCAAAGTTCCTATTTTTAATCCTAGCATGAACCTTTTTTCCTATTAGTGTCATTTCTGTCCTATTTCATGAGTTCAACTGGAACATCAAATGAGATTATAAAAATACTTCATAAACTTCAAAGTCCGATGCAAAAACAGATGGCTTATAAAAATCAACAAATACTCCTTTCCACATTCCTTGGCACTCATTTCTCTGGGTCACAGAAAACTGTGCAAGATGTGATATTTCTTGCCATAATTTTCACAATGCGTATTTTTCCCATTATAGGTATAGATCACTTTTACCATAATCCTTTTCAGCAATATAAACTGATGAATCAAAATGTGAAACCAAGAAATTACAAAAATTTACTGTATTCCATATTTTGAAATCTGTTCTACAATACATGAAAGTGTTTCTTAAAATCCGTAATATTAAGCTTGTAAACTAATGATACAATAATATGAATGTTTCAGCTATACATTTTTCTTGTTTGAAGATGAATTGATTCTTTCCTGAGCACATATCTTTCTTGCAATATCTTGCTACAGACAACCAACAATAGCCAGCACAGGCCATGACATTCTGGTTACTTACAACAATTTTTCCTCAATCAGATTAGGTTCATTAGGCACAGGACTGCCTTCAAAGTTCCCACAGGCAACAGCTTCCCCACAGCATCACAAGACAGTCCTGACTTCTAGCCTGCTTTAGTTCTTTTGGTTCACTGACAATTACCCAACTACTAAGCCATGGCCACATATTTGAGACTTGTTATGGCAGCACCCTATTATGATAATTTTGTGTGTTAGGGTAATATTATTTGCTGTAATAAACACATATGAAATGTCGGTGGCTTGATAGAACTACGTATCTTCTGTACGTAAAAATCTAGCGCACGTGTTCCAGTTTGGGGGGGGGCGGGCTTCTGCTATAGACTCAGGATGACACAGACAATGTCATATTTAATACATGAACAAAGGTTACGCTGCACATTGACATCTGCCCAAGAAAGGAGAGAAGAAAGTGTTTGGAGAAGATACATCTTTCTTGTTTACTACCTTGGCCTAAGAGAGCCACATATCACTTTGTAGCCTTCCCTTAGAACAAGACGCAAGTCCTACATGCAAAGAATTGGGAAATATAAACACTGTCTAGACATTACCAGGCAATAACACTATATGATAGGAGAAAAAAATATTATCATTAGACAACCAGCAATTTCTGCTACAAATCATATATTTAGCTCTCAGTGGTTGCCAGTTATGTTTGATTGGTTATTGCAATGTTGCTTTTATTTAGCCTAGCATCCACCTACACTTGCATCCTTGCTTCCCAGAATTAGCTTCTTGTAACTTAGTAATGATTCCTTTACTTGTCATCGTGTTAGAATCACTTGGGAAACTTTAATGAATACCAATATGTGGATTGAATCGGAGTCTTCTTGATGCTTCTAACTGGCTGCCAGAGTTGATGACCAATGCCTCATATGTTGTGGAAAATCAAAACTTTGGATTTATTACCACCTAAGTGGATCTTTCAGTCAATATTCTGGTGTTACTAGTTCCTTTTGTAGGCTTACATTCACTTTGCTGCTAAGTTTCCTAAAACTCCCTTTGTGTCTTTGTTGGCATCGGCAGAAAAGTAAATGTGGGATCCACTAAAAAGAATTACAACTCTGGTGGTATTATTATAGGTGTACAGGTTTAATGTGTCACATCCTGGAGTTGGTTTGGAATCCTGCAAGTTATCTTACAAAATGTAATGATTCTTTTGATGGCAGGACACAATGCAAAGACACTCAGATGGATGAAAGGTCAAACTCTTTATTATTTACAGATCCAAACAGGAGAAGGCTACCAAGTAAGGTCAAATAGGAAGGAAGTTGCAGCTGGGAACAGGGTAAGAGCAAGCTGGAGATGTACAGAAGGCCATGTATAGATGGCATTTGCAGTTGGGTTAACTAGGTTTCTAAGGCTCCCTGTGGACTGGCTAATAGGAATCATTTTCCAGGCTCTAGGTCATAGGGGCTGACCCCACTTGTCTGAACCTGGTCTTAGAAGCAGTTAGGGCAGGTATGTAGTAGTCCCTGACTATGAGAGCCCCACAAAGGAAGTGGTTGGTATGTAGATTAAATCAACTGCACAGAAAAAGGAGAACTGACTGGCCTCTAGCCAGGACCTCAAAACTGGGTCAAGACGGCATTTCAAAAAAATCTATATTACAAATTGACCCACTGATGTCTTGACACAAGTTTTGAACTCAATTATTCTGAGTATTTGAGTGGCCTGAATAATAGAGGAGGCTTCCAGAGAATAGGGTATAAGATGTCCTATCAGTGTAGGTTAACATTTTATTATGAGAGAAGAAAAAAGAGAAAAACAATAAGGAATATAATGAGTCTTTTACACAGCAGCCCATAACCAAGTTCCTTATTTACATGGAATTAGTTAAGAAAACAGATGTGAAATTTCTAGGATCTCTAACAATATCTTGGTGTAGCTGTAGAGTATGTAAAGGTATCAGCTAAGTTTTTCATGACAATAGTGTATTTTTGTATTACCTTGGGTCAAGTTGGCAGGTCCAGCAATTATATTGTAGGAAGACATGAAATGATAATTCAGCAATGTATATGCAAAGGTTACTGGTATTTTTTCCTTTTTTTTTGTAACCAAAGGGAAGGGGTAATTGTGATGATCATGGTCAAAGACATGGGTGGGAGGTCCATGGTGGAAAGGTAGAATAAAAGAAGGTGCTGGAGAGTGAGAAACCCTCTCCCCAGAGGTTTGAAGAGTGGACCTATATGAGGCAACTGCCCTGGGGAAAGCAATGATCTCTATTATAATTTTTTTTTTGAGGTGGCACAGATAGTAGCACCCATCTCAAGATCTTCCTTTAGGCATGGGAGTATAGGAGTGGACGTTTTGACAGAGAACAAGGAATATTCCAGATCATGGGCTAAGCAAAGAGTGAGCTCAAGAAATGTAACAGAATCCTTAGTATTGAAGGAAGAAAAGTAATAAATGTCCGATGTCCAATTTGTCAGCCCTTAGGAGAGGCAGCCCATGAGTTTTGCTGGGCAGTGGTCCAAATCTCTGGGGTGAAGTCAACTGCTGTGTAGGGGGCAGTCACCTCCAACAGTGATGATTTGAGCTGGGCAATGCTGCTGGATGCAGCGTCATCTCTAGTGGAAAGTTCCAAGGCCAGGCTAATGCCATCTGAGATACAGAACTAGGATACTCTTCCCAAGTGGATATCCACTCAGGTTGATGTGGATCATGGTTTTGTATAATGAAATTATAACAGGTCTGAGCTACATTTGGAATTTGAAGGCAACACAGGGCCTGAGAGCTTGATTTACAAATATCTTTTAATCCAAGAAATTTTGTGGTGGCATAGCTAGCAAAGGTGATGTGTCACTGTCATGATCTGGGACACTGTCACCTGTGACACTCTAATAATTAGACTAAAGTGCTGGAACTTGACAAGCATAATTAAAACTCCATTTAAGGGTAGCTGAGTCTAAAAGCTCTCAACAATCCTAGGTTTTGCTCAGATAAGAGATGATAGGGATTGTGCTGAAAAAAGGTTTGGAGTCATATGTTGTTAATAGCATATCAGGTTGTTTGTTAAGTAAAATATCAGTAGCTCAGACGGCCCCTCCTCTCACATTAGCTTACAGTCAGGCTCCCCATTTTAACTAATCATCGCCAGTCCTTTGTCTCAGCTGTCAGTCCATTTGGGGACAGGCAAGGCAGCAAGGTTCTTGTGCTGCAGGGCTTGTATTTAGCCACTCAATGACATGAGGACCTCAGTATTTGTTATGCTTGGTTTGAAACAATGCCTTATTGGGAGGGTCTGGACTTCCAGATCACAAACTAATGAAAGTATCCAGACCAAGAGTAACAAGACCAACTAGCCAACAGAATGTTGTATAGATGTGTGTTGATGGTCTTTTATTGTCTGATGTTGATTTTCCTTACCAAGGAGAGTTGTCGAATTTCATCATTATAAGATACAGTATTGATTTCATTATTAGCTCTAAGTGTGATTTTAATTTACTAGTTTTTTGTTTATCTTCTTGGTAGTCCATACTGTCTGTGGAAATGCCCTGGGCACTAATTATAACTTCTTGTAGGATATCAGAGGCAGAACCTGAATTAATTACCTAACCCTTATAATTTAAATATTGAAGAAATTTTTATGGGGAGTAGAAGTTCAGGACTCCCAGTTAAAATACTTAATGTGGCCCAATGTATGTTGAAACTTGACCTTCAAGGATTCAAACTTATACATAAGATGTAATTAATGAATAGCTCTCCCAACTACTTTTCCATTTGCCAACCCACTTTTGCCCAGTCTTAAACCTGGAAAGAATAAATGGTGCCTCACAGTGGTTTAGCACCACTTCAATGTTGTTGTCCTATCCATTAAGACCTCCATACCCAATAGCATATTTATGAATTTATTAACTCCATCAAATCAGCAATCAATAAATAACCTATTTATTACATATTTGCCTCATATGTTCTATTCAGGGCTTATTTCCACAGACCTGAGATCCCTTTTGGAAAGACGGAAAGAAAGATTAACTATAAAATTTTGTCGGTGTATCAGGGTCCTTCCTCAGGGAAATACAGCTTTCCCTTCATTCAAAGGGTTCTAAGTCTATAAATTGGCTCATGTCTGGAAATTGATGGAAGGGCCATGACTCTCTGTTTTTATGATTCAGGTTAGACTTTTGTTCACTTCACTTAGAACTTTTCTGTTTATACAGATTAACTGAGAATTCATTAACTAAGATAGATTTCCTATCTATTTCACTTCCAGGAACACCTTGATCAACACTATGAGCCAACACCACAGGTCTATGAAAGTCAGACTATTCTGATTACTGTTTTGATGCTGTTTTCCATTATAGTAACCAAACTCGTCCTGCCTTTGGTGGTTGAGTATGGCCACTTGGTTCCTGACATCCTAAAAACCAATTATTCCCATTACATACAGGTTTCCAAATTCAGTGACTGCAGTTCCCATTGTAGGTCTGACCTATGGAAAAGAGCAATCCAAAAGCTCTTTACAGATGCTGGTGCTTTCTTCATAAATTTACTGATTATAATATTGGTAAAAAGTATATCTTCTGGGGACGCCTGGGTGGCTCAGTGGCTTAAAGCCTCTACCTTCGGCTCAGGTCATGATCTCAGGGTCCTGGGATCGAGTCCCGCATCAGGCTCTCTGCTCAGCAGGGAGCCTTCTTCCTCCTTTCTCTCTCTCTGCTTGACTCTCTACCTACTTGTAATCTCTCTCTGTGTGTCAAATAAATAAATAAAATCTTTTTTTTAAAAAAAGTATATCTTCTGGACACTGCCAACATGGATGAGTAGGTCTTCAAGGACAAATCTAACATTCCAAACTACTTAAGCTTTTTAATTTCTTCACCCACATTAAACCAAGCCAGGTCCAACTCACTCACTATGAGCCACCTTTTCGGTCCATTTCTCAGCTAGCCGACCCACCAAACTGTTAGAACTCTTTCTAACTCCTTCAGCTATATGATATTAAATGCAGAATCTCTCTTTAGTGAGCCCATATCAATAAATTCAACCTGATTCAACTCTATAGCCCTTCTTTATAGCCCTTCATTATCCTACAACCTTAGTATCCACTCCCACACATGTGGAATGCAACAAACTAAATATTTGCCCTTTCCTCCAAATTGATATGTTGAGTTCTAACTCCCAGTATGATAGCATTGAAAGAAGGCGATTTTGGGAAGTAATTAGGGTTAGATTAGGTCACAAGAATGTGCCACCTGTGATGAAATCAGTGGCCTTCTAAGAAAAGGGAGAGAGATGTCTCTCTGTGTCTCTTTCTACATGGGAACACATTGAGTAAAGACCATATGAGGACATAGCAAGAAGGTGGCCATCTGAAAAGTAGGAAAAAAGCCTTCATCATAACCTGACCAAGCTGGCGCCTTGATCTCAAACTTCTAGCTTCCAGCACTATGAAAAAATAAATTTCAATTTTTAAGTCACTCAGTCTATGATATTTTTGTTATATCAGCTCTAGTTAAGATATACATTAAGACAGTTAGTATAGATAGATGCATGTATTTTTTGCTCTGTCAGATGAGCTGGTCTAAAAGAAACAACTCAGCAACAAAGAGCACACCTACTCTCAGAACATGGTTTCTAACAACATTCCCCAAAAAAGTAACCAGGGATCCTTGGAGAAATGGCTGAGCCTAAGACTAAGGAAGGAAATAATATAAATGAGTCTGGACTAACTTATATCAGAAAATATGGAAATACTCAAAAACAATCACACAAACAAAAAGGAAAGAAAATACTCATAATAGACAAATAAATAAGTATTCTAGAACCAAAAAAAGGCACTGGGTAAAACTAAGAAAATCTAAATAAACTATCAACCTTAGTTAATAATAACCTATCACTATTGGTTTATTACTTATGACAATGTATCATGTTAATATAAAATGTTAAAAAAAAGAACTTGATGTGTAGTATATGGTTAATTCTATACTATATTCTCAATAGATCCATAAATCTAAAATGTTTTTTTAAAGAAGTGTATTTAAAAGTGCATTTTTAGTCAAGTGTTCTCTTTGCACAGGCTTTGAGTTTTTTGTTTGCTTGCTTGCTTGTTTGTTTTTGGAAAACAAAGTTCTCTTCATCATATTCTATTTTCTTTGATATTTTCACCAATAACAAAAGTTCCTTGAGAAACTTTGAGCCAGCAGCAGTAATATCAACTGAGAACTTACTATAACTACAAATTCTTGGAACCCACTCCAGATCTACTGAATCACAAACTCCAATGTTGCAACAATTTATTTTTTAACAAGTGATTCTAACTGTATGCTAAAATTTGAGAACTATTATCCTATAATAGTAGATATATACTCCTAAGGATAAAAATAACCTTAAAAAGTAATATAATTACTTTCTACTAAATACTGCAAGATAAAATAAATATTCATTAAAAGACCATTAATAATATTTTAATTACCCACAAATTTAATAAGCAACAATTCCATACCACAAAACATATTGGGAGATTTTTCATAATAAAATTGAAAGATCAATGCTATGACTCTCATTTATAAATCAGAAAAAGTAGATCAGGAAAATTAAGTGACTTGGTCAAAGTCACAGATCTTTGATTCAGAAAAGGTGATAAAACCCTAAAATATGTAGTCTTTCTGTTATCTATTCAATTTGCTTTACAATAAAAAAAAAATAACCAAACAAATAACACAGTCAAAAAGTGATAAACCAGACTTCACATCACTTCTTGGATCTGTGCTCTTGTCATTAACATCACTGTCATTAAAATCATTAAAATCACTTAATTTCCTCCTCTTAGAAATAAGGCTGATAATATTTGCTATTCTACACATTTCTTAGGACTATTAAGTTAATGCACAGAGAAGGGTATTAAACATCAATGAGGACACAGATAAAGCTGTTCTTGGGGCGCCTGGGTGGCTCAGTCATTAAGTGTCTGTCGTCAGCTCAGGATTTTGATCCCAGGGTCCTGGGATGGAGTCCTGCATCAGGCTCTCTCCTCAGCAGGAAGCCTGCTTCTCCCTCTCCCTCTCCCACTTCCCCTGCTTGTATTCCCTCTCTTGCTGTTTTTCTCTCTGTGTCAGATAAATAAATAAAATCTTAAACAAAACAAAACAACAACAAACAAAAAAGTCACACAACCAGAAAATGTTGGTGTTGAGATTCCAGTGCTGGTCCATCTGTCTGACTCAAGTGGAAGTTGTATCACTGTTTCACTGCCTATGTTTGCCTCAGGCACTCCTTCATTTGGGAAGAAGGTTTTGTACTTTCAAGTAGTTAAACTGGAATTAGATTTCCCAGAATTTCGTTCTCTGCATAGTTCTGAGTTAGGGTTAACCACAAGAGAAGTTGTATAAAATGTGTAAGGCAGAGGCAGAACAACAGCCATTGCGCTCTGAAAGTCAGTGCTGAGTTCCAGGCGCCCCAGAGATCACCCAGCTATGCTGATGTGCTGGATTACCTTGTTGTGGAACAGCCACCAGACACGCAGCAAATTTATCTTCTGTGAGTCCTGGGCCAGGTAAGGTAACAATTCTGTGGTGAAGGCTTCTTCTGCCCATCACCCACATCTGCAAAGTAGTAGGTCCTGTTTGCCTTGTCTCCCCTTATGTTTCAGTTTTTCTTGAGGCTGTCAGATTTTTCTGACTTTCCCCTGGTTCATGTCAGCTTTTCTTCATTTCTCTGCCCTGCTTTCCTCTAGTAACTTTAGGGCCACTCCCAAATGGGAAAGAAACAACCTTCTGTAGAGTTCTTTCCCAGCAGCCACAAACTGGACAGTGCTTAATCTTTAAAATAAATCAGCTCTGTATCACCCCTAGTGGTTCTGCCCCTCTGGTAAAAACATGACTGCCATACCTGTAAAATATGTCTTGGCAATGGTCATGGTAGATAATTTCTGGTACATTGTAACAACGTAACTTTGAAGCAAACTATAAACTATCTCTGTTAAATTACAAGTTAAAATCATTTTTGCCTTGCTTAAAAGTGAGTGATTTCAAAAGCTAAGATAATCTCTCTAAAGCTGTTCTATTGAACAACTACACCAAACATATTAGAGTCTCAGTATGATTTAAATGCTTAAATTTACAAGCATGAGGCCAAAATACCAGTTTGTATTACTCACTGGCTCTTGACTATAAATCTCACCTAAGTCATCCAAAGTAATTTGCATAGGATCAATTCTAATCTTAGCTATTGAGTGTTTTGTGCTTTGTATTAATTAAGGTGATTGGCTTGTAATTACTTCATTACTTATGCCCCTATTCAGTGGCTGCATTACTAACAATTACCCTGCCTTTAATAGTACAAGAAATGCATTGAATCTTGATCTAAACTGACTTTAAAATATTTAGAATCTATGTACTAGATTAATATGTGTTCTTTTTTCCCTTCAGATTACATAGAAGTAGCTTAATTTAGTATTTCATTCAAGATTTTTGTATTGTCCATGCACATGGACCTGTGTAATGTCAGCTATAGAACTGATCAGATTCTCTTACCATCTAAAATGAAGAAACAGAATTGACATGCATCTAATATGTGCTTCTATTTTTCCCTATTTTTACGCTTTGTTTACATTTCATGTAAACATTTCATGAGTCACCACATTTGTGAAGAAACTGAGACATGTATCCTTGACATCAGAGGCCTGCTAACCTGGTAATAAGAACTGGTAAAGGAGGGCGCCTGGGTGACTCAGTGGGTTAAAGCCTCTGCCTTCGGCTCAGGTCATGATCTCAGGGTCCTGGGATCGAACCTCGCATCGAGGCCCACATCGAGCCCCGCATCAAGCCCCACATCAGGCTCCCTGCTCAGCGGGGAGCCTGCTTCCTCCTCTCTCTCTCTGCCTGCCTCTCTGCTTACTTGTGATCTCTCTCTCTGTCAAATAAATAAATAAAATCTTAAAAAAAAAAAAAAAAAGAACTGGGGAAGGAGTCAGAAAAAGAACAGCTTCATTTGATTTTTGTTTTGCTTTTTTTTTTAAAGATTTTATTTATTTATTTATTTGACAGAGATTTCTGTGTGACTTCTTTGAAAAAGTCACTTAAACTTTTCTGAGACTATTTCTTTGTCTGTTCTCAAGGTATAACACTATGCATTTAGTAGCCTTACTGTAAGCATTAAATGAGATCATGGAAATAAACCAGAGGGCAGTTTCTCACTCAGAGTATGGGCTCAATAAATAGGAGCTATTACTCAGATTATCAATACCCAAGCTGTGCCTTGAAACATGGGACACACGAATTCTATCCAGAACTTTAGCTTCAACTTGAAACTATTCATGACTTGGCATTCAACCAAAGATTTAATTGAGCTATAAAAGCAAAGTGATCTGGGACCAGTTCTATGTAATCAATCAAAAATTGACCACATGACCCCTTTCTATTAAAGAGAAAGCTACCACAGAAATAAACTATTTATTTGATAGTTAAAATTAAGGGCATAAAGGGGCTAAATAATTCCATAAGAAAAATGAATTTTTATAATATCATCATCTTTAATCACACTTAAGAATTACAATCAGAAAAAAATGTCATCCTCTGGGATGGCTGATGGTGGGTTAGTCATTAATTAACCCAATTTTTCTTTTTGTAAAGCATAATGGGATAAAATATTTGAGGATTCCTGTTTATACCATTACCATTAACCTTTGTCTTCAGGGCGTTCTCTTCCTAACTTTGAGTACAACAGTAAAAAACATTAATGAATATTCATATGCATCCTTGCCATTTACGATTGTTATTTTAACACTTGACATTTCCTCAGGGACCCACCTTTGCTTTAGTGCTTCAGAAAGTACTACTGTTGTACTTTACAGTCATTCCAGAGAGGAAAGTTTGTTATGTTTTGATCATTAGCAAGTGCTAGAACTGTCCTAGGTATTTTACCTAATTTCATTTAATCCTGCAAGGAAATCCTCTCTCTTTCTTTCTATATATATATAGAAAGAATATATAAATATAAATATATATATATAAATATATAAATATATAAATATAAATATATAAATATATATAAATCCTCTCTCTTTCTTTTCTATATTTTTATATATAGAAAGAAAGAGAGATAAATTATTAATTCATACTATATATTATATATAATATATAAATTATAGTGTTTATTATATAGTAACTACATACTAATAATATATTTATATTAATATCTATTAATATTTTCATGTTAATGTTATATATTTTATGTATTTTTATTTTTTATATAAATACTTCTTGAAATATATACAGAAAATAGAAATATTTTTATATATTATCTTTTCTTAAATTGAAGCTCAGAGTTCAATAACTTACCCTGAATTTCACACTTGTAATTCCCTGGTTCATTATGCTGCCTATAATCAAGTCTACAATTTTGCCCATGATCTGTAATTGCATCAGCAATTCTACCAGCATGAAAACCAAACAAATAAAGGACAAAATTATACAATCAGGAACTCTGTACCAGAACTGTGAAGATTATAGAAATGAGAGTGCTGGACCATGTCTGCTGAACGTTCTTTACATAATGCAACATAGTTCTTTGCATATCTTGTGTTTAATAAGAACAATTTAATAACAATAACCTGGAGAGACAAACAAAAAAGATTACTTGCAAAAAATATCCTATCACACAAATAGAAAGAGACAGCTTTTCACAGATCCCAATACCTAAGAGATGAGTGAAAAGAAATCCAGTATAATAAGTTACCTTCAACTAGATATGAAAAAGCCCAGAAATTATCTGGTGGCTGACTATTTATCTTGCTTCATTAATATAATTGACTGATTTTGCCAATATTAGAACCCCATGTCTTTGTAAACAGCATTAAGTTCCTTTGAATTTTTATGTCCTCTTTCAATCTGCCTTTCTAGAACCACATTGTTGGCATTATTGAAATCAATACAGTAGTATTGCATAATCTAATTTTAAAACATAATGTGAAAAGCCTTCTTGAATAGTAACACTCTGATGTTAAATTACATTAATCTATACATTCACACTACAATCAGCTTCTCCAATATAGCATTCCACAAAATTACAGTAGTTAGGGAGGACTATAGGGGGTGAAGCAACAACTTTTGTTGAGTAAAAATTTATTTAAAGATGAGAATATTGCCTTTATCATTTGGACAGATAGAAAGTATATACTGTCATGGGGCCACTGGATAAGATATTTCTTTAAATTTTCTTTATTTTGAAGTAACCTTCCAATTACCTTTGGGATATCAGCCCAAATTAAACTGCCAACCCATATCTCATTGTGAAAAAAAAAAACCAGCTTTTCGTTATCTACTTAAAAACTAGGAGTTTATATAGAGAAATTTTTTCTGTGGGTTTAAACACGGCATACTTTTTATTTGTATGTTAGCAAGACACAAAAATCTATTACAGATTATTATATATGCTAGGTTCTAAGTAGGTCAGATTTCTGTTTAGAAAATGGTACATTTTTTAAACATTTTTTTAAATATTTTATTTATTTATTTGACAGAGAGAGATTACAAGCAGGCAGAGAGGCAGAAACAGAGGAGGAAGCAGGCTCCCCACTGAACAGGGAGCCCAATGGGGGGCTCGATCCCAGGACCCTGAGATCATGACCTGAGCTGAAGGCAGAGGCTTTAATCCACTGAGCCACCCAGGTGCCCCGAAAATGGTACATTTTTGATAAATGTTGGAAAACTGTACAGAATGGTGGTGAGTAGATTCTTGAAATATTTGAAAATACCTGCGGTTCATGAGAATGTTTAAATAGGAGTTCATGAAGTTTGTCCAGTGGATTTTCATTAAAGTTGAGCTCTTCTAAATATGTTGTCATTACTGCGATGTATTCAATAACTTCTTATGTACCAGAGTAAGAATGGGAGCATCACAAGAGCAAGGACTAAAACTTATAAGAGAATACATAACCAATTCACTTCTTAAACCATTAACACAGCTCAAGAAATGTAAAAAAGCAAAACCTAAAAGTTGTTCTAATTTTATTTTATTTTTTTTTTAATATTTTTTAAAAGATTTCTTATTTATTTATTCAAGAGAGAGAGCGAGTAAGAGAGAGTATGAGAGGGGAGAAGGTCAGAGGGAGAAGGAGACTCCCATGGAGCTGGGAGCCCGATGTGGGACTCGATCCTGGGACTCCAGGATCATGACCTGAGCCGAAGGCAGTTGCTTAACCAACTGAGCCACCCAGGCGCCCCAAGTTGTTCTAATTTTAAACTTACACAGTCCTATGAAAAATTTGTTGATGATTTTGTAAATACTAATTTACTGAAAAATTATATATCGAGCACTTATGCAGTGCTCGAAACTGTATCTATATACATGCAAGTTAAATAATATTTATAATTCTGTGGTAGGCAGAAAAATGGCCTCCCAAAAAGGTCCACATTCTAATCCCCAAAAGTTATGAATATGTTATGCTACGTTACCAAAAAAAAAAAAAGTGTAATAAAAGTTGCTAGTCAGCTTATTCTAAAATAGAGAGGTTTTCCTGGATCATCCAGACAGGCAAATGTAATAACAAGAGTCCTCAAATATGGAAGAGAGAAGTAGAAGAGTCAGTGTCAGAGTGATACGTGAGAAAGACTGACCAGCCATTGTTGGCTTTTATGATAAAAGACAACCACTGAGTCACAGATAAAGGCAGTTTCTACAAGCTAGAAAAGGCAAGGAAACAGATTGTCCCTTAGAACTTTGGGAAAAGAGAACAGTTCCATTTTAGCCTACAGTTAACCATTTCGAACTATAAGAATAAATTTGTGTTATTTTTAATATACTAAATTTGAGGTAATTTGTTATTGCAGCAACAGAAAACTAATGCAGACTCCCTGACATAAAAATGGCATAATAAGGGTAATCAGAGCCTACAATGGGATGACAAAGCAGAATGCTTAATTCAGCTCATGGTAGTGGTGGGGGATGTCAAGAAAAGGTTTCCTTAAGGAGTGATGAATATTGTGGCTGAGTTTTTAAGGAATGAGGATTTGGTGAGAAACAAACTTAGGAGAAAGTCATTCTAAACAGAAGGACCACCATAAGCTAAAGTTCTCAGAGGCAAGAAAACATGGACTGCTGGTAAATATGGCTAAAGCACTGTGGAAATATGCAGGGACCGATACATAGTTTGCCTTGTGCCTTTAACTGGGGTGGGTCCATTGTATCCAATAGGCAGAGGGGAACCAGGATAGAGAGAAGAGAATGAGTTCAGAAAATTGGTAAAAGGTATAACGAATAATTGTTTTTAATTTAAAATTTCTGATTAACTTTCCAAATCTGTTACAGTAGTATTCTGATAAACCAGCTCTTACAAAACAAAAAACAAAAATTCTTGACATGTAGCAACTGTCATTTTTTTGTCATATAAATATACGAGCCATGGACAATTTCAGCATCACAAGATTAAACACGTGCACAAATCACTCTCACAGGCCAGTAGGAGCCAGTTCCTGCACATCACTTGTAAGTATTCCACAGTTAATACTAAACCCAGAAAAAAGAAAGAAAAAAAACCCCACCAAAATAAACAAACAAAACTTGTAACTCTTTAATATGCTAATATCATTTCTGCATCTTCCCACCCTTTGAATAGGATTAGAGATTCTAGGGTCTGTGAAGTTGCCCCATCTCAGTGTGGAGCTTTCATCCCTTCAACAAGAGACAACCATCACACAGGAAGATGGAAGCTAAACTATGGGTCTTGCTTATTGAATCAGGAGCCTTTATGTTGCCTTCTAAGAATTGAAGAGTCTATTTCCCTTCTCTGTATTGTAGGCTCTCTATTTTTACAATGCTACTTTCTTCTAATTACAGACTATTTTTTTTATTGTATAACTGTCTCCAATATAGATATCTCATCTAAATAATTTAAACTAACTCCTTTCACTGATATCATCTTAGGCAGTTTTCAGAGGAAATATAACACCTTCATTCTTTAAAATTTTTTCAATCATTCAGCATTTTCCCAGACAGTGGGTTTTCCAATGACTGAAGGTTTTTCTGTGAATCCCCTCTCAATATATTTGTTGTAAAGAAAAATAATGTTTAAAAGTTCACGTATCCATAATTTCATAGTATATGAAGCTTGGCCTCAATTTTTAATTAAAGAATGTTAGAATAATAATGTTGGAAATATATTCCATGCTCATGGGTTGGAAGAAAAAATATTGTTAAAATGTCAAAACTAGCCAAAGCAATCTACACATTTAATGCAATCCCTATCAAAATACCAACAGCATTTTTCACTGAACTAAAACAAACAACCCTAAAATTTATATGGAACCACAAAATGCCTAAAATAGCTGAAGAAATCTTGAAAAAGAAAAATAAAACTGGAAATATCACAATTTCAGATTACAAGTTATATTACAAAGCCACAGTAATTAAAACAGTATGGTACTGGCAGAAAAATACACACAGATCAGCAGAACAGAACAGAAAACCCAGAAACAAACCCGCAATTATATGGCCAATTAATCTTCAACAAAGGAGGAATGAATATACAATAGGAAAAAGTCTCTTCAACAAATGGTATTGGGAAAACTGGACAGCTATATGCAAAAGAATGAAAGTGGACCACATTTTTTTTTTAAGATTTTATTTATTTATTTGACAGAGAGAGACACAGTGAGAGAGGCAACCCAAGCAGGGAGAGTGGGAAAGGGAAAAGCAGACTTCCTGCTGAGCAGGGAGCCCAATCTAGGAAATATGCAGGGCTCGATCCCAGGACCCTAAGATCATGACCTGGGCCAAAGGCAGACACTTAACGACTGAGCCATCCAGGTACCCCTTGACCATGTTTTTTAAAAGATGTATTTATTTATTGAGAGAGAGAGAGAGAGCAGGGAAGGGCAGTGGGAAAAAGTCTCAAGCAGACTTGCTGCTGAGTTCAGAGCCCAATGCAGGGATCCTTCTCACAACCCCAGCATCATGACCTGAGCTGAAATCAAGAGTCAGATACTCAACCAACTGAGCCACCCAGGTGCCCCTGGACCACATTCTTTTGTCATACACAAAAATAAACTCAAAATGGACCGAAGACCTAAATGTGAGACCTCCAACCATTAAAATCCTTAAAGAGAGCACAAGCAGTAATATCTCTAACATCAGTCATAGCAACATATTTCTAAATAGAGCTCCTGAGTTGAGGGAAATAAAAGCAAAAATAAACTATTGGAACTAAATCAAAATAAGTTTCTGCACAGTGAAGGAAACAAAATTAACAAAACTAAAAGGCAACCTCCTAAATGGGAGAAGATATTTGCAAATGACATATCCATTAAAGGGTTAGTACCCAAAATATATAAAGAACTGATACAACTCAATACCCAAAAAACAAATTATTCAATTTAAAAATGGGCAGAAGACATGAACTGACGTTTCTCCAAAAAGACATCCGATGTTCAACAAGTACATGAAAAGATGCTCAACATCACTTACCATTAGAGAAATGCAAACCAAAACCATGAGCTATCATCTCACACCTGTTAGAATGTCTAAAATTAATAACATAGGAAACAACATATATTGACGAGGATGTGGAGAAAAAGGAACTGCCTTATGCTGTTGGTGGGAATGCAAACTGGTGCAGCCACCGTGGAAAACAATGTGGAGGTCCCGCAGAAAATTAAAAGTAGAACTATCCTATGATCCAGGAATCATACTACTTGGTATTTACCAAAAAAAATACAAAATCACTAATTCAAAGGGATACATGCACCCCAAGTTTATTACAATGTTACTTACAATAGCCAAATTATGGAGGCAGCCCAAGTATCCATCCATAGATGAATGGATAAAAAAGATGTGAGGGGTGTGTGTGTGTGTGTGTGTGTGTATGTATATATGTATGTATATATATAATGGAATATTGCTCAGACATAAAAAAAAAAGAATGAAATCTTGCCGTTTGCAACAACATAGACAGAGCTACAGAGTATAATACTAAGTGAAATAAGTCAGTCAGAGATAGGCAAATACCATATGATTGTACTCATATCTGGATAAGAAACAAAACAAAAGTGCAAAGGGAAAAAAAAAAGGAGAGCGAGAGACCAAGGAACAGACTCTTAATGATACAGAACAAACTGATGGTTACCAGAGGGGAGGAGGGTGGGAGCATTTGGGAAATAGGGGATTAAAGAGCACACTTACCATGATGAAAAAACATAAATAAATATAATTTTAAAAATCCATGTTGTTTATTCTTCATTTATTCTCTAGGAGTTTTTTCTTTAAATATAGCAAGCAATAAAATACTTCATATTAATAGAAATAACAAAGCTTGGAGTGAAGAGATCAATAAGGAAATATCAAAATAATTACTGCATTCAGTGAGCATTAAGCATTTGCTACTTACCAGGGATTATAGAAATGCTGGGAATTCCAAAATGAAAAAAACACAATACTCCCTATCAGGGATTCATAACCTAGAAAAGGAGAAACATATTTTAAATATACAATTGGCCAAAGTTTTTACTTCAACCCATAAATTGTTCAATATATACTTCAGATAATATATCTGGAAACTCAAAATTTGTGACAAGTTTACACATTTTTTAAAAATCCTATTTTGCTGTCATATTCCTCATTTCTTTCATCTCCTTTGTAATGTTGACAGTTGACTGTATTGCACTGAGAGCATGTACTTAGTTCATCTATGAAAACAGAATGTTCCTGCAATGTCAACAGTATAATTGTGAGCTCTGAGAAATGCATCAGTGCTTTGTCCAAATGAGCTATAAGCCACTAAAGTCATAATTAAGTAGACACATTTTATTCCTTTTTTAATATTCTCAAGCACTACCATCAAGTCCCTTTGGGATCTCTTTGAAAGGAACAAATAAATATATTCTGCTTCTGTCTCATAACTATTAATTAGTAGAGTGGCTTTCCATATGTAATTCAGTAAAAAGTTTTATCCCACATTCGCAAATTTCTCATCATTTACTTAGAAATCAGACATATCCAAATGACATTTTCAAGGTGTGGGAATTTTCTTAATTACTAAAAATATACCCACTGAGATACCACTGTGTCAGTCTTCCATTCTGACCATTAAGGACACTGAAGGAAGCTATTCCAAAGAGCTTGAGAAAATGAAAATATTATCTTTTGTAAGTTTTTTGCTAACATTTACTAAGCACTTACTGTATGTGTGTTCTATATTGTGTTAAGTGCTTGGGGAAGGAGAATAAGAACATAAGAATATAACAAGTAATTAATATTTGCTGAGTAAATAAACTAAATTATACCTGCTCTAGAGAAGGGTAGAGTACCACAGGACATACAGGATATGCATAAAACTAACAGTAATATGGACCCTCATAAAAAATTAAGCTTAAAACAGATACAGAAAAACAGGGACCATCAAAAAATTAAATTATTTTCCCTGAGAGGAGCCGCAGAAGATTTCATAGGAGTAGCATTTCAGCATATTCTTGCATAGACCCAAAGTCTCAAATTTGAGAATGAAAAGCAATATAAAGAATTTCCTTAAACTTTACTAGATAACTAAAATTTTATNTTAAAACAGATACAGAAAAACAGGGACCATCAAAAAATTAAATTATTTTCCCTGAGAGGAGCTGCAGAAGATTTCATAGGAGTAGCATTTCAGCATATTCTTGCATAGACCCAAATTCTCAAATTTGAGAATGAAAAGCAATGTAAAGAATTTCCTTAAACTTTACTAGATAACTAAAATTTTATTTTTTTTTAAGACTTTATTTATTTATTTGAGAGAGAGAGTGCACAAGCTAGAGGGGCAAAGGGAAAGGGAAAGAGAGAATCTCAAGCAGACTCCTCGCTGACCACAGACCCTGACATGGGCCTTGATCCGGGACCCTGAGATCATGACCTGAGCAGAAGAGCTGGACATTTAACCAACTGTGCCATCTAGGTGTCCTGAAAAGAAACATTAAAAAAAAAAAAAGAGATCATGTCACCTCACTTAATAGCTAGAATAAAAATAAAAAAGTTCAGTTGCTTAATTAGAAGTAATAGCTCATAAATAAGTCTCAGAAGGACTCTGACCTTGAGGCATGGTCTGGAACTTAGACTAAAACAAGATCATCAGTCTTGATTTCCAGAATTTAGTTTCACCACTATTTCCTCTACCAGCAAATGCTGCCACTAATGAAATAACCTCAAAATTTCTCCTATTCTATCTGGTTCCTATAATATTGTTTCTATAACCTATCACCACTGCTGGACACAAGTCTCCCACAATAGGGATTATGGGTGCAACTACCTCCTGACCATGTTAGCTCCTCTCCTTTACTAACCCTTTCCCAATTCTGCAACACAGTCCTGAGAGCAATCTTTCCCCTAGAAGAAGTGACTTTAGAAATAGCCACTTCCTTAAGGGAAAAGCAGATCCTCCCTACAAAGGAATTCATCTTTCGTTATAGTTCCATAGGGACAGCTGATTATACAGAGTTTAATAACCCCATACCAAGCATGTTTTGCTATTCAGTCTAAATCTCGGGAATTGGGAGTATAGTTTATGTTAAGATGACAGAGTGCCATTAACTCTTCAGTTTCTCCTTTCATTCAAAGTTAAAGAGAGGGGCAGAACTAGACTTTCCCCGCCCCTGCAGTTTCTGTTCCCAAGCCATTGTGAGCAATATGGTAAAAATGCATAAAACTTATCTTTCTCAAAAGCAAAAATAACTAATAAAAAAAAGGTCATAGGATACTTTAAACTCACACTTTTAAATATTTTTAAGAGAAACAATCTTTGAAGCTGAAACTAACAAAACTGTTATCAGCTCATGTCTCTATAAACACACAAAGTAACTTAACTGATTGAATGAACATTTCCAGTTTCAAATATTTGTTTTAGTTGACTAATATTTAGTTTATATATATATATATAACTTAAAGGGCCACAAACATTGTGTGTCCTTTATTTGTTTTATTGCAGGAGGTATCATTTTGTTTGTCTCCTGAAACAGTCACCCTAACGATATATTCAAACCTCATTATTTTTGAAATTACCGCCTATTTTAAAAGATAGGGTTTTTTTTTTTTATGATTGAGACTCTCTTAAAAATTATAGGGTCCAGATTCAATTACAACTCCCAACTGAGTATTGAAAGCAAACCTATAAGATGAATCCTAGAGTCAGGCTGTCTATCTAAGCAAAGATGAGAACAGGACAGTGGAAATTCAGAACCACTGGGCAGGAACCCAATTATTTGGAGATTTGATGTGTCATGACAGCAACTCAGCTACAAAAGAACTGGAAATTATTAATGTTACTGTGATGCCAGAGTACGAGGGAGGTCCATCAGAAGACACAGAATCCTGGTTATAGCCAACTCAGTTATCATGGCAGGGCAGATTTAGCCACAAGTTTAGTGTGATGCTTCGTTTTCCAAAGGTCTGACTGGTTTCATATCCAGCCATACCTGAAGCTTAAACCATGGGCAGAGACTATGCAGTGGGGCAAGAATCTAGGGAGATCAAGAAACTACTGTCTTCTCATGTTAATATTCTGATTTAGAATTCAAAGCTCTCCACCTGTTTTCAAGAACTTCAACAACATAGTCCAAGTACAATTTTTTTTATATGTTAGGTTTAATAAGTGCTATTAAAATGCATCTTCTAAATCAATTCCTTATATTAAAATAGGCTATTATTAGATTTAGAATTCTTATTTAAGGTCATGACATTAGTTTCTGTACTTCCTTGCTCTAGGAGTACTATAAATGCAATTTTCATGGATAAATCAAGCTGTGTAACTCAGGCAGAATGTTTCACTATCGCCCAAGGTAGAAATGTGAGTCTTTCATAGCAGTCAACCTAATTATCTTTTATTTTTATTCTTCCCATCAAAAGGGCACATTCATACCTTTAAAAAGAGCTTATTAAAATAGACTTCTTACATTTACATATTTCAATAATACTGTACATACTGTGAAAAAGCCAACAATATTACTGTAGCTCCTGTTAAAATTATTAATTTCTTCTATAAGCAAAACTGTCAAAAATATTTCATTTCAGGTAAAAAGCTTTGACCTTGTTGCCTTTCAGTAAGCAACTTTATTTTGTGGCAACTAACATTTGTGCTTCAGTCAGTCACAAGTACTTGCTGTCCACCCTTGGGTTACATACATCCATACAATGGGGCAGCAAAGAGAGCATGAAGAAATGGAATTTTAGACAAACTTCAAACCTCATTAAATCAAGAGCTTCATGATACTTTCCTAACCAAATATTGGACAAGTTTGACTCTTTAAGTTTCTTTTCTTCTTCCAAAAGATTCTAAAGAAAGGTGGACCAAAAGGGAAAATGTGCTAAGGATATATTATCAACTGGGAAACTAGTCTATTTTCAGTATTTAGAATAAGATAACGTATATATTGAGTAAAGGGAAATAAAGCAATAAGATGACGTACTTATTGTTAAAACATAATAACTCACATAATAAACCAGATCAGAAACAAGGAAATGTTCTCCTTATAAAAATAGCTTCCAAGATTTGTCTATTACCAAACTATCTAAATTTAAGGAAAGAATATGTCAATCAAAGGAACAGGAAAGTACGCACCTGGTCAGCATTAGAAGTCTAGAAAGAGAAGTCACTGTGAAAATACTGTCTTTGCCCTTTTAAACACTATCTAGAGAACATTAGACAACAGATTTTAAATATTCTGTCCCAGTAGCAATACCTGTGTGAAACTAGCTAAGCTGAATGTTATCAAACACATACATCACTTCTGACTCTTTTTTTTTTTTGCTGTTTGTGTGGTCTAGTAAACGCTTATGATATCTGTGGTAGGTAGCCTTACATGTTTGAATTTGTTGATTACTATAATTTCTTATATTTTTATATTCCTATAAAGTTGGAATTTCCAATATTATGAGTCATGGCTTCCAAAGGTAATACTTAAGATTCAGATTCCCAGACTTCTGGTTTCAACTATGATTTGTAAAGAGCTCAGAAGTCATAACTTTGTTCCCTACAAAAAGACAAAGCTAAATAAACTGCAAAACAATGACCCTTCTTTTACCATTAGAGAATACATGTTACAGGGTAAAACATCACCCCAGAATCTGGGGATATAGGTAAAATCAGCAAGACAAAGCCAATATCAGTTAACCTGAAACCAAAGCAGCTGGAGCCAGAAACGGGTAAGAAAACTTAAAGGGAATTTGATGAATTTTCAGAAACTGCGTGTAGTAGACCAAAGTGAAAATGAAAATGTCCTGGATAGGAGACTTAGAGGAGGTCTCACATTCATGGGATTTACATCCAGAAAGTCTACATTTCAATGTAAAGATCCAAGAAAGATCCCACTCTAGATCTGACTTTGTGAAATATGCCCAGAGTTTTCTCCATAACAAAGGCCTGCTATCTGGGGAAAAGACATTACCAGATTCTTCACAGGTTGGGAAGGGCATCTCTTCCATTTCAGCCATGCATACTTAAAGGATAAGAAAAAAATAAAATCTGAAAATCAGTCTAGGGACACAGGACAACTAAAAGATTAAGATTAAAAATTTTAAAATTAAAGAATGCTTCCCCTTCTCTGTATCTTACCACAGAGGAAACTCTTGTATAATAAGTAGTTCTATAAATAACTATATAAAATATGTATAAACTATATAGTTTTCTCATTCATAATTAATTAAAAGATAATGGTTTGTTTAAAGTAATAATAGTGACAGAGTGTTGGGTGATTACAGCATAGGGATAACTGAAATGAATGACAGTAATAAATTGGGAATACTCTGTTATAGGGTACCTACGTATATGTGAAGCATATAGTGTTATTTGAAGGTAAACTTAAATTAGCTACAAAATAATATGACAAACTCTAAGGCAACCACTAGAAAAATTATTAATGAAGTATAATTAATATGCTAAAACAAGGGAGAGGAAATGCAAAGGGAATGGAAATATATAAAACAAGGTCAGAGAAAGCTAAAGGGGAAAGGGAAAAAAGAAAACAAGAGGAAATGTAATGAACACAAAATTTACAAAAATGTACATATTAATCCAACCATGTCAATAATCACTTTATTTTTTTAAAGGTTAATTCATTTGAGAGAGAGAGAGAGAGAATGCGCGCATGGGAGCATGGGGGGAGGGGCTAAGGGAGAAGGAGAGAGGGAATCTCAAGCAGACTCCCTGCTAAGCACAGGGCCCCACAGAGGCTCAATCTCACACCCTGAGATCATGATCTGAGCCAAAATCAAGAGTTGGACTCAACCAACTGAGCCACCCAGGTGCTCCTTCAATAACTCTTTAAATGTGAAAGGTCTGGGTATACTAATCAGAGGACAGGGAAAGATAATACCATGTTAATGTTAACACAAGAAACCTGTAGTAACTATATTTATTTCAGAAAAAAGCAAACTTCAGAACAAGGAAAGTTACTGGTGATAAAGTGACACATTACAGAACGACTAATATTTATGCACCTAACAAAGTATCAAAATATATGAGGCAAATCTGATCAAACTGAAAGAAGAGAGACAAATCCCCTATATACAAATATGCTTGGAGACTTCAAAACCCTTTTTCAGTAATTGCTATATGAATCAGGTGAAAAATCACCAAGGGTACAGTTGATTTGAATGGCACCATCAATCAATTTTATCTAAATGACATTTATAGAAAACTCCACCCTATAATAACAAAGTACATGGAACTTGAGCTCATATGGAATATCCTCCAGGATAGATCACATTTGGGAACATAAAGCTTATTTCAACAAATTTAAAAACATAGAAACCATCTTATTAATTGAATAAGAAACTAGAAATAAGTAATAGTTGCAAATCCACAAATATTTGGAAATTAAACAAATTAAAAAATACATGGTCAAACAAGAAGTCTCAAGGGAAACAAATATATTTTGAACTAAAACTTGTGAATCAAAACTTGTGAGATACAGTGAAAACAGTGTACACAGGGAAATTTCTAACATTAAATGCATATTTTAGAAAAGAACAGAGAGCTAAATCAACAATAACCTTAGCTTCTACTGTAGACTAGAGAAAGAACAATTTAAGCCTAAAACAAGTAGAAGAAAGTAAATAATAAATTTGGAAGAGAAATTAATGAAATTGAAGATAGGAATACAATAGAAAAACATGATATCAAAAGTTGGTTCTTTGAAAAGATCAATGAATCTCATAAACATTCAGTTATGCTAAGAAAAAAAGAGAAAAGATGCAAATTATCAATATTAGATATAAAAGAGAGGTCATAACTACTGATTACACAGACATTAAAAAAAATACCAAAAGAATGCTACAAATGTGATAATTTAGATAAAATGGACCAATTCCTTGAAAGACAAAAACTTTGAAAACACACACAAGGCAGAATAGGTCATCTGAATAGGCCTACAGTTATTAACGAATTGAATTAGTAGTTTAAAAACTTCAACAACAACAACAAAAAGTAACCGCCAGGCCAGATGCTTTTTAAAAAAGAAATGACACCAATAATTCACAATTTCTTCCAGAAAATTCTGTTTCCCAGTTTCTTAGCAGATAGGATAAAGGCATGTGCCCTTAGCTCTGCAAACGAGACACATAGGAGACGATGCTTGGATAAAATAAAGTCATATCCAGGAGAGATTTCAAGGAGAGCAGTAGTACATGCCCTTGTGGAAATGTCCAACAGTTGCCTAATTCTTGGACTCAGGCATTAAAAGATTGTGCCCACCAGCAGGCTTTTAGAATGACTTCAATAATATTCCTGACTGTGTAGCCTCCATGGGTTCTATGATCTATCACATTTTTTAATTAAATTTCATTTCTGATTAAACTAGCTAAAGTTGGTTCTGTGGTTTGCTACTATACCATTGTGAGATATTCTGCTTACCCATAAACCTCTTTCTTAACTAATATTTGGCTTCATACATGACTCTGTTTAAAGAGAAAAAATATGCTTGTCTTGTCAGCAAGCATTAAACAATTCCTGTAATAGTAGTAAGTTAACAGCAGTTACCATCTGGATAAAGTTCCCCCTACAACAATCCCCACAAGCAGCATAGCATAGTTATGGAGAAGCCATTCTGGTTTAGCAAAAAACAGACAGACACACACACACACACACACACACACACACACACACACACGTTTGTAACCAGACAGATCTGGGGTTCTATCCTTGCTCTGCTTTTTCTAGTTGTCTTATATTAGGGGAGTAATAAAGACTCTCTAAATCTCTAATCACCTATAAATGCACATAATTAAACCTACTGCCTCTGGATGACTATCATTTGCCTACTCATCAGTCATTTCTCTTTATTCTTGGTTAATACGGCTCTAACTTTATTCAGACATCATGTAGCTATGTCCTAACCCAGATGACATCTCCTATTGATGGTAATCCTTTCTCCACTTGCCAATTAACAATTGGTTTATTGTTTGATATGTAGTATGATCCAATTTTGTTCAAAGGAACCTCACAGGAAACATGCTAGAGATTTCTGGAAACGATTTCACTCCGTGACAAAGACAGAATGAGTAACTGCAAGAGTGAGAAGGAAAGCAAGATCAAGAGTGAGAAGCTTTCTTTCTTCCTGCCTTTGAGGACTATTGTGTGAAAATGTGATTCTTAGAGTTATAGCAACCACCTCATCACCATGTATGATGGGAAGACCAGGGGAAGGGCAAGTCCACAGTGTTGCCCACAAAATTAAGCACCAATTAATTCACTAAACCATTCTCAGAAACATCTCTCTCCAGACCCACTGTTCCAGAAAAAAAAAAAAATCAACCTTTAATATGAAATCCAATTTCAGTCGGTTTGCTTGCATCTAAAATAATTCTTGCTGAAACATTGCCTCATAGGGTTTTTTTTTTAATAAGGGCTGAATAAGATAATGTTTTTTAAACAAAATACAGGCAAATTGTCCCTCTACTCTAATCCCTCCCATGCCTTTCCATCTCACTCAGAGTGAAAGACAAATACCTACTTTGTTCATGATTTTCCTCTGCTCCCTCTGTCTCACCATTAAATCTGACCTATCTCCTGCTGCTTTTCTCCTTGCTCCCTCTGCTCCAGCTGTTCTGGTTTCTATGCTGTGCCTTCCTCACCCAGGAAAACCCCTTTCTAAGCATCTTTGCTATAATTGTTCCCACTGCATAGACAGATCTTTCTCTAGACATAAGCTTGCCTAATTCCCATCCATCCCTCTTTACACAGACCTTGCCTCTCAGTGATGTCTTCCTGGTCACCTCAACAGTACAATTTTCTTGTTGTACAATTTTCTTTTTCCCTATAGTACTTTTCACCTTTCTCATAGTGTATTTCTTTATTTATTATGATTACTATATACCACCTAAATATGTGCTAATATAGAGCTACACATGGGCAGGAGTCTTTCTTTTGTTTAACAATGGATCTTAAGGATCCAAAGCAGTCCCTGGGATATAGTAGGTGCTTAAAAAATATATGTTAAATTAAGAATGAATACATGAATATTTCCAAAATTCCCAGCACATGCTAGCTATTCAACAAATCTTCCCTTAATCACTGTACACTTCCTTGCTTGTTCTCGCCTCTGTTGTGGTCCAAGTATGTAGTCGGATCCACCTCACTGTTTTTCTATGGTCCTACTCTTCTTCCTCCCTTTAGTTTCTCTTTCTCTCTATGCTATTCTCTTTCTACAGTCCTACTGCACTTTCCATGCTTAATTCCCCTGACTTTTCTCTTTGTAAGCACAAAGAGCATTATTCTTATTCATTCAGCAAATATTTCCTATGTGTGTGACTAGTTGTGTGTCAGGTATTTTGCAAAGTTTTAGATTTTGAAAGAACACTAAAACATAATCTAAGATGACAGGTACTCCAGTATGTATTTTCTCACACACCATTGTGCTTCAAATAGTACACTTGTGCTCTTATGTGACACAAGAATAAAGGTTTTTGTACAACATGCCCAGGTCAAGGATGAAACATGCGTGATGGTTACTGGTCAAGAAAACAAGCAGATTAAGCATGCTGAAAAATGAACTGCAGAAGGAAAGGTCAAGAGAACTGTACCATGAATTATCGTACAAACAGAAGTTCCGGGCTATGCGACTAAGAAGATGGGAGGCCAAGGGGTCTTTTCAGAACATAAAGGAATAGCTAGTATAGGAGTAAAGTAGGGTACAAACATTATAAATTTGTAGAAATAAAATTATTTTGTAGAAATAAATTTGTAGAAAACAGAATATATTGGTCAAGGATACAATGTCTTTTTAATGAATGTACTCTCCCAGAGAACTTGTAAAATATGACGTATATTTTATATACTTGAAATTGTTGAATCATCGAAAACATTTAAAAACTGCTCTTAAAATTATTGGTGGTTTTTTTTTTGGTTTTTTTTTTTGGTTAAGATATTTTCACACAGTATTTTTTTAATGCAGAAATTTCCAATTCTCAATAGCTGTCATAATGCCAACTGAAGAAGTTATTCACCCATGAAAGCTTCCTTTGTTAAAATACAGATCGCATTATTTATACAATCTGAATGTTTAATGAATGCATACAAATTCAAATGTCAATGTAGATAAACTAAAATTACATTTCTATCAAGGAAGAAAGCCTTTCCAACAAAGAACAAGACTTTTGTTTTAAGGTGAAAAAGTTAAAGTCTGAATCCTAAATTGTTTTTTAAAAAGTTAATGACAGACAAGTATATGAAGGTTTCCTTAAAGGTTATCTTAAATACAAATGTGAAACTGTATCTTTAAACAATGAATGGTGTAGACATTTCATTTTGTAGTTTAGAGAATAAATTAAAATAATATATCTTTATCCCACATCATGAAAAAAACATGGTAAAAACTCTATAAGGATAATAAATGCAATTTAGGAATTTCATCTATGTATGCAGACTGAAGCAGCATGAGCTTTAATGACTCAGGCTCTTATCAATAACATTTGCCATCCATAGAAGACTTGTCATTCATAGAAGAATTTGATCATAACAAAAGTTTCTTGAAATTATATTTCAACTGTGTATGAAACTTTTCTCAAACAAAATCTTATATCCAGGTTTGTTATTCCAGATATTTACTCCTCTGGAGGTCACATGAGGAACTATGACAAAAGGAAATGGTCAGTTTCTCTCAATTCTTTCCTATTATAGCTGCACAAGGAAAGACTATTTATGAAACCATTTTCAAAATATTTCCTGAATAACAAGGAAGACACATACAAGGGAAAGATTTACTTTCAATGTTTTCACAGATGCTTCACAGCAAGTTTACTCTTTCTGTAGACAAACCAAATTGGTAATAACAGTGTGTTATCTGGTGAAATGTTTTGCCCCTTTGGGCCTGTTCTAGCTGTTACTTTCTAACTAAATTTCCCACCACTAAGGTATTTTCAGTAAAAGAGTCAACAACAAAGAGTCAACAAAGACTTTGGCAGTATCTGTAAACTGAGCTTTATTAGGTATAAAGGGGTGGTAGAGAGGAAAAGCTTGAGAGAAAAGGAGTCAGAAACTCTCCCCTT
Source organism: Ailurus styani (assembly GCA_002007465.1). Classification (NCBI taxonomy): domain Eukaryota; kingdom Metazoa; phylum Chordata; class Mammalia; order Carnivora; family Ailuridae; genus Ailurus; species Ailurus styani. Next base: position 2,158,830 of record LNAC01000144.1, on the reverse strand, counting down.
ACCATTTTTCTCACACACAATCTGCCCAGGGTTGTTTGAAAGAATCATTAATCATCACTGATTTTATTTTATTTTACTTTTAATTTAGTTATTTGACAGAGAGAGAAATCACAAGTAGTCAGAGAGGCAGGCAGAGAGAGAGGGGGAAGCAGGCTCTCTGCTGAGCAGAGACCCCGATGCGGGCCTCGATCCCAGGACCCTGAGATCATGACCTGAGCCGAAGGCAGAGGCATTAACCCACTGAGCCACCCAGCCGCCCAATCATCACTGATTTTATAAATCCCAGTTGCTATGCATCCTGGAGGATGATGCTACTTAGTTGTCCACTTGAGAAGTTGTTCAAGTGCAAATCAATGCATATGATTTGTAACATCTGTATTTGTGAATTTCAGTTGGGAGGCCACTATGATTCTTTCAGATGCAAGAAATAGCAACTTCAATTAAAATGACAAAAAAAGTAAAAGGTAATTTATTGGCTCATATAACCAAAAATAATAAAGACAGTTCTTGGTCTGGGGTCTTGAAAGATGTTACAAGATGCAGTCCATGTCCAGCAATTCATGATCCTTTGTTTTATTTTTGGTTTCATACAGAATAGTAACCTAACAGGTCACGAAAACAGTCATGATATCACTCAATTCCAAGGCTTGCTCTAGTTTATAAACTTAGAGTCCCTTCAATGAGAAGAAGACAGAAACTCCTCGAGAAAATTATATAATATAAAACCTTATTCTCATTTTCTCGAAAGGATCCTGCAGGTACTTTCCAGGAAAATTCCACTTTGGTCATTCAGGACTTCTCCCTGTTAAACAGTCAATAAGTAATATCACATTCCTTAAGGACAGAACTGTTTGAACCATATCAAAGATTTGAGAGATGAAGGTATTCAATTATCCTGTTTCAACTGCAGAAGAGTGATGGATCTTGGACTATGAGAATGGACTACTACAAACTTATAAATCCCAGAAGGCATATTGAATACTCCATTCAATAATGGTAAAATACACTTTTTTCAAGTCCACGTGGAACAATCACAAAGACAAAAGACATTTTTAAGGGCGCCTGGGTGGCTCAGTGGGTTAAAGCCTCTGCTTTCAGCTCAGGTCATGATCTCAGGGTCCTGGGATCGAGGCCCACATCTGGCTCTCTGCTCGGCAGGGAGCCTGCTTCCTCCTCTCTCTCTGCCCGTCTTTCTGCCTACTTGTGATCTCTCTCTCTCTGTCAAATGAATAAATAAAATCTTAAAAAAAAAAAAAAAGACATTCTTAAAAAAGCATCAAATTTAAAAGAAATGATACAAAGTGTGTTCTCACGCCATGATGGAATTAAACTAAGTATATCAATAACAGAAGATAGCTGGACAATCTCTAATATTTGGATATTAAAAACACTAAACATACGGGCAAATGCAAAAGTCTCAGGATAATTTGGACAAAATATTTTTAACTAAATGGAAATAGAATTTATCAAAATCTGTAAGCTACAATGAAAGCAGTGATTAGAAATATGTTTATAGTGTTGAGTATGTATTAAAAGGAAGAAATACTTAAACTCAACATTCTAAGTTTCTACCTTAGTAAACAAGAAACAGAAGATCAATTTAAGCCTTAAATAAGAAGGAAGGAAGGAAGGAAGGAAGGAAAGAAGGAAGGAAGGAAGGAAGGAAGGAAGGAAGGAAGGAAGGAAGGATGGACGAATGAGCAGAAATCACAGAAATCAAAAATAAAAATTCAATATAAAAAAAGCAACAATACCAATGTTGATTCTTTTAAAAGTTCAATGAAGTTCATAAATTTCAAGCCAGACTAATCTTAGGGGGAAAAAAGCCACAAATTATCAATATTAGAAATAAAAGAGGGATCATCCTTATTGATCATATAAACATTTAGGATTAAAAAGAATACTGCATAAAACTCTATATCTACAAATTTGATCATTTAGGTCAAATGGATCAATTATTTGAAAGACACAAACTACAAAAACTCATACAAGCAAAAATATGTAACCTAAATAGTCATATATCTATTTTTTTTAAAGATTTTATTTATTTGACAGAGAGAAAGAGAGATCACAAGTAGGCAGAGAGGCAGGCAGAGAGAGGAGGAAGCAGGCTCCCTGCTTAGCAGGGAGCCTGATGTGGGGCTTGATGCAGGGCTCGATGTGGGGCTCGATCCCAGGACCCTGAGATCGTGACCTGAGCCTCCCAGGACCCTGAGATCATGACCTGAGCCGAAGGCAGAGGCTTTAACCCACTGAGCCACCCAGGTACCCCCATATATCTATTTTTAAAATTAATTAATAGGGGCACTGGGTGGCTCAGTGGGTTAAGCCTCTGCCTTCGGCTTAGGTCATGATCCTAGGGTCCTAGGATTGAGTCCCGTGTTGGGCTCTTTGCTCAGCGGAGAGTCTGCTCCTCCCTTTCCCCCCTGCTCATGGTCTCTCTCTCAAATAAATAAATAAAATCTTTTAAAAAAATAAAATTAATTAATAATCTTCCAAAAGATAAAGTGTGGACCCAAATTGGTATCATTAACACATTCTACCAAACATGTAAGGAAGAAGTGACATCAGTTCTTTAGACTCTTTTCCAGAAAATCAAAGTAGAGGGTACACTTTCTAACTCATTCACTGAGCACGTTATTACTCTAATAATGAAACCAGAGAAAAGATTACAAGAAAGGAAAATTAGAGACCAATAATTCTCATGAGTGTATGAATGGAGATGCTAAAGTCCTCAAAAAATATTAATAAATTGAATTCGACAATGTATAAAGAATTGGAACCATAACCAAATGAGATTTATTCCAAGGAGAAAAGGATAGTTCAACATTCAAAAAGTTAATCTATCATATCAACAGATTAAGAAATAAATCATACGATCACATCATTTGAGAAAAAAAAAAAAGCATTTGAAAAAAATACAATACCCAGGGCACCTGGGTGGCTCAGTGGGTTAAAGCCTCTGCCTTCGGCTCAGGTCATGATCCCAGGGTCCTGGGATCGAGGCCCACATCAGGCTCTCTGCTCAGCAGGGAGCCTGCTTCCTCCTCTCTCCTCTCTCTCTGCCTGCCTCTCTGCCTACTTGTAATCTCTCTCTCTGTCAAATAAATAAATAAAATCTTAAAAAAAAATACAATACCCATTTATGAAAAAAAAATCAGCTAACTAAGGAAGAGGAAAACTTCTTCAACTTGATAAAGAATACTTACAAAAATATTAGAGTTGACATCATACTTCCTGGTGAAAACTGGGCACTTTTTTACTAAAATAAGAAACAAAGCAAATATGTCCTCTCTTATCACTCCTATTCAACATTATCCTAGCCACTGCAATAAGAAAAGGAAATAAACATTATACAAACTGGGAAAGAAGAAATAAAACTGATTTTGTTGGCAGATAACATAACTGTCTAGAGAAAAACTCCAAAGACTCTAATTCCTGGTACAAATACAAGTAGAGAAAAGTTGCAGGATACAAGGTCAATCTAGAAAAATTAGTTCTTTAATATATACTAGAAATAAACAATTGAAATTTGAAATTTAAATATATATATAATTTAAATACCACCAACAAATAAAATACTTAGGTATAGAGCTAACAAAATATCTACAGAATCTCTATGCAGACCATAAAACTCTGATGAAAGGATCAAAGATTTAAATTAATGGAGATATATTCTGTGTTCCCAGATATCGTTACAATATCATTACTTCCCAACATGATCTAAAGATTGATTGAAACTCTAATCAAAACCCCAGCAAGCTATTTTATAGCTAATAAACTGATTCCAAAGTTTACATGGAAAGACTAAAGACTTAGAAAAGCCAACATAATCCTGCACAAAGTTGGCAATCAGGACAGTACAGGATTTGCAAAAGAACAGACACACAATTCAGTGGAATAGAATGGAGACCCCAGAAATAAACCCATACAAACATAGTCAACTGATCCTTGAGAAAGAGGCAAAGGTGAGTCAAAGGAGAAAGTATAGACTTTGCAACAAATGGTGCTAAAACTATTACACACTACATACAAAAAAAAAAAAAAAAGAATCTATAGCTCAAGAAATATCAAAGACCTAGGGGCACCTGGGTGGCTCAGTTGGTTAAGCATCTGCCTTTGGCTTGGGTCATGATCCTAGGGCCTTGGGATTGAGCCCCGTGTCTGTGTCTGGCTCCCTGCTCAGTGGGGACTTTGTTTGTTCCTCTCCCTCTGTCCCTCCACCCATTTGTGTGTGCTCACTCGTACATGCACGCACAGATGCCCTCTCTCTTTCTTTCTCTCTCTAATAAATAAAATATTTTAAAAATATATTAAAGATTTAAATGTAAAATGAAAATCTATAAAACTTCTATGAGAAAATGCACATGACCACTGGTTCAGTAATGAGTTCTTTGATAAAACATCAAAACCAAGACTAATGAAATAAAAACTTGAAATGCTGGGTTTGTTTTAATTAAAAATTTCTGTGAAAAGCATTAAAAGAATGAAAAGATAAGCCACAGATTGGGAAAAAATATTTGCAAAACACATATCTGATAAAGTACTTGTCTCCAAGAACTCTTAAAAGTCAACAATAAAAATACGAGTGATCCAATTTTAAAATGGGCAAAATACCTGAAAAGAAAAGGCATCAAAGATATACCAATATTAATTAAGTATATGAAAAGATGCTTAACATTATTTGTACTTAGATAATTACAAATATGAAAACTATAATGAGATATGAATACACAACTATTAGTATAGTTAAAATACAAAACAAAACAAAACCTGACAATATCGAATACTGGTGAGAATGTGAAGCATAAGGAGCTCTCATGAAAAATGATACGGCCACTTTGAAAGATAGTTTTCATTTTCTTACAAAGTTAAATATAATCTTACCATGCAATTCAGTAATCACAACTGCACTCCTAGTCATTGACCAAACTGATCTGAAAACAAGTTTACACAAAAATCTTCCTTCACATAAATTTTGTAAGAGTTTTATTCAAAATTTCCAAACACTAGAAGCAATGAAATTGTCCTTCAACAGGGAATAAACAAACTGTGGTACCTCCGTGCAACGAAATACTATGCAGCAATATAAAGGAACTAGCTATAAATCCACCTAACAACTTAAATGAATTTTAAATATACACTGATAAATTGAAGAAGCCAGTCTTAAAAGGCTACCTACTTTATGACTCTGATTAAATAATGCTCTAAATAGGATAAAACTATAGCCACAAGAAGAATTTCCAAGGGTTCCCAGGGAAGTGAGAAGGTCAGTGAAGCACAGAAAAACATTTAATGTGGTGAAAGTATTCTATATAATACTGAAATTGAGGAACTATGACACTATGTATTAATCAAAACACACAGAACCTATAGAAAAATTTTAAAACATAATCTACAAGATTAAAGAATCCAAGATTGGAATAGAGAATGTGACCAAACAATATAACTGGATTATAAATGTATGAAACAACCTCCGTAAAGGAAATGGGGGTAGGGGGAAGTGCCAGAGATGAGTTTGTACAACTAATGACAAAAGAAACTATACATAAGTACTGAACTATATTCAATAAAGTTGTTTCCCGTGATACACAGGTTAACAGTTTTGATCCTGCTATACATGTATAGTGGAATTGAATAATTAAGCCAATAGATGGAAGATGGTAGAAGCTAGGTTAGATTAAATAAACTAGACAGATAAACTAGATAGACTATCCAGACTAGATAGACTAGACAGATAAACAAGAAGAGACTAGAAAGATCTATGTGGTGAGGGATTAGTGTTGAAGACATCAGCGTAGATTCTTGTTTATCATAATATAAAGATAGATGGCTATATATACAGATACATTCATAGAGATACATATATAGAAGCATTAGTATGCACACATATATTTCTGGGCTCTTCCAGTTGAAATGCCTGGAAACAACCATTACCAGTAGCAATGAGCACACTTAGCACCCAGATCTTGGTTTCTAACATCATTCTTCAATAAAAGGAATCATTGCTCCTTGGACAGCCAGCTAAATCTAGGACTAGGGGTAATAAATATACAAGGTGGGCTTGGAGCAACTAGCAGCGTCAGAAAGGGAGTGTTACACATACACACACACACACACACACACACACACACACACACACGCACGCACACCCCTGAGTGATGAGGTACATCAGAGAGACACAGGAGACAACTAAAAGAGTACCAATGGCCAACGCTGAACAATTTGAGCCAACAAATTAAAGTAGTATTTGATTAAAACCAAAATTATAAAATATTATGCATGATTACATACTAATCGAATTGATTTAATCAACAGAATAAATGGGGAAGAAAAGACAAACCTCTAGCGCAGAAGAATTCCAAATAATTTATTCTACCTTCAAGAAGGTGGAGTATAAACTCCTACTCTTGAAGTGCTCCATTCTTCCCAAAGAGTATAATATAGACAGGGCAGAGGGGAAGTAACCTCAAAAAGAGAAACTTATCAAATACTACTTTAGCCAAGTGGTCAAGATTAGCATCAGCAGTAATACATCATTTAAATAACATGTACCCTCAATGAGATGATAACAGAACTTTAGCTTTGGGGTCTTCCTTCTACTAACACATAAACCCCCAAAGAACCATGAGAAAAACATTAGATAAGCTCAAATTGAAGGTTATTCTATAAAATATCCAAACACTATTCATCTAAGCTATCAAGATCATTAAAAAAGAAGAAAGAATCAAAGAAAGTATAGAAAACTCTAACAGTAGGGTGCCTGGGTGGCTCAGTGGGTTAAAGCCTCTGCCTTCGGCTCAGGTCATGATCTCAGGGTCCTGGGATGGACCCCCACATCAGGCAATATGCTTAGCAGGGAGCCTGCTTCCTCTTCTCTCTCTGCCTGCCTCTCTGCCTACTTGTGATCTCTCTCTTTCAAATAAATAAATAAAATCTTAAAAAAAAAAAAAGAAACTCTAACAGTCAAGAATAGGCTAAAGAGACATGACGACTAAATGCAATGTGGTTATCTTGGATAGGACACTAAACAGCAACAGGACATCAGGTTAAAAGTAAGGAAATCTAAAATATGAACTTAAACAATAATATATTAGGGTTTATTCATTAATTGTAACATGTGTATCATACGAAAGCAAAATGTTAATCAGGAAAACAAAACTGGCTGTGTAATATCATGTAACTCTCTTTACTCTCTTCATAGTATTTTCTGTAAATCAAGTATTTTCTAAAAAATGAAGTACACTGAGAAATACAACTTAAAAAAATAAGCACTGAACTTATACTAAAATTCCCTTCCAGAAGCTGAGTCTTCTTTATTAAAAAAAAATACATAACATTTTAATTTATGAGTTATCAATAACTTCAGCCACAAGTCAAAAAAGATATGTGCCAGATTCTTCAGGAATGAGTTGGTTCAGATTTGCTAACCATCTATTTAAGTGGGCAGACAGTGGGACGATACTTACAGTTCAAAAATTCAGGAGCTTCCTGGGTGAAATCTAAAAACTCCCCCTGTACACAGAAGGCAAAGTGAAACCAAAGAAAGAGGAAGACCACCACAGATTGGGAGACAACAGTTTTAACAAGTAAGGGAACTGACATATGAGGCTTCTTTTGGCCAGCCGCAAGATGGACAAATAGATCTCTGCATCTACCTGCCAGAACCTTAATGTTTATACAGAGCCCTTAATGGGATTCACTCACATACACAGTAAAGATGGTCTCAACAACACATTATTATCTCCAGGTTGTGTCGATGGCTGTGGGAAACAGCTATAGAAATAATGATGAGATGTACATTCCAAGGACAAGAGAGGGATGAGGAGCCTCCAACTGCCCAGGCCTGGCTCACTGGACAGTCTGTGGTCTTGTCCTTTCAATGAACTCCTTCAACAAATACTGCTGCAATAGTGTATATCAGAACTTCTCAAAATTGCAGAGGCATATAAAAAAGAAGGAAGCTTAGTTAGTAGAAAGTTCATGGTCCTACTGCACAGAGACATGTGACCAAAGTTAGCATATTGGCCCCCAACATTCACTAAAATTTGCTGAAGCACTGGCAGCCAAAAAAAAATTTTTTAATAAATAAAAATTAAAAAATAAAAGAGGGATATGATGAGAACTTGAAGGAGTATCAGTGTTTTCTAAAGAAAAGAACTTATGTAATATGTGTGTAGTATGATAGTATAAAATTTCTGTGCATTAAAAAGAAAACTATGCCATACCCTAAAGAAAAATACTTTGAAACCAATCTAAGCACATTCTACCAAACTAATATTATCCATATCTCATCACTAATAATTAAGAGTTAAATTGAATTAAAACTAGATTAGCCAAGATAGGACATTCCACTTTCATATATTAAAATGTTTAATTTAGGTTCAAAAATTTATTTAGCCTACAGAAAATCCTTTTAGACATTTTAATATTAATGACTCCGCAATTAATTTCTCCTAGAATCTACATTTGCAAAAGGCCCGTAAAAGAAGTGATACAAGTTAAATCATTCGAATAAAATTCAGGGTTTTCATTGCTGCTGTCTTCTATTGGACAACCTACCTCTTGTTGTAAGAGTAAACTGAAAGAATTCAGAGAAGTTACATTAAATCCGAGTGATGTTTATGAAAAAGAAAAAGCTTTACTACACCAAAGTTACATAAAATTTCGAAGTTTCAAATGAAAGAAACCCGGAGATGGGTTTGATGAATCTTTTTGTTCAAATTCAGGCCTAATCATATGTCTCATAAAGGAAGATTTATCAGCAAGATGTTCAAAAGAAAGTATTGACTTGTTCACATAAAGCTTTAAATCTCCTACCAGGAAATCTGAAAAGACTAAATAAGGATTTTGTCTTTTGGTGAGATGAAGGAATAAAAACAACCTTAGGAAACTGAATACTTTTATTGTAGATTACTGAAAAAACTTCTAAGTAAAGATCCCTGTTCATCTTCTTCAAGTGAAGCATATCTACCGGTACAACGTGTTATTTTATCCAAAGGCCACGAGTGAAAATAATATTACAAAAAATGTGTGAGATGTAATTTTCTATGTATTTTAAAGAAAACTAAACTTCTTCCCCATATACAGTTTCTGAGCACCACTATGACTTATTTCCAAAAGAAAATGTTACTTAGTGAGGGAAGCTATTGAATTTATTTCTTTCCTTTCTCTCTTTAACACTGTTTCACTTCCCTTATATTTATTAGAAACTCAGTGTTATTTCTTGATGATTTGGCCTGCTCATAAAAATAATTTTGGGACAATCTAACTTTATCTAAGAAAGAAATCTCTATTGAGTTAAATCACATTTTCAGAATAAGGCAATGGCAAGTGAATTCGATGTGGGGAAACAAAGGCCAAAAAAAAAAAAAAGGAAGAAGAATTAAAATTTCCTTGCTACTTATGGCCCCCTGACAAGTCCTTGAAAACAGGTGGAGTGACCTTCCTCTGGGAGCTCAGCTGCCTAGATGATGACACTTTGCTAAGGGCAAAGACAATCCCAGCTTAACACTATCCCAACCCCCCAGGATCCTGTAAATCTACTTTAATATACCAAAATCCCTTTAGAAACTTCCTTTCTCTCCACCCCTGAGAACATGTATTTGCAATCATCCTCCAAGCATATGGCCCACTGATACACATCTGAAGGGTTTCATGACTAAGGTTTTATTGGACAGTAATAAATGACCTTTTAACTAGCCCTCTCAGGGTCTTGGAAACCTTGCTTCCAAAAATTCCTTAGAGACTTACCTATCTCTAACCCCCTCCCAATACTGAAGGTATAGAATCAGTCACCTGTCACAACCTCAGTGCAGCTCTTTCTGTTCTCGGGTCCTGCTCCCGTGCTTTAATAAAACCACCTTTTTGTACCAAAGATATCTCAAGAATTCTTTCTTGGCCATTGGCTCTCAAACCTCACCAAACCTCACCTATATTCAAAAACTATATCATTTGGCACTCCGTCAGGGGCCTTAGAGTCTTTTCAGCTGGACTCTGAGCTTCAGTACAAACTTGGAGAGTTCTTTGTTCTCCCTTTACTTTCATTCCAGGGGCTTGTTGAGGAGTACGGTTTTATTGGAACACTTTTATATCGATAGCTCAGTCTGCAATCTTCTAGACCATGGCTACACTATGGGGTGGAGAAAGCCTGCCTTTTGGTTAGAAGTTAGTATCCTGTCCGGGAAGGTCATAAGAACCAGAAACTTGATGCCCTCTCTTTATTCTTGTCCTTACAAAGTTGTCTATCTTGCACACAGGACAGCCTAAGTAACTAGCATGGCTGTCAATCTTAAGACTCCCATGTGAGATTTCCTCCTCATTGGTCTAATGTGGTCCCCTCCACATCTCTGGTCTAGCTGCTTCTTGCCATGAGACCTCCACTGGGAGCTGGCTGAAACCTGTACCCGGCTGAATTAAAACCCAACCACGGACCATTTCCTAGAGAAGTTGGCTGTAAGGACTGCATGTGTTGGCATGTCGCTTAGATCATGATGGATTTTTATCTTTACTTTTTTCTGTGAATGTTCTCTACTAACTACTTAAGTTACAAAATTGGGTACTTTCCTCTTATAAAAGTTCTGTAGTATATTCCATGGGTTAAAAATGGCGGGTTCTTCATGGCCTTCAGCAAGGCAAGACAAGCACATGTGGCTTTCATAGCAAGGCAAACTAGGTCCAAATGCTGGCACCCATCATAGTCTAGAATACCCTAGAATGTGATAGAGAAGCAGGCATGGTGGGGGGACAGGCCTCCCTCCTACTAGGCCTTTATGGCAGGCAGTGATCATAGCCATTTCATTCAAGGGATGCCTCAGGTTACTTTGACACCAGGAACGTCTGACATAACCATGTGCACGGGAAACCACCCAGGAGGCAGGGACAGGGGGTGGATTTTCTAGGTAATGGACCTTCTCTCTTCAGTCCCCAAGGACTCTCCCTTGGGATGCCTTTTAACCCACTGGAAACAATTTGGATTGCAAAATTTAAGAAATGTACTTCATGGCCTCAGTAAGATCTACCAGTTAGATCTCTTCTGCAGGAAACAGGACAAATAGATGGAGACACCCTAAGTCCACCCCAGGCATTCAGAGCTCTAAATTAGGATCCAGACCTAAGGGCTTCTTGCAGAATGTGTTTGGTCATAAACAGGCCAGTAAACTCCCTCCTGATATACTGGATGATAAATATCTAAATAGGCCTCCTAACAAATCCAGGTTGGAGGAAACATGAACCATCCCTAGCAAAGGGAGAGTCCCCCCCCATCTCTCTCTCTCTCTCTCTGTTCCTCCTAACAGACCCAGGTTACTCTAGTGGTATGTGGGGCTTGTCCCTCACTCATTTCCCAGGTTAATGGTGATAACTGGAGCCAACTGTGGTTAGTCTATCTCAGGATGGGCAATTGAAGGAATATTCCCAAGCAGCTGCCAAAAGTCCCTATTTTCAGGGAAATTCCCTGTCTTCTCCAGCCTGACATGGACTGCCTATTCCCTCTTATTGGAAGGAAAACATGGTGGCTGCTCCTCTGGAGCTGATGAGCTCTAGAACTGGGAACCCTCTTTCTCTGCCTTTTGGCCACACTTTGCCTCTCCTGTCACCCTCTCCTCCTGTCTCTGCACTACCTTGGGTGCGGCCTGCATAACTGGTTTCTATACCATCCTCAGTGCCTCTAGTACCAATGGCTTCCTCCCCTCCCCTCACTATCAAGGAGCAAAGAAGAGCACCCCCTGGACTTAATGCTACCCACTTCAGATTTCCCCAGCAGTGTCTCAGGTAAAAACTGACAATGGGGAACAAAGTGACTTTTAAAAGAAGATCCAGGTGGAATATAATTCAGTATTTAAACTAAGTTTGTTAAACTAAGTTTGTCTTTAAAGTTATCAGCATTAAATATGAAACTTTTATTCTACTAAGACTTACTAAAGGTCAAATAAGCCTTGTGTTATCTGTTGCATTTTGTTAGCAAAAAGATGACTTAACTTATGGTTAACTGTCTCAAGTTTTCATGGGTAATTGTTAAGATAGCTTTCAAAGTCTTAGGTAACCTGAAGCTTGAAAATTATGTCTCTTGTAATTTATTAGCAGAAAGATGACTTAAATGATGGTTAACTCTCTCAAGCTTTCATGGGTAATTGTTAAGACAGCTTTCAGAGCCTTTGGTAACCTGAAATTTGGAAGTTTTGCTTTGGTGATTAGTGGGATTGGATTTGTTGGACATCTAGGTCTTTTTGAAATGGGATAAAGTGCTAAATACTGAACACAGGTTTGCACTTTTGACTTCTTATTGGAAAGAAACTAAGGCTATTTGAGTCTGTTGGTAAACCTGCTTTGTGCTTAATGGATTCATAAATTTGCTGTCTAAAGAGTTTTGATGTAAAAGTTCACAATTTGTTACTACTTAGTTTTCATTGGAGACAAAGCTTTCCAAGAGGGCAAAATTCTGATAAATGTAATTAAGACTGATGCAAATAAGAGAAATGACTCTGTATGTAGAAAAGTAGGAGATATGTAAGAAAGATGTAAGGAACGGGAATGCATTTTTGTTCAAGGTAAAAGAAGGTAATTTTGTCCTAAATGAGACTGGTTGTTTGTCTGGAAAGGAATGGGTGGGGATGAAATCTAAATAAAAAGAAAGTTGTAGAAGGTTTGTGGAGGGAAATCTTCAGAAAGAAATTTTAGGTGTGGTCAGGACAGACTTAAGATTGAAATGGATTTTAAAAGTAATATAGCCTAAGATTGAAATTCTGCCTTTCTCTCTGTTCAAAAGACAAGGTTTTCTTGAATTATTGGCCTGCTCTTGATAAAATGTAAACAAAGATTTTTTCTCTTTTAAGTCTGCCCAGAAAACCAGTTTCTATGTTTTGTCTTTATCAGGTCTTTGATCACGTAGTTAAAACTTCTCAGTATTAAAGGAGCTAAGTTTCGGTAACATCTATACAACCCTCCATACCTGCCTTTTGAATGTCTTATTGTCACCTTGGCTAAATAAAAATAATTTTTGTACTGATCTGTAGTCCTATTTAGGCACATGCTTTAAAACTTTCTAAGGTTTTAACAAACTTCCCAAGATTTAAATTGTAAATAAAGTCTCTGATTCATTAAGACTTTTTTATTTAGTACGGTAAGTTACTCTGGAAGAACTGTTGAGCAAATAATAAGGCTTAGATTACACTTGGGTAAATGCTATAACTATTCTGGAGATGATATACAGTTCCTGAAGTTTTAATACGTTGTGGTATATGCCATTACCTGATATTTTGATTATTTAAGTATTGTGTTACAGAAATAACCTGATTTCTTTGCCAGCTATACTGTAATCTCTCATCAGATCTTTAACCATGTCCATTTTTGAGTTTTTCATTTATTTATTTAGTGCGAAATGTGTTTCATCTTTAAGGGGATTCATAAAAAGGACCTCAGGACAAATACAGGTATTATGTTTAAGATTATAAAACTGAAATTGGTAAAAATTTCCAGAATAACTAAACTGAGGATAATCATACTTTATGACTCCTATTTAAAACATGCTGGTTCTCTGTTTGCTCTTCTAGACTAAGGAAATTTTCTCTTAAGATATCTGTGACTTATAGAAATGTGATAAAGTATGCATTTGTGAACAAATTAAATCATTTAACTTCTCTCTACCTGAAACCTCCAAAATTGAAAAGGTCTCGAAAATATTTTTTCTTTAATGGAAATTACAGTCATTTGCATAAGTTCAATAAGAATCTGTTCTCCTTGTAACCATTGGAAACATTGGTTATTTTACCAAAGCTTTAACTGGAATGTCATATTTGAAAGACATGAATAGAGTCAGGTATGACCATACTTTATGGAACTAAGGCTGACATTATAAAGCATGGAGCCAATAGAGCCCCTTGGAAATCTTGGCCTGATACTGTCGTCGCACACTGAAATAAAGTTCCCAGACACTAATCTGAGTGGCCGTGCAGGATTGCCCCTGCAAGGGAGAGCAGCAGCAGCTGAATCCTGAAGGTAGCTTTTATTTTGTTTCTTATCAGAAAAGCAAGGACAGATACCTCAAAGCAGTAAAAAGGGATGGCAAATATCCTGAGGCTGTAAAGCAGGCTTGCACTCTCAGTAGACATGCAGGGAATCAGTCCTGGGATAAGGGAGAAGCGGGATGTTTGGGCTAGCAATAGCCAGGTGCAGAAAGGGGGAACTGAGGGTTACATTCTTTCATAACTCCTCTAACTTAGGCCCTGCTCCTGGGGATCATGGGATCCTGCTCCTACCGGGATACTGTATTCAATAGCTGGGAACAGGAATGCTGCTGATGTTTCAGCTGCTTCCACAATCACTCCTGAGGGCTTCCAATATATTTTCTAAGAATAACTCCACAGATAACCTTGTTTACAGAGTTCCCAGCAGACTTACCAGGTGAGTAAAGAATGTCACTTCCCAGCAAGTGCAGTAACCTCAGGGTACTTTGGGGACCTCAAAAAGAGGAATCTGCCCAAATCTACAGGTATTGCAGGCATATCTGATGGCAAGCACTTGGCTTGGCTTCTGGCCTGGAGAGGCTACTAAAACTTCAACCTAGAGTTTCCTTATAAAAAGTTCCAGCAGAGCAGATTCTAAAAGATCTATATGATCCCTTACTATTCTTGCTGAGCTTATGTAAATCATTAGGCCAAGTTGGTTAAAATTGGACTTGTTTTATAAACAAGTTAGTCCTGATTTGGCTATCTCTGATTAAAAATGAGGGTTATTATAGAGAGGAAATATTTCAATAACACATCTTTGTAGATAATAGATTTTAAGCACTGAGACTCAAGAAAATTGGATTATTGTTTTAACAGTAGGGCTTCTCTCAATGAGGACTGTCTGAAAACAACAAAAAGAGTTTTAAGTCCTTTTGAGTTACTATATGAAAAATCTTTTCTCACTGTAGACTTATCAACTGATGGAAACTATAATGCTTTGTTAAATTATTCACTTGAGGCTGAGTTAACTCATAAATCTCTAAATGAATGTGCAAACAATATCCTCCCTAAACCTGATCTGATAGTCACTAGCAACCCACCCCATATAAACCTATAAACCCCAGAGACACGGTTTATTTAAAGGGTTGGAAGTCTAACACAGCAGGGGATTTAACTCCAAAATGTAAGGGTCCCACGGGGTCATATTACATACTCACACTTCAGTGAAATTAGAGGGACACAATTCATGGGCTCATATATTTAGAATCAAACCTGTATCTCCTTTGTAGAAAACCAATGAGCAAACATGCCTTTTTATTCCTGTGAACTTGTGGAAGACCTCAAATTTCTCTTCTAACAATAAAGGACTGAAGAACAATTTTAGTTAACTACCAAATGTCTTTTTGTTCAGGCTTCTCATTCTTATTATCATAATCTTTTGTTGTCTTTTCCCGTGTCTCCCTGCCTGGTGCCAAAACTCCTTTACTGCCATGACTTCTAGCTGACAAACGATCCTTTCTACTCAGAGGTTCACATATGTTGTCTACCTTGGATTGGCTGCCTCTGCCTTTGTTAACTCCTACACATAGAAATTCCCCACCTGACCCATAGGTAGGGACATCTCTGTGCCCCTATTCAGCAGGAAAAAGTTACAGAAGATGAGATGCTCCACCCTCAGCAACCTTAAAGATATAAGGATCAAAACTGTTCAGGGAGGTATGAAGTGGGAAACAAAGGCAAGAGGAGACATAGATACAATTAAATGTCCTTATAACCTGCAGCCCATGACAAATACTTGAGGCAGGCAGAGTAAGCTTCTAACTGTCTCAATGTTAATGCCTTGCTAAAGGGAAAAACAACCTTAGTTTGACAAGAGCAAGGTCTCCTGTATCTGGTGAGTCTTTAGCACATGAAAATCCTTTGGGAACTTTTCTTATCTTTACTTACCCCCACTCCAAAGTATATACTCAGTTGCCCCTCACAATCCTGGGGCAGCGGGAAGCAAGAGCAGCAGCGGCAACTGCAGCAGCTCTTTCTGCCCATGGGTCCTGCCCTTGTGCTTTGATAAGACCACCTTTTGCACCAAAGATGTCTCAAGAATTCTTTCTTGGCCATTGGCTCCCGACGCCATCAACCTCACCTATATTCAAAAACTGCATTACTCTGGGTCCTGGAAACCTTGCTTCCAAATTCCTTGGAGAGTTAATGCTATCCCTAACCCCTCTCCAACTTGAAAGTATAGAATCGGTCAGTCACCTGTCATGACCCAGTGCAGCTCTTTCTGCCTGCAGGTCATGTCCCCATGCTTTAATAAAACCACCTTTTTGCACCAAAGACATCGAGTATTCCTTCTTGACCGTTCACTCCAAACCCCAACATGTCCACGTCAATTTGAGGGGCAGTAGTCTAGGGTTCACTTTCAGTGTAAAATGCCCACTATTTATTCTTTGCTTATGGAACCAGTTTCTAGAAGTCTGCTGGTGCACCTGGTTAGTGTAGTTAAGCACCTGACTCTTGGTTTCAGCTCGGCCTTGATCTCTATTGTGAAATTGAGCCCCACTCTGGGCTCCACGCTGAGCATAGAGCCTCCTTAAGATTCTCTCTCCCTCTTCTGCCCCTCCTGCTCATGCTGGCTCTCACTCTTTCTCTCTCTCAAATAAATAAATCAATCTTTTTAAAAAGAGATAAATATGCTACTTCACCGTAAGTGTTTCTGCAACTATTTATTGAGTCCTTTCTTTGGAGTATTTCATTGTGATCACTAAAGTGTGTTCTCCATTGGGAAGTAAGAAATTCAGATTATGGGTTTCTGCTTCAGAAAGTTAGGCTTGGCTATAGTGATGTGGTTTGGAGCAGTGCTGGGGTCCAGAGCAGACTGCCAAGAAAGAATTCTTGAGAGGTCTCTGGTGCAAGAAGCTGGTTTTATTAAAGCACAAGGACAGGATCCATGGGCAGAAAGACTGCACTGGGGTTGTGAGGAATGACTGATTATATACTTGGAGTTGGGGGGTAAGGAAAAAGGGAGGTGTCCAAAAGGAACTTCCTATGCTAAAGAAGACTCACAGGATACTGGAGGACTGTCAAGCTAACGTTGTTTTTCCTTCTAGCAAGGCATACGCATTAAGGCAGTTGATGAGTTTCCTGGAGGAATGTTATACTCTACCTATCTCAAGTATTTGTCAATGGGCTGCAGCTTAGAAGGAAATTCAATTGTATCTATATTCCCTTCTGCCTTTGTTTCCCACAGCACTAGGGAGGGGAGGGTGATATTAGGGCTCCAGGAAATTTCTGGAAGTTAGGCTATTGATAAGATTGCTTTTTTTCTTGTAAATCACTAAGACTTTTGTTAGCTGATGGAGACTCAGGTCCTGCATGACTGTGATCTCTACCAGTTAACCATTTGTTTTTCCCTTTCCTTAGTTCTAGGGCAGCCAGGAGTGCCTGAGGAATGTCACATATATCCCACGGGCGGGGGGGCGGGGGTGCTTGCAGGGTGTCAACCTGTGCCTTGCCCTCAGCTTGCCTTCTACTCCCTCATCAGTAGCAACACCATGAGAAATCCAAGCAGTTCAGAAGGTACAAAAGGGAAACCAAAGAGTTAAGGTGGCTCTTTTCTGTTCCTGGACCCAATTCTATGTGAGTGTTGTGGGGGGCTTCTACCACACAAACAAACAATTCTCAAACACCTGTAGGCTTTCTAAGAAATCAACTCAACTCTGACACTCTCTATCTGGAGATAGTGTCAGATTCCTACTGGTTAGTGGTTCAGTCTTCCCAGACTACCCTATACCCCACCCCCACTTCAGTTACACCTGCCAAGCCTGGATTGTTTCCTGTACTTCTGACCAAGGGACTATAAATCTGAGGTTCCCAAGACTCCCCTCCTTTGGTTCAATTAATTTGTTAGAGTGTCTCACAGAACTCAGGAAACCCGCTTACTCACTAGATTACCAGTTATTATAAAAAGATGTAACTCGGGAATAACCAGTTGAAAGAGATGCATACAGCAAGGTATGGGGAAGGGTGTGGAGTTTCCCTGCTCATTTCGAGCATGCCACTCCTCCCATATCTCCTCATGTTCACCAACCCAGAAGTTTTCTGAACACTGTCCTTTTGGGGTTTTATAGAGGATTCAATACACAGGCATGACTGATTAAATCATTTACCATTGGCAATTGAACTCAATCTCCAGCCCCTCTCCCCTTCTTGAAGGTGGTGGTGGGATGGTGAGAAATGAAGTTCCAACCCTCTGGTCAAGTGGTTGGTTGTCCTGGCAACAACCCCTTATCCCTAAATTACCAAAGTGCTTTCCAAAATACAATTCATTAACATAACAAAAGACAACTTCATTGCCCTTATCACTGGAAATTCAAGGGTTTTAGTAGCTCTAAGCCAGAAATGACAGACCAAAAACAATTAACCCTTGAACAAGGGTTTGAACTGCCCCCACTGAAATATGGATTTTTTACAGTACCAAAGAAATATTTCTCTTCTTTTAATTTTCTTAGTAACCTTTTCTGTAGCTTACTTTATTGTAAGAATACAGTATATGATACATATAACATGCAAAATATGTGTAATTGACTGTTTATTTAATGGGTAGGGCTTCCAGTAACAGTAAGCTATTAGTAAAGTTTTGAGGGAGTCAAAGTTATATGTGGATTTTCTACTGTGTATGTGGGGGGGGGCACATCAGCATCCCTAAACCCCATATTATTCAAGGATCAAATGTACATATGCGAAACATATTTTGGTCATCTGAATGACCGAACACATATTTGTTATAAATCCTAAAGGGGTTCAGGAAAAGTCTCCCCAGAATGTGCCACTTTGACCTGTGGACTATTTTGAGATCAAAGCGACAGAGACCCAGGGGCTCAAGACAAACTTGTGCCCCTCCCATAACAACCTATCAGAATTCAAATTGAAGGTCTTTGCCAAAATTGGAGTTATTAACACAGATAAATTTCATCTGAATGACACATCTGTATGGCAGGATGAAGGTATAATTACCAAACATCCGCTTTTCTTAGTACCCTGTGAATTCCCCTCCTCCCCTTTGAAGCCCCTCCTATTCCTTAGCTTAGGATGACATATATACCACATTTTACCTTTCTGTCTTTAAACCCTTCAAGTATGTGTGGTTCCTGAACATACAAAATTAAAGTTGATTTTCTCCTGTTAATTTGTCTCAAGATGGTTTAATTACTAGATGAACCAGAAGAATCCTTGAAAAGAAGAGGAAAATTTTTCTCCACAACAATCACAAATATCACAGAGGTACTAGATAAATAGAAAGCATCTAAATTCTGAGAAGCCTCAGGGACAAAGCCAACTTCAGAATTTCAAAAGTTTCCAAGTTTCTAGTTAAACTGTTTATTAATGAAAGAAAATGCAGAAGAAACAATTTTTTTTATGGATGACCAAGTTAAGTGAAAATATGAAGCAAAACAAATGCTAAATGAAGTCAAGTACATATGATAAATAAAATGATCTTGTCTATCTGCCCTGATATCACAGTAAATAATAAAGGAATTTTCATAAATTTGGAGTGTGAATATATCAAATCCACTTATTGGATCAAGTGGATCTTCAACGAATTAGACAGTTCCATTCAGAAAGCCCCAAACTGAGGTATATTCAGATGCATGTGTTACTACTAAATGTATACGAAGGTGCTATAGTTGAAGAATGAAATGGAGTTACCAAAATAGTTTATATCAAAGCTGAATTTATTAGGCTGTCAGTCAAGAAAGAGCTCACCATGCCAGAACAACTTCAGAGGACTTCTCTGCATGAACAGTGATGCATGCTCGAAGCACAGGCTCAGTTCTCCATAAAGTGTGAAAAAAAGGTTTGTAATTTTTTCCCCTCTAGCTTCCATGGATATAGAAAAAAAACAAACACACCAAATCTAAAACAGCAAGAGAAAAATCTTTAAAAAATTGCTGTATAATTTAGTTCCTTATCTTATTGGACTACTATACAAAGTCTGTTCCACAGTTAATTTTTAACATAAGTCATGGTAGAGCTGATGTTAATAATTAAAAGTGATAAGTTTTCCAATCTTAATCTAATTTAAAATTCACAGCAACTCTATGGTATCAGACTTTTTTTCCCCCCTCACTGGCTTTGATTAGGTCTTTATTCAAAATTAGCTGTCCAGCCACATGAAGAAGAATGAAACTGGACCATTTCCTTACACCACACTTTGGTGTTTTTACAGACTCAAAATGGATGAAAGATCTAAATGTGAGACAGGAATTCATCAAAATCCTTGAGGAGAGCACAGCAGCAACCTCTTTGACCTCAACTGCAGCAACTACTTCCTAGACACATCACCAAAGGCAAGGGAAGCCAGGACAAAAATGAACTATTGGGACCTCAACCAGATAAAAAGCTTTTGCACAGCAAAGGAAACAGTCAACAAAACCACAGACAACCAACAGAATGGGAGAAGACATTTACAAATGACATATCAGATAAAGGGCTAGTGTGCAAATCTATAAAGAACTTACCAAACTCAACACCCAGAGAACAAATAATCCAATCAAGAAATGTGCAGAAGACATGAACAGACATTTCTGCAAAGAAGACATCCAAGTGGCCAACAGACACATGAAAAAGTGTTCAACCTCACTCAGCATCAGGGAAATACAAATCAAAACCACAATGAGATACCACCTCACACCAGTCAGAATGGCTAAAATTAACAAGTCAGGAAATGATAGATGTTGGCGAGGATGTGGAGAAAGGGGAACCCTCCTACACTGTTGGTGGGACTGCGAACTGGTGCAACCGCTCTGGAAAACTGTATAGAAACAAGGGAGAGGGGCACCTGGGTGACTCAGTGGGTTAAAGCCTCTGCCTTTGGCTCAGGTCATGATCTCAGGGTCCTTGGATCGAGCCCCAAATTGGGCTCCCTGCTCAGTGGGGAGCCTGCTTCCTCCTCTCTCTCTTGACCTGCGTCTCTGACTACTTGTGATCTCTCTCTCTCTCTCTCTCTGTCAAATAAATAAAATCTTTAAAACAAACAAACAAGAGAGAGGATCATGGGGGAAGAGAGGAAAAAATGAAATGGGATGAAACCAAGAGGGAGATAGACCATAAGAGACTCTTAATCTCAGGAAACAAACTGAGGGTTGTTGGAGTGGAGGGGGGTTGAGAGGGATCGGGTGGCTGGGTGATGGACATTGGGGAGGGTATGTGCTATGGTGAGTGCTGTGAATTGTGTAAAACTGATGAATCACAGACCAGTACCTATGAAACAAATAATTCATTATATGTTAATAAAATGGGGGGGGGGGAAGAACATAGAGCAGCTAAAGGCCCTTGAGAATCTCTAGAAAGCCATACTACATAACCTTAAAAAAAAACAATTAGCTGTCCAAAATGATTTGACTTTTATAGAATAAGCTTAAGTTTTTAGGCAGCAGGCTTCTCCATGCTGGGTTTCTTCTCTGCAGGCTTCTTATCAGCTGCTGGTTTCTTGGTAGCTGTAGCCTTTTTCCCCACCACAGGTTCCTTCGGCTTCTTCACACCAACAGCCTTCGTTCCTTTCTTCCCTACTACAGTCTTCTTGCAGTCTTCTTACAGTCTTCTTGGAACCCCTTCTCATCTGATTTGGCTTTTAAGGCTTCTGCTGTCTTATCTACCCGGATAGATTCTTGGCCTGGTGAAGAATGGTATTCCAGAGCATGGTCTTTGCATAGCTTCAACATGATTCTTAGGGTCTTCACTGGATTCTTCTACAGGACCCTGGAATGAATTTTCGAATTGTGTGGGGCTTGGAGGGCTCTTTGGATCTCTGGACTTTTCAAGATTCTACTAAGGTCTGTATTAAGCATTTTATGCATGGGAAGGTTGTAGTTACTCTTGAGGGAAGGCAGCCTTACACCAAGTGCCATACAGATCATCTAACTTGTGGAAAGCACTTTTAGTCCAAATGCAGAAGCGTCCCACATGCCCACCAGGAGCAAGTTTCAAAATGTTCAGTTTGCTTACATTAAGTAAAGTAATTCCAGGGATGTTTCTGAAGGCCTTGATAATACTGCTGTCTTCACTGTAGATGATGCAGGGTCCCCTGCACTGGTTACAACGACAGTTTCTCATTTTGCCCTTGCCAGCTCTCATTTGCTGAGAGGCATACACCTTTTTGTATCATTCCAGGCTTTAAGTTTCTTAAGAAGCAAAACAGCCTCCTTGGTCCTCTTGTAGCTTTCAACTTTACCTTCAATGATCAAAGGAAGTTCAGGAACTTCCTCAAACGATGACCATTAGATATGCCCAGCACTGGTAAGGCTGAGGCAGCCCGGGCAGAGCAGATGGCATATTCCTTCTGTATTGTGTTCATTCTGCAATGCCAACAGTGTCAGGTTTTGGTTGGTGAAAACATGTGGCCCCCCACGACACATATTTCCAAAAGCACCCTGGCCAGAACGGTGGGTCCCAATGCCTCAAGCTCTGACAATTCGAGCTACAGCTCTGCCAGTACCCCAAGACTGAGCACGGTTTGATGACCTGCTAATTCACTGACAGCATATGGCTGTCTGTTGTTTTTCCATAAGTTGGTGTGAACAAAGTTCACTATATAAGGTTGAATGGGAGCCTTGAACACAGCAGGCACAATAACATTCTTGCCAGATGATTCCCCTCTTTTTGGAGTACACAGATATCAATGGACTAGCAAATGCCACTGTGGGTAGAGGAGAGGGCCATGCACCTCTCAACCCAGCAGTTCCTATGGGAAAAGTGGTATCTGAGATATCATATAATTTTACCAATGAAGAAACCAAGTATTACAGAACTTAGGACATTCCCATGATCATCTCGCTAAAAATTTCCTTGCTGTGTCCCTGGAAATTGAGAGACTACAGGTTTGTGTGACAATAAAACTCTTCCTCTTTCCTCCACAGCATACTAATAAAGTAATTATTTTCCTCTCATGCTTTCTGTTAGAACTTAGAAGTGTTTCTCTTTCCTTGGTGAGAGACACTTGAGGTGAAAAAAGACATATCATTAAAAAATTGTTTATTTTATTCTCAAAAGTGGTTTAAAGTGTTGTTTTTGGTTTCTTTACTCAGATACTAGCTCCCATCTGACCATTTCACTACTGTTTTCATAGCTACCTTCTGAAGGTTTGCCAGACTATGAATACTTTTCCTCACCTAAGGATTGTAGAATTGCAATTCCTCATAAATTCAGAAAGAATTTTTAAGTAGTTTTTGGTAACACTTTCTTACTTTCACCTTATCTTAATATGATATGCTTTTGGATATCATAGGATTGCTTTTCCTGATTTAATTGCTTACTCTAACATTTTGACTCAGTCAAGGGCTGATCATTTTTTTTTTTAAGATTTTATTTATTTCACAAAGAGAGAGAGATCACAAGTAGGCAGAAAGGCAGGCAGAGAGAGAGGGGGGAAACAGGCTCCCCGCTGAGCAGGGAGCCCGATGCGGGCCTCGATCCCGGGACCCTGAGATCATGACCTGAGCCGAAAGCAGAGGCTTTAACCCACTGAGCCACCCAGGCACCCAAGGGCTGATCATTTTTGAAGTAGTAAATATTATTTAGGACAGTTGTAAAAAAACAGAAATCATCCCCCATTTCTATTTACTTTGAAACTTGAGTATTTGAGTATACATATTTTGTTATTGTTTTTGCCAAGCATTATTCCAAGCTTCAAGTAGTTATAGCAAATATCCATCCATTATTCTGCGCTGTCATGTCTCTTTCCTACAATGGGCTCTTCACAAACTTCCAAAGCAAGCATACTTACTATAAGAACCCTGCAGAAATCTCTCCGGTTAACATTTCCTTAGCAAAATGCCCCTTGAGTATTCTATAGCTATGTTTTAAAAATGTACATGTTGGATATGGGATGACAGTCAGTGCAGCCAGAGCAGGAAATAAGAATGAGACTTGGTAGGAAAAAGTTTATTATACTTACAGGTCCCAGAGAGACGGTCACCACATGCCACGCAGGGTCACAGGGGAAATCACTGGTCATGAGCCAGAAGACAGGAGCAAGGGGGAGAGCTTAGGTCATAGTCTTCACTGGCTTCTCCACAGGAAAGGAAGACAGCAACAATAGTTTAGGATTGGCTAGTTTGAAGAAATCTGGCAGGCTTTAGTCTAAAGGAGCCATCTTTAGTCACCTCATACGTCCCTGACTCTGGGATAACCTAGGGCAGGAGAAATTTTGGCTTGGTTTAGGAGAACTAAATAAGGAAGTACTCGAGGGGTACAAACTTGGGACTGGTTGGTTTATATATAAAAAGCATGCTCAGAGGCAAGTTATTATTTTTGTTGGGAATTAGCTACCCTGTGAGGGACAATCTCTCTGCAGCCAGAAAAGTTTTTTAAAATGTCAAAGTATTATAATACAGAGATACAAAAATTGACATATATACATTTACATTTATAGTACAAGTCAAGTTTCATAGACGGTATATACCTCTGAAGATGACATCTTCAGCCAATGTTTATATTGGGGAAAAATTATAAATTTTCATCCCCAAAACTCAACACAGTATTAAAACAAAACAAAACATAAACAAATCTTGAATTACATTCCAAATAGAAGTATTATACCATCAGAATCAGGACAGGAGATTTTGAAAAAGTGATAATGAAGGGAGTAAGCATTATGTATGTCATGGACAAAGTATCTTTAATTATAAACTGTATTGTTGGTGGTCAGAACATCATGTTTTACACTTTTTACATTCTATTCTGATAATAGGTTACTTATAAGCACTTCTCTGTATTTTAGCTATATTTCAGAAAGTTTGTTGAGGTGTGGGCTTTCATGAATTGCATTGTTTTTTCCACTTAAAAATAATAAGAAATAGGTTCTTGGTTAGGGTTTCCATGCAGGACATCTGATTTTTGGAAGAGATTACTGGAATTCAGTGGAGATAACTCCTATCTCTTGAAAATGAGTTTAGATCCCAAGAGTATCAATGCCCTGAGTTAAACTGCAATGTGGGACAGTTACTTTCACTCTCAATGACCACCAGTTCTACGCTTATAGATGATACCATTGCCATTGTTACTTAAACTTGAAGTTCTTATCTATTTTCTTTTTCTTACTATCTATAGTCCTCATCTGAAGTTTCTGTTTGCTTTATTGTACATTCACCCTCAGTCTAGAGAACTTCTGATGTCCCTCTGAGTTGGGGTTTGAAGCTATGGACTGTTCTCATCTATGACAGATATATCTCATCTGTAGGATGAGCTACATGAAGGATGTATACTCAGATGTATATGATCAAACTAATTCATTACCCTGAACATAGTGATTGGCCACAGATGGACAGGTGACCTAAGTAAGAGCAATAAGGACTTTAGAAAGGACTTTTACTTGAATCATTGGAGAACTGGTTGCACTTTCCTTTTGACTGTTAATGTAGTAAGCTATAAGCCCAATCCTTTAAGAGGCCATCCTGCCACCATATAGAAGAGTTTTCATTAAAACACAAGTAGAAAAAAAAAAAGAAAAAAAAAACACAAATAGAAAGAGCCGATTGAGTCTTAATGACATCATCCGAATCCATAAACGCAGGCATGTCTGAAGCCCAGATATCCTTCCAGATAAAGTTTAAAATGTTCCTTTGTTGTTTACCACACCTGCAATAAGACTGCTGGTTCTTTCAGAATGTCTTTTGGGTTAAGCCAAAATATTTTTTAATTCTTCCTTTCCCACTGGATACTTTTTACAGAATAAAGTATTTTTATAAGATTTTATTTATTTATTTGACAGAGAAATAGAGAGTGAGCACAAGTTGGCAGAGTGACAGGCAGAAGGAAAGGGAGAAAGCAGGCTCCCTGCCGAGCAGGGAGCCTGATGCGGGGCTCGATCCCACGACCCCGGGATCATGACCTGAGCCAAAGGCAGCAGCTTAACCGACTGAGCCACCCAGGCGCCCCGGAATAAAGTATTTTTAAACATCGGACACTAAAATATAATCATGGAGAATGCCATTTTATAGGATTTAATGAACACAAAAAAGGAAAAGAAAAAACTGTGATATCATACTCCTATTTGTGACCCAAAGGGGGAAAACGTTTTAAGGGTGTACAGCATAGGGATTAATAATATGGCTCTGAAGCAAGATACCTGGAATTTAAACGCCAGCTCTACCAACTGCTAGTTATGTAGCCTTAGGAAAGTTACTCTCTACCTCAGTTTTCTCAAGAAAGTTACTCTCTACCTCAGTTTTCTCATTTGTAAAACTGGGGCAATATCTTGTGGGGTTACTGTAAGAATCAAATGAGATAATATGTAATATACTTAAAACAGTGCCAGATATATCATGAGCATTCAATAAGCGCCAGTTAAAGGGTATTACTTTTCATTATAAGTATATATTATTATTACTATTTATTCAGTTATTATATATACAACAAGGATAATATACAGATAGACAAAGAATGTCCCTCCTAAATCTCTCATAATTGGAATCATCTCTCTTGCATATTTATCTCCCTTCCAAATCTTTTGTCCATCAGAGCAGGCAACTTCTGATGGGTCCATTAATCTAAAGCCTTTGATATTTATTGGATATTACCATGTTCCAAGTACTGCCTGAAAACTGGATATGCAACAGCAAATGGATAACAATTCAAATGTAATTGCTCTTCTCTCAGAATGCAAATTCTAGACATAGCACAAAAAATCAAAATCAAGTCCTTATTTATAACTTGGAAAGTTTTATGCAGAAGAAACACAAAATTCTGATATGTAACAACATATTTTGGGCTAACTGCTCCAGGTCTGAGCTAGTCAAAAAAGACTGAGTAGTCAAAAAAGGCTTTCTTTAAAAATGATTTTTTTTTTCATTTGAGTCCTTCACAAGAGTAAGAAAAGGAACACATAGGTACAGGAAGCACCTTGTGGGAATGACCAGATTTGGGAAATAGAATGGTGGCATGCTGGAACAGTGAGAAGTCTCTTCTGTCTGAAACACAGACAACAAATGAAAACATGGCAAAAGAAGAGATTGGTAATGCAGGAAAAAGCAAAATCATGCAGGGACTTTAGAGCATATAAATGAGGTTTTGATTTTGTTATTTTTTAATATATTAAAAAAGTGGAATCTGTTGAAGAGCCATTTGTTTTTGAAATAAACAATCAACTTGGGCAGATTTTATCTAAAAGGGATAAAATGTAGGAAAGAAATGGAAGTGGAGAAATCAGAATCAAATTGATTTCAATAGTTTTGGTAAAATAAAATTAAAGAGAAGTGAAGGGCTATGAAGTATATTTAGGAGAAGTAGAAGTGAATGGATTGAAGATATATTTAGAAGTTAGAAGCTACTAGCTTTGATAATTGATGTGTTATGGAGACATGTAGAGGAGGGGAAAAAAGGTAAGTGTTTTCAAGGATTCTTTTTTTTTTTTTTAAAGATTTTATTTATTTATTTCACAGAGGGAGAGAGATCACAAGGAGTCAGAGAGGCAGGCAGAGAGAGAGGTGGGGAAGCAGGCTCCTCGCTGAGCAGGGAGCCCGATGCGGGCCTCGATCCCAGGACTCTGNGGGGAAGCAGGCTCCCCGCTGAGCAGGGAGCCCGATGCGGGCCTCAATCCCAGGACTCTGAGATCATGACCTGAGCCGAAAGCAGAGGCTTTAACCCACTGAGCCACCCAGGCGCCCGTTTTCAAGGATTCTTACAGGTATCTAGAGTTTTACAACTAGGTCAAGAGCGTTTCTCTTTACCGGGATAGAAATTTAAAAATGAAGAAGAACTTCCCATTCTGTGAGGGAAGGTGGCAGATAATGGCAATGGAAGACTCATTCTTCAATGATCAGAAACAAAATAAAAGTTTCTTTTCAGGAGACCAGGAGAAAATCTGAAAATAAATTACTTAAACTTTCAAGAAGTTAGGAAGGAATAGGTAGAAAGACAGCAGAATTAACAGCTAGAGAAATAGAACAATATACAAGAGAGTATGATGTCTCAGAACTTAAGGATAATGTTTCAAGGAGGAGAGCATGATCTTTTATTCTATTCTCTCCTCCTAAAACAAATCAAGTTTAGGCCTGTATAAGTCTTCTATTACTGTATAACAAACCACCACAAACCTCTCCATGATATATAACATAAAATGCTTTGGCCATTCATCAGTGAATTATTTTGGGTTCAACTAATTTAGGCTGGGCTCAACTGGACAGCTGTAAACTGAAGGTCAGATCTGGATCAGCTTCACATATCTCTCATTCTCCCCAAGAATGTCTTCTTCAGATCCACAGCAGAGATGCAAAAGCACACAACAAATATGTGATGTCTCTTAAAGTCCTAGTCTTGGAACTGGCTCGTTATCACTTCTGCCCACTTTCTATTACTCAAAGAAAATCACATGACCAGGCCCAGAATCTAGAGGTGAGGTGCATTTCCACTGGAAGTTACTGCAAGGTCAAATAGCAAACAGCAGTTCCAAAGATACAGGATGGTGATGGTTGTACAACAATGTGAATGTACTTAAAGCCACCAAACCATATACCTCAAAATGGTCAATTTTATGTTGCACACACAAAAATCAATTTTGACAACAATGGGAAATTTCCTTCTTTGCAACTATTTAAACTTAATGACAAAACGGCTTTTTGAATGTCAACCTCACTGTGTGGGCAGGTAGCTAGTTTTTCAAAGCTCCTTTGTGGGAGGGAGTATCTAAGCACAAAAGAGAAATCAATGGATTAGACCCCGGGGAACCCTGAGCCCAAGTCCTGAGAGTTCCCAGCTATATCCAAATTCCATTTGTATCCAGCAGGGAAACTGGAAAGCAAGCCACATGTTCCAACATCTTCCAAGTCATCATGCACCTTTTGCTATCACATTCCATCCATGTCATCATGGTACCTATTCTCATTACCATTAGACCTCTAGGGTCATCACAGTGGCCCTCTGAGTCCTCTCACACCATCTTAAGTACCTCTTACACCATCATGATGCTTTTTGCTTCAACACAGCAACTCTGAACAGGAGTGCTACATCTTTTCAGACTCCTCTAAGAATCTGATAAGAAGCTTGGGCTTACTTCCCCAGAAAAGCATACAGCATTTGGCATTAAATTCTGAGTGACTGCACAGGCTGCAATTAAGAACAGGCATGTTAACACAGCTGAAATAAGTCCCAAGGATAGGCCAGGAGGTGGAAGGGGACAAAAGAAGTCTGAGCAACCACCTATGCCCCGTATGCACATATCCAGCATGGCCACCCAAACCCACAGGTCCACCTTATCACAGGGCAGAGTACTGATGTTTGCAGGACCTAAGCATTTTTCTGTTTCCAGGCCCCTTCCTCCATATAAAAATTATATTTTATGACTGCATTGGTATAATTGGTATATTTATTTATATCTAGCATAAATAAATATTCTATTATCTAATATAACATTTTCTTCAACCTAAAAAGTAGAATACCAAAAGGCATGGATTTAACAAGAAGCAAGAAATTAGGCCAATAATTTACCAAAAGTCCCCATTATCTGAGCTCCCATGTCAGTGTCTTCTAATGTAAGACCACATAGATCAGCCTTTTTATTTTATTGCCCTATCTAAAAAACCCTGAAATGCCTCTAATTTTCACAGATCACTTTTGAGAAATTCAGTATGCAGCAGTCACCATACAATGTGCTATACTCACCTACCACTACAGACATAGTTAATTGGATCAGCGATGGATCCCATCCTAAAAAGAGCATACAGAGAACATCTAGAGATTCTAAGAGACTGAGTGGCAGAGAGCTCTAACTGAAGTAGTTTAGATTGGATAATGACTAATGAATCTTTATTATCTTCTGACAGTTTGAATTTGAGATGGGAAGAAGGCCACGGTCATGATCACTGTGGACCATTAGATTTCTTACTAGGTCTTCAGAGCTGCTCTCAGCAAAAAGTAACTATTATTGCAATCTGAGCAGCAGTGAATGATAACTTCAACTCTCCATGTAGCCTGTGTTGTTACTGAGGATCTTTCCTGTCCTTAGATACATCTCTTAACCTACCTCCTTGTTTCCAGTATCATAGTTCTCCAATCTGCCTTCTAACTTTTCAACAGATTAATTTATTTTAAATCAAACATTTTGTCACTCACAGAACAAAATGTATGCTCTTAGCAAGTAATTTCAGAATTTTTAAACACAAGCAACCTCTGATTATAATGAACCTTAAAAAATTGCCTGAAATATGTACAGACTGTGATTCTATGAAATATTTGTGCTTTCTAAACTTGAAAATCAAGACAAGATTCTGTCAAGCTCAAGAATATATTACAGACTTCAGTATCAAATGGATACTTAAGCAGTGACAATTTTAAAGCTCATCAACTCTTCCTGTTCTGTTTGTATATGTATAGCAAACTCTACGGAAGAATATACTCCAAACCTATAAGTTATTACACCCAGAGGTGAGAGAGATTTAGGAAACCATTCCATTTTTCCCATATTTGTCAACTGCAATTTTTTAAAAAGTCATTTTTTTAGATAAAATAAAGCCTCTCTTCACTGATCCACATGTCTAGTTTTCTGCCTAATTCACTAGAAGTGCGAAAAACATTGTCCCAAAGCCTGTCCTCACAGTGAACTTAGCCTGAAAGTCAGAAAACAAAGGAAAAGAAGACAAAGGAGGATAGTGTGAATGAATTTGGGAAATATAAAAATATTTTAAAAGATAATTTATCATTATTATTCTTGAAGTGTTTTCTCCGATGAAGTTAAAAGTTAACTTCCCCATTGAATAAGATCACATAATCAAGTAATACAACATTTTAAAAGGTCCTGAGATAGTTTTACTTCAATCTGAGCCCACGACGTACTCATCTTTATCATACATTAAAAAATAAACTTTAAGGATTTAAATTTAAAATGTATCATAGAAGATAAACTCATACAGGACAATCAAAAGCGAAATATTATAGTACTGACAGAGTGTTAAAGGAAAGTAAAATTGTTCTGTCGTTATCAAGTTGCCCTACCTATCAAAAAGTCAACCCTTTTCAAGTATAATTAAATGATGTTCCTTTCAGAAGTATCTGCTATACTAAGCTGACATAAAAACTATTACACAGCAATGTATATGTGTAGAAACTTTTGTGAAAGGTGTACTACCCCTTATAAGGTTGACATTCTCTAAAGTTTCATAGGACTTTATGAATAATTCATTGACTTTGTATTCACACATTTTTCATTATTCATATAACCTTATTTAATTATTTATTTATTTTACCTATTACTTTGATAATGATAATAAATAGGCCTATTTAGAGAAAAACCCTATGAAAATTTGAAATGGGTCAATGGATTCACACTTTTAGTGGTATCATTTAAATTTCCAAGACATGTTCCAATCTTGGCCATGAAAAAGACAGCAGCCCTATCTGCCATATTGTAACTCAAAGCAGTTATCAGCTGCACTGTCTCAACTCAACCCTATTTGCGAGTGGTGCTAAATGGAATGTTTCTCTACCTCGAGTATCCTTTATATCATTTCTAAGTTTTTCTCCAAAAGTAACTCAAACCTGCTTTGTTTAGTCCAAATGTCTTATCAGGGCATTCCAAGCACAATTCATGTCACTCTCAATTATGAATCTTCTATTTCAGCCCTATCAAATTTCTTACCACTACAGAAAGTATGAAAATGCCATGTTTCCAACTTTTTCCTTCGTATGGAAATTGCCTATCAATTCAGTGATTGTCAAAAATTACCTCTTAGCTCTCATGTTTGATATTCAAATATTCTATCCTCTGAAGAGCCTTCCCAAAACACTATCTAGCATAATTGACTGCTTAGGGTTTCCACTGTGAAACCATTACCAATGGGGCTACCATGTATGGTTATGCAGTTTGTGCACTGCACAAAAGTACTCAGGGGAGAGAATGACAACATAAATCCAGCCAGTAGTCCACTTGCCCAGCTAGTTCCCTACCATAGGAATGCATCTTCCAGGAGGAAAAAAAAAAAAGTGGGGTGGAGGGAGGATACATTTCTTTTATACCCATCCAAAGATGCCATCGGTTTTCTGAACCATCTAGTGATAGGACTACCTTTGCCTTTAGGGACTTGTTCTAATTTATTCATTTTAGGAGAAATGGGTTTCCCTCTTCTAATTCACAGAAAATTGCTCTACAAGCTAGCTGCAAACCTTGCCGACTATCACACCTCTTAGTTAGCTGCATATACATTTTTCTCAGATAAATTATGACCCTAGAAGAAACTAGGTACTTATTGATCTTGAATGAGTCGTTGCCCAGTAACTATCCCTGGAGTCTGGCATATAGAAGCCACTTGATAAGTGCTCCATAGTCAATGAATTATTCCTCTGTAGGACAAAATTGGGGAGAAAATTATGTCAAATTTAAGATCCATGGATGAAGCCCTTCCCTGGCATTCTCAGCATATTTTTGTGGTTGT
Source organism: Ailurus styani (assembly GCA_002007465.1). Taxonomy (NCBI): domain Eukaryota; kingdom Metazoa; phylum Chordata; class Mammalia; order Carnivora; family Ailuridae; genus Ailurus; species Ailurus styani. The sequence continues at coordinate 2,126,465 of LNAC01000144.1, read as the reverse complement.
GATTTGAAATTACTCACCATTTTTTCTCAAGGCGTCCTATCAATTCAGAGTAATGGTTAGGATGCCTTTGAGTTCAAAAAATGTCTACTCCAAAACAAAACTGATTTGTTTTAATTCTGTCTACATAATTCATTGGGATAAAATTTCCTTACTAGTTTCTTCACAGGGAGGACAAATGCTTCATTAATTTTAAACATATCAACCTGAGAATGCTATACACATCACATAGAATAATGACTGACATTATAAGGAACACAATATACTGCATACCAAAATCAAACTACCCATTATTCACTCAGAACAAATATGGACCTTTATTTGTACTTTATAAGCTTCATGAGGAGAAATCTAAGTAGATACTTAAACGATAGGGAGGCTAGAGGATATTATCTGATGGAGAAACTACCATTCTGTCTTTAGCAATAATATCCTGCATAATGCATATTATATATGTAAAGATCTCCTGTGTGAAAATACTCTTTTACATTTAGAAATCATTTCACTGAGACACGTCTTCTTTATCCAACTCTGTTTAAGAGCATCAGCTATAACAGAAATAAAAAAACGTTATTTAGTTCAGTTTCATATGCTGCTCTTTTACCCAAATATTTTTTAAAAATACACATTAATGTATTAAATCAACAAAATCAACACTTTTATTTGTTTGTTAAATAAATTTAAATGTTTGAAAACGTTCTGTGTACAAAGAGGGGCCATGGGAAAGGCTTCTGTGTTGCTGATCGAGTTCTATTTCTTAACCTTTCCGGACCATGACAAACTTCTCTTAATGCTGTATTTCCTATACAAGTGCCAAAGTCAGGTCTTTACAGAGCTGTTCCTTTTCTCAAAATCTTCCTGTGGCTTACCTCTCTCACTCAGAATAAAATCTGCAATTCTTACCATGGTCTACAAGGCCTAAGCACCTAGCCCCTTCCATCTTTTTGTCTGACAGTCACACAAGACCCATGAAGCAGGCTCCTGCTGCAGGGCCATTCTGCACCCTGTGTCTTCAGCCTTGAAAGCTCTGCTTCCAATTGTCCTACAGCTATTCCCCTCCCCACTTGATTCAGATGTCTGTGTCCAAGTCTGCTTTTCAGACATGCCTGCCCATCACTGCTATCTTCTTACCTTTTATTTTTCTCTATGCCACTTATCACAAGGTGATAAATGTATTAATTTGTATATCATACATACCATCCTTTCCACTAGAATATAAGCCCCAAGAGCAGAGACTTGTTCACTGTAGTATCACCATCATTTATAACAATGTGTACTGTAAGAAGGAGTTCAACAAAAATTGATTAAGTAAATGAAATAGTATTACTGTTCGTCATGTTTATCTAGTCTACCTGAAGTTGCACCGAGGAATTGAGCATCATTAAAGATATGACAGTTTGGTTCAAAAGACAGAAAACATAACTGATAAAAATCAGAAGATTTTGGCCCTTCAAATCATGTGTGAACTCAACTGAATCTTTTAGCCACAGTAATACATGTACACTAATTTAAGGATTCCTTACCTTTTTAGTACATTACTAAATTACCATGTTACTAATACTTTTTAGAGTAAATTTATATAGAATATTTTCATGTACTTCAAATTGGACATTTTTATAATTTTTGTGAATTTTTGTCCTTGTTCTTAATTTTTTATATACATCAGATAATGAAATAACCGTGTAACATAACTGCTAGGAGAATACTTTCTACAGAGAAAAAAACTCATTTATGTAAGAATGCTTACTGTTCAGAATTGGGACAGTATGACATTTTTGAAGATCTGTCCTTGTCATTTGTTGTGCGCCACTGAATAGAAGAGTAAAGGTAAAATTCAATTTGTACACCAGAGATGGATTATACATTACCTGCAACTTTGTAACTATTTTCCCACCATTGGCTCTTGTGATTATATCAATGTTAAGAGTATTTTAATCATGACTGCAATTACCTATTCATTTCAATACTAAGGATCTTGAGCACCAAGGGAAATGTTTAGGATATTAGTAATCAGAACTCATGGGGAATTTCCATGTATAAGCAAATCTATATTGAATATATTTAAATCTATGGGTTACAGCTTTGTTTACAAGGAAAAAATTAAAGGAACTAATGATACTAAGTTATAGCTCACTTCTCTTTTCCAAACAAAACCTATAAAAGTCACTATGTTTATTACACCTGGTTCAATTAATGCATAAAATAAGTTGTTTCTTCAAAATTTTTGTAGATTTTTTTATTTGAAGAAAGAAATGTCTTTTTTGGCTTATATCTATTTATTCATTAAGAAAAATTATTAGGCATCTATTATGTGCTGATACTGTATTGGTTACAAGAACACAGAGATTATTAAGACAAAATTGATACCCTTTAAGGGACACAAAGCTGAGTAAAAATTGACCCCTAACTCTAAAGAGTCTAGTCCAGTGAGGAAGACAGGTATATAAGGATAAGTATCACAAATATAAGTGCAGCAACAGTGGCATGCACACTATATTATTATACAGCCTACAAGAGCATGGGAGCTTTAAAAAGAGCCTCCAGGGATGCTTGAGATGTCTTGCAAAATAAGTAAGAATTATACAAATGAATGAGCAGTGGGGAAGGTGGTGTGACAGTACATTTCACAGAGTACTGCCATGAGTCACCGGGATGAGGAACAATGAAGCTAGAGAAGAGACAGGGTTCTCACATCACAGAAGTCCCCATAAGCCTGTAGGGCCTCAGACATTCAGCAGACGATTGGCATGATCAATGCACAGATGTGTGGAGCATGGATGTGAAGAGGCCTAAGAATGAAGACAGAGGGACCAGTTGGGAGATGTAATTGTCCAAGAAAGAGAAGATGAGGGCCTGACCAGGTGGAAGCAGTAAAGAATATGAAAATATTTCAGAAGGTCAATCAGAAGGACTTTTTGGTTTACTGGAATGAAAAGATGCATGAGAAAGAGAAAGGAATGAGTGACTCATGTTATTGAAATACTGGGGGTACAAGAGAAGTTGAATGGAAATGCAGCTACAGAAATGTCAATGATTGAAGTGAATTGTTCAAAGTATTTGCCACTTGTTCCCTCTGGGTGAATTATCTTTTACTAGTTAACACTAGCTTTTGTCCTGTGACTTGCTTTGGATAGTGAAATGGTAATGTAAGTGATGTGGTCTATTCCCAAGAAGAAATTTTAAGAGCAACTGCAAGATTCTATTATGTTCTATTTTTTCTCAAACATGAAGTCAAAAATGTCTCAGATCAAGGTTATTCCTTTGGTTTGAGTTCAGAATGAAGACAAAGTATGGAACACAACCTTGGAGCAGAACCACTGCTGACCTGGAATGCACATATAGCATGAGACAGAAATAAACCTTTGTTGTCATAAGCCACTGCCATTCTCAGATATTCCTGCAACATATCTGAGCCTCATTAATTCAACAAATATCCTAATTTTAGTCTAAGAATAAGTAATTGTCTAAATAACTCATTGAGAAGTAAGTGGAATGAGCTTGATAGAAGTTTAGAGCACATGAGTGCCGATATCAGGAGCAGAACTGTAAATTTTTATGAGGCAGGTAAAGGGGATAGTGGCTAAGGTTTAACTGAAGTAACTTCAGAAAAAAATGTTTGCCCTGAAGTCAAAAAAGTGAGCTTGGATCACAAAAAAAAAAAAAAAAAAGAGGTTTTTACTATGATAGCACTGGAGTTTAAAAAGTCATAGCAAAGTAGTCTAGACAAAGGCAAGGACCTATCTTCTGGGAAATGCCGACCTCTCTTAAAAGAAGTACCTACAACTTGAATGCAAGCAGAATACAGTAACCAGGATGGATGCCAATTAATGGTAAAATTATACTTAGCCAACTTCACTTCATGTGACTACATCTGTAATCAACTGAACGTACACAGTTTATATCCTGATTTGCCCTTGCAATATAACAAAAGGGAGTCTAGGTATTTTTTTAACTGCTACATGGCATATGCTGCTTGTTGTAAACGGGAACAGAAGGCTTCCACAGAGAATGGATGGATGTAAAATCCAAAAAGACAGTCTTTCCAGTACAGTTCCCATTTCTTTCTGATACGTTCTTCTGCACAGTAGCAGAAAACAGTTACCCAAAATAGAATATAGACATATTTTGATATTTGAGAGTTGAGATAATGTGTGTTATTTATATTTCTGCTTAGGAGGTTACCTGAAAATGGTGCTTCAAAAGAAATAGAAACTGGGATGAAAATGAGGAGGATGTGACCAAGAGAATTAAGTCAAGAGAAGAACATGAGGGCGCCTGGGTGGCTCAGTGGGTTAAAGCCTCTGCTTTCGGCTCAGGTCATGATCTCAGGGTCCTGGGATCGAGGCCCGCATCGGGCTCTCTGCTCTGCAGGGAGCCTGCTTCCTCCTCCTCTCTCTCTGCCTGCCTCTCTGCCTACTTGTGATCTCTCTCTCTGTGTATCAAATAAATAAATAAAATCTTTAAAAAAAAAAAAAAGAGAAGAACATGAAGTGAAATGAGATCTGGTAAAACACGGCATTCTATTCCTTTCTAGCTAGTGGGGCTCTAGCTGAAGAAGTACACTTTGAATCAGCCACTGTCACATAGTAGCACAAAATATAAATTTGTGGAGAAAAGATCACTTGTGATTTGCTGCGATATCTGCATTATTTTCTTAGTCACTAGCCATATATGTGTTAATTGGCATGACAAGAAATATGAGTTGTTGCTGAACAGACTACATAAAGTATTCTTGTGTGCATGTGGTGTTTGCATAATGACATCACATTGTAAAATAACTACACTTGCTTTTTCTCCCTCAACAATATGCTGTTGAGATTTATGCACGTAGATCGAGTTCATTACTTTCAACCAGTGAATACTATCCAGTCATATAAGTAGTTGAGAATCTTTAAGATGTGTTTTCCATTTATAAATATATTTCAAATTATTTTTATAATTAGTGCCTTCCAATTATTGCACTTTTTCTTACTTCTTTTCTCTTCTTTCTTGAATTTTTGTGTTTATTCTCTAATGGTTCAAAAATATGCTTGTAATTTCTATTCTTTCATGTTAGCTCTTAAGCTTATAACAAACTGTGCTTCACATAGTTTGTAACTTAAAATTAATCATATCTCTGCCTCCTACCCAAATAAGACAAGGACCTTAACACAACTATTTAACTGTTCCCTAAACCCCCTTAATACAAATTCCATTTCATCAGTAACTAGAGCTTTCTATTCTGACCTCAGTTTGCTCACATATTACTGCCTTTACTCTCATAGTAAATATTTAGACTTGACTTTATTTTATTACTTTATTTGTATACACTTGCTCCATACATTTTTATCACCACCACCCCTTATTTTGTGGTTCATTTCTTTCATTCTGTAATAAATCTTTTAGTAATTTTTCAGTGATGGTCTGTAAGAAATAAACTCTTTTAGTCTTTGCATATCTTTATTTTACTGTCACTCCTGAGTGACGGTTTAACTGGGAATTAAATTCTAGGTTAACAGTCATTTTCCTTCAGCTCTTTGTTTTCATGCATGTATTTTTGTGGATAAGAAATCTGTCAACTTAATCTCCCTTCCTTTATAAGTAATTGTAATATTCTCGTTTCTTCTTAAGATTTTCTCATTACTACTGATGTTATACACTTAATTATTTTTTTCTCTCACTGTGCACCTTTTTTATTTATCCTGCTCAGCTCCTGGTGAACATTTCAATCTGAAGAATTAAATGCCTCTTTGTTTCTGGACACGATAAATTATTTCTTTAACTATTTCCTCATCTTTATTCTGAAAAATACCTTTTAAAATGCCTATTAAATATATTTTGAAGTTTATCAGTCTGTCTTTTGTTTTTAAGCTTCTGTTTTATATTTTGCATTTCTTTATCTCGACCCTGTTTCTACATAGTTTGCTTTGTCTTATTTTAAAATAACATTTGTCTTCAACTGAGAAGAGTTTACCATTCATCTCTTCTATTGATCTTCTCCCCCTCATCAAAGAGCACATTTTTCATTTCTAAGACATACAATTTACTCTTTCACACATCCACCTGTCTTTGTTTTATAATTTCTCATTATTGTCACAGGAACAATTTATCTCTTTAAGAACTCTGTATACATTTATTTTAATGTCTTTGTTCATATAGTTTGACCATTTCTATTTTTTGCAAGCTTTAATTATCATGTCTAGTTTCTCTGTAGATCATCACACAATGGTTAGTGTTCTGGTGTGCTTTCATTTTTGTCAAAATGCACACTGTGGGACTTTACCATGAAAGTCTTTCCTGGATTCATATTTGCCTGGATTCATCTCTCCCAGCTTAAACTGTAATTGATATATTTGATGGTAATTCTGTGCAAGCATAGGCCAAGTTCCCACCGCTGGATGGTTGCCTCTCTTTCCTCCCCAAGTCCCAGAATGTAATGCAAACCTCCAGCTCCATTCTTATTTCTGACCAACCTTTGAGGTATTTTCAATTCTTGAGTCAAATATTTACTTCCTATGAGCCAAACAGCTACTTTGTATTTGAAACTATGGTTTCTTCTCTTTTGCTGTCCTATAGAGATGTTTCTCTTATTTTTAAGCACATTTGTGTATTTTCAACTGATGTACACTTATGTATGTATGAATGTGGGTATGCAGTTTTCTATGATTCAGAACACAGGGAAGATTAAGTTTCTGTTCAGTCTGCTATGCTAAGCAAAATTTATATTTATTGATTTTAAACATTAGGTTGAGTTTATCAATCCCACCCCACCACCTGGAACTCCCTACCAACCCCATTATCCTGTATTTTTTCCCCATTACAGTTATCACCATAGGACATGTGAGCTCTTTGAAATATTGGATTTATTTTTATTACTATGTGCATATTTTATTTTGAAAAAATAAAGCAATGTTGTTATATATAAACAAGATGAAGAGGGAGACATAGTAGCAGAAGAAAAATAAAATGGAAAAATCAGTTTGGAGCATGGTTTTATATTTTTTTCTGACTTTTTTTTATATTCCATTTAAGAAATTGAAAATTTTTATTTATGAAGAAAACATTATTCAAGCAATCATATTAGTAAGTATTGTTTGTTTTTACAAGAAGGAAAGAAAAGTCATGGAAGTCAGAATGATTAAACAACAAAGCAACGAGAACACCATGATAGTTTATACCTCAATAGGCCAATGATAAAACAATATTGATTTTTTCCTAACAGAATGCAAAGAACAATTTCTTGTTCCGGACTAAACAGATTCATCCTAACAGAAATCAAGGATCACTTTTAGTACATGATATTATTTTTATGGGTGTACTGTCCTCTATTTTCCTTAAGTCTCATGATGGCTGTAAGTTCCAAAAAGACAGGCAGAGGGAGTTTGCTAAGAGAGGCTTTAGAGACATGGAGAAATAATATGCTTGTAAAGCCTGCTCCTCTGATTCCTATAAATCACCTTAGAGAAGGGAGTGTCGTGGTGGCAACAGACACCAGAAGATCAATACTACAGTCTACTGATATATCATGATCAATCTGTTGGAAAGGTCTGTTCGAGAATATTCTGACTATATTCTTTCTCATTGGCCTAAATATTGAGGTGGCAGGCATTCACTGTAATTGTCTCTAAAATTTACTTCATTATTGAAAGTTTATTGGAATCATGAATATTTAATGATACTAATGGGGAAAAAAAGACTTTAAAATACACCTCAAAATTGCCAATGAAAATGCTTAGATGGCAAACAATGCAGTTTCTAAGGTGAAAAGTTTTATTGAATAAATGCAGAGACAGCTGTTTTCAGAAAATCACATTTTCCCCAGTCCCAAGTGAGACGTGTTCTTACACATCACAACATTAATAGTCACATTGTGTTACTTGATTTAGTGCAACATAATGCAGTGTGACTAATGCAACCCGATGGTACAGATTCATGTAAGAGAAAAATCCATCACCTAGGAAATGTGAAACAAAGATGTACTTTTCTGAAAACAAAGGTTAATAAATCAAAGTTTTTTGAAGAAAGGAAAGTCATGGAAAAGAGAGTTTTATTCCAAAACACATTTCAATCCACCATTGCAGTGATCCCTGGGTACATTAGGGAGGGGAATAGAAATCAAACATGAAAAGCCCTTAAGCTGTTTGAACTCAGCAGTACTTAGTGCTTCCACAACATTTTCCTCTGTAGTACTGATCTTCTGAAGCAACTGCCTTTTCATCAATTTTCTCATGCACTGCCCAGGTGACTGCTACACAAGCCCAGTGGACAAACTAGTGTCCTTTCTCCTTTACTGTCTCTGAAACTGTACTTGGGTTACTGAAGAGATCATGGAAAATTACTTCATAAAGTCCACTTTTCCTACCCTATCAAGGAGACAGAAATAAGTGACAAAGAGTTACTATAGTCCTGTGATTGGTTTTTGGTTGTGCTTACTCATCTGTATTCTATTTTTGTTGGGAACATGTATGGATCTGTAATAATAAACATACTGGACAGATAATAGGAGACGAAGTTTAGACTTCTTAGTCAATATTTTGAAATAGGAAAACTTTTTATTTTATTTCTCAAAAAGTTTTATTAAGAAATTTAAGGGGGAAAATCCTATAGGGGTATTTGGATTATTCTACCAATATCAAAGTGATTATATTCCAATATGATGAGATCATTTTAATATTAGTCTATCCTCCATCTTGACCTCACAACATTGCAAGTTAATTTAGATATTTTAAAGTCTAACTGCCAAATAATTGTTTGAGGCTCTCTTTTCTTTTCTTTTCTTTTTTTTTTTTTAAGATCTGTACCTAACATGGAGCTTGAATGCACAACTAAAAAGTGGATACTCTACTGACAAAGCCAGCCAAGTACCCTGTCTTTTTCCTTCTTTGACTAGACTGGATGCTCCTTGAACCTTCTTCTTGCAATTATTGAGCATCTACCTTTTTTCTGGTTATTTTATATATATAATGCTATTTCATATGGCAATACTAAAAAGTATAGGCTATTATTACTATTTTCCAGATGAAAAAGTTAAAGCAAAGACAGGTTAAGTGAGTCAGCCTCTTAAAATAGCTAGTAAATGGTACAGTTGTTGCTTTAATACAAATTTGTCTGTCTTCAATCATACATTCTCGTATCATGTATAGAACAGAGTGCTTGTAACTTTAGAAGTGCTCAAGACATATGCAGTTAAAACATATGCAGTTAAATGTTGAAGGAAATCAGAGTCTTCATTTACTTCAATGTCCAAACAAGCCACTAAACATCCATATATTCAGTAAAGTCCAGTGACATTTGTATATTCAATTCAATATAGTCATGGAGAGTAAACTATGGTGTCCTGTTAGAGTGTTGGCTTCTAATGAACCATGCTCCCTGGTATTCTTGTGTAGTCTCTTCCCACATGGAATGTGAGCATGGTTAAGTGAGCCATGTTGGCCACGGGTTATTGACAAGCATGATGTAAAAGAGGATTGCAGGGTGAGCCTTATTATCTTGGAGACCAGTGTCCATGGGGTAAAGAACCTGGCTCACTACTGAATGATGAGAGTCAAGAGACTCTGGAGGATAAGAGGCTGTCTTGGACAGTGCAGCCTTAGCCAAACTCCCAGCTGAATTCAGTCATACAAGTAATCAGAGCTGCACCACATGGAGCCACCCAGATGAGCGCCATCGACTCACAAAGTCAAAAGAAATAATTTGTTATTACTTTATGCTACTAAGTTTAGAAGTGGTTTGTTACACAATAATGGATGACTGATACATTGCCCTTCAAGACTCTGGCATCTATTGAAGGAGAGATATCTACAAGTAACTAAAAAATAAAAAACAAAAAAATATTTATATATATACTATGACAACGAAATCAGCTTTGTCTCTTCAGGAAGGAATCCATACCAAATTCCACCATTTAAGAAGACTTTCAGATCTTTTGACTTCCTTAGAGATGCCTTACCTCAGACTGTATCCTTAAATAGACTGCAGGTGCAAGTGCTCATTTAATAAAGCAATCCTATTAAAGGGAATATTAATGGTAATAATAATATCTCCCACTTATTGAATGTTTATTGAGTAGCTTATTTCTATTATGTATACAGACTGCGGAGTGATGTGAGCCGTCTGCATGGCACAAGAAGGTGAACCCCCGCTACAAGGTATGGGGCGCTGCCCTCCTGCAAGGCAAGGAGAATGCAATGGGCAAAGCATTAATCAACCCCTTCCAATTAAAAGCGGCTTGCAGCTCGAATGACACATATCAGTATGAATGGTAAGATTAGACTAGATTTGTTAAATTTACTATTTGTAGATCCCATATTATCAATCAATGTTAAAGTATATAGCATAAACATAGTTATTGGAAGAAATATAGTCGGATAATTGACTTTTTCGAGGTGTGGATAATTCACTCTTTCTATAGATAAACAGGCCAAAATGGAATCCGGGATAATTACCAGAGAAAGAATCCGGTGCCATGCTGTGCCTCCCCCCAGGATATACAGCATTTAACTTTAGGGCTTAATGACCTTACACAAAACCCTTGATTTACATCAGAACTAGGAGTAACCATAAGAAAGGGGCACTATACAGATAAGCAGAACAGGCCTCATCATCTATCAAGCTTTTTGAGAAATACCAGGTGCATCTTCGAAGGTTCCTTTAATTAATAAATAAACTTTCTGGTTATGTTTTATCACCCTTTGTTACAATGATATAAATAAAGAACCCTGAGCCCTGAGGTTTTTGGGAGACTCCTGAAACATCATCCGAGTCCGTCTCCTCATTTCGTATCGCCGACGCCGTCCTTTCCTTTGGGGACCCCTGACTGTTGCTGGAGCTGGCCTCCGGCAGCAGAGATTTATTTAATTTCCTTCAGCAGCATCCTAAGATGTGCCTTATTATTTCTTCTATTTTACAGCTAAGAAAATTGGGACACATATTTTGTGAATTCACACAAAATTAAACAGTTACATTTGGCAATAACAAATTCAGACCTAGGGCACCTGGGTGGCTCAGTGGGTTAAAGCCTCTGCTTTTGGCTCAGGTCATGATCTCAGGGTCCTGGGATGGAGCCCCACATCGGGCTCTCTGCTCAGCAGGGAGCCTGCTTCCCCCTCTCTCTCTGCCTGCCTCTCTGCCTCCTTGTGATCTCTCTCTCTCTCTCTCTCTCTCTCTCTCTCTCTCTCTCTCTCTTTCTCGCTGTGAAATAAATAAATAAAAAATCTTAAAAAAAAAAAAACAAATTCAGACCTAGGTATATCTGCATCTAAAATTTGCATTCTTATCTACCATATTCTCTGTAGAACCCTCTCAAGTATTCCTTTGAGGATAAACAGTGAAGGGGCCTCAACAACATATACATACACAAAGTGAGCTGTCCCCTGAGAGTTGAACTATAATGTCAGCATATTAACAACACATGACATAAGAAGTAAGCAAAGTCACCTTAAAAGACAAAAAAACCCTCAAGCTTGAGCAAAATATAATTGTAAGATAATTTATGTCATTAAGAACACCTAAAGACAGAGTGTGACAGTTTGAAGAAGAAACAGAATTAGACCTTGAAAAGGAACTGTGAGAAAAAATGGTGGCAGAGGTGATTTAGAAACCATTCTTGGGGAGGGCATTCTTCAATTAATGTGGAACATATTTTTCCATGAAAAGATTGATTCACAAAGCTAAACAGACACGGTCCAATATTTAGTTTATCCATATAGCTTATTTTCTCTGTTCTACAGATACACCTTCGACTATAATTTAACTCATTATGACACATAAATGTGTTAAGTTGGTGTTCTAGTTTCTGCACTTTGGTCCAATCAGCCCTGAGGCACATGGAAGGTCTAAGCTCTGGCTGACTCCTCCAAGGTGATGCTACCCTGAGGTCTCATGGTTTTCAGCCAGTTTGCCATAGAAATGTGACCACTTTAAATGCATGACAAAATGCTAATAACTTGGTCATTGCTTGCCTCATCTGCACCCACACTTGAGGAAATCCCCAGCCACTATCTTCCTTTGAGTAATCAGAGAACTCTGTAACCTGGCCCCTATCCTTTTTAAATGAAGGAAGGATGCATAGTTGGCCTACAGATAGTACGATATAGAACAGAGGGGGAGTCCACAGGCTCTGAGGTCTGCCTCTGGCTTCAAATTTGGCTTTGCACAGAGTGGCAGTAACCTTCACCAAGGTACTTAACTGTAAGTTAGTTTTCATGTTTACAAAATAGAAATAATAAAATAATGCCCACCTCTCAGAATTATACATATTGAGTTAATATGTGTAAAATACTTAGAATAGTATATAGCATAGAATAGCACATAGTAAGCACTCAAGAAATGTTAATAGTGATTATGGCAAGGATGAATATGATGGCATCTGAATATGGGTGACATCTGGTTCAAAAAAAGTGAATAGGACTGTTCACAATTATCTGTTATGTGACTTACAAGAAAGACACAGAGGAAATTTATCAGTTTCTTATCTGAACAAGATCATGTCAAGTGTACTGGCTCATGAGTAGAATGAGCCAGCAGAAAAAGAAAGGATAAAAGTAAAATAAAACATATAAATAGAATAAGCAAGGATGAGAGAAGCCATGAAACTACTAAGATATGGAGAAAGTATCCTTTGTTCTATTTTTTTTTTCAGTTTTCTTGCTCTAACTCTCTTGAGGTAAGACTTACTTTGTTTCTTGTTATTAGAAGAGTCTGGAATTGCCAGTTATATCCCAACAATACACAGTGCCCTTCTCTTCACCACCCCCGCCCCCATCCACAAACCACTTAACTGGCTTTCCGAGTCTTCTATCAGTAACACTGCAGCTTTTGTTTAAATTTGTATAGCTTGATTCTTTTGAACTACTCTACTCTTTTCTACCTTGTTCTGCCTTTTGTCATTCATTTGAAACTGCCACATTGATAATGTGAACAGCATAACTGGAAATTAAAAATGACCTGAAATCACAGGAAATTAGACTGAAGTGAATATAGGAAATGCATTCACTTCCCAGATACAGAAAGGATTTTTATGGACTCTGTGCTAAGAAAGATAATAATCCCCTCACTCTCCCCACTACCACCACCACCATCTCATCAGGGCATAAACCAGGAGTATTCAATTACTTGGGGTCACCATTTCATAACACAAATTCCTGACATAAGCATCCACCATCCCATACTCAGCTTTACATTTATCTGTCTCTGGGTTGGTCCCCTGTGCACTCTGTTTCTGTCCTGTTTTCTCTTTTGGCTTAGCTTGTGTTTGAACTATCACTTCTAAAGCACTGAATTTTAAGCTCCCTCCTTAAACCTCTGAGGAATATGTACATACTTTCTGAAAAATATTAAACTGTATATCATACAGCTCAGATTCTAATGGTTAAAAATTCATTAATGGGAGTAGATTGATGGTATGTTGCTACTTTAATTAGAGAGGGCTATGGAACGGCATTTTAAATAGCCATGTCATTTTCTAAATTGACATGACTCCATTATAAGAAGAAATACTTAAGTTGAACCTGAAGTTGAACAGTCTCTTTTCCAGTAATAAAGGACATTTCAGTTTTCGTTAACAAAATATTCACTACCAAAGAATAGGTTTTTTCCCATTTTCTCCTTTTTGTCTGAATCCTAGGCTCTAAGATTATTTCTGGATATATCAAAAGGTAAATCCTAAGTGTTTTATGACTACAGGGAATTGGAAATAAGTTTCTGGAGAAATCTAATGGAATAGCTACAAACTAGATTTTTTCCAAAAATAGTTGTCTTTATTTCTTTTGATGGGTACATCATATCCTTCTGATCTCCCCTGCATATGAAAAAGGAACCTCAAGCCATTGGATCTTAGCACTAGAAAGAATTATTTAGAGATTTACCTAGTGTCATATAAATTAGTCTGGTAAAGCCAAAGCCATAATGCTGGCCTTTAGTAGCCTATTTGGAGAATTTTTCAACCATAACAGGGAGACACTTACCATATTTTACCCCATATTGCTTCTATTTCCCTTGCTGCTGGGACCTATAGCTTAGAAACTTCTTAACTCTGCATGTAGGCATGTTAACATTTACGCAAACTTCTCCTACCCAAAGCCCACATTCCAATGAAGACATAAGAAAGTAAGTACAGAAATAACATTCACTGTGTCTAAGATTTACAGGAGCATCATGAAAAGATTCCTGTATGCAAAGATCAAATAACCAAAGACAGAAAAGTTTCACGACCTTCCCTCAGATCCTTGTGGGTACCTGGGTATCAACAGATGTCATCAGCTTTTCACCCAAACCCCTTCCCACTTTCCCCTTTTCCTGACATAAAAGAAACTCAAATTTCATACTGGGGGAAGATGGTTCTTTAGGACAGTAGTCCACCATCTCCTCACTTCACTGGGCTTTCCGAGTAAAGTGCTTTCCTTACTCCAACATCTTGCCTCTGGACTTACTGGCCTGTAGTGCCGTGAGCAGAGCAAGCTTGGACTCAGTTATGCAACAGCATTTTGTGTTCTTTGAAAATCAATTCCAGTCTTTTATATCACTCTTACAAAGTTTTTGGCTCAAGTTCTTAGCGTATAGAAATTTAATTATGATTTTGGCAAGACCATTAAGCTATTTTTAAGGGAATGAAAAGTCCTCTCCTGTTCATTTTTAAGTTCGATGTTCTCAGACAAAAAAATCCAGGAATATTGTTTTTTTAAAGAAAATTTTGAGCTTGGGGTCTGCTAAAATAGAGGATAAGTTTTGTTTTGTTTTTAAATTATGGAACAATTCAGATATGCATACAAGTGTAGAGAACAATATAACAAATATTTATTTATTAAACACCCAGTTTTATAAAATTTTAAAATTTCACCAAGTGCACTTCAGCTTATTTTTTAGATCTAAAACATAAATAGAGGTGAATGACCTGTGTATTACACTCTGATCCTCTCTTCTATCAAGAGTATCTATCATGTTTCTGGTATTTATCATTCTCATAAATATTTTTTTTACTTAATGTTCATATATCCATAGAATATATATTATTTTCATAGTAATCCATATAATATAAATAACAGCATCCTGAACTGTTTTTGCAACTTACTCTTTTCCCTCTGTTGTTAAGTATACCTCTAGTTCATTTGTTTAAATGGCTGCAGTGTTTTCCACTTCACAAATATATTGCCATGTATCTTTTCTACTATTGATAAACATTGTCATTGTTTCCAATTTTTCTTACAAACAACTTCAATGAGCATTCTTATAGAATTTTTAATGGGATTAAATTTAATGGGATTTAATGGGATTGCATTGAATTTATAGATAATTTGGGGGTGTGTCAACATCATTAGTTATTGTAGTTTAATTCATATCATAAGCATGGTGTGCGAGTGTGCACACATATATACACACGTCTTTCATTTTCTTTTTATCCCTTCAATGTTTTGCACTTTTCTCCAGAATGTTTTTATACCTCTTTAATTAAACGTATTAGGTAACTTTAGTTTTTGTTCCTATAGAGACGGGGATTGTTTTTTCTTTTATTTACATTTTCTAATGACTATCACTGGTGCTTAGAAGATCCTTTTAATAATTCGTCTAGGGATGCTCTTATCATTTCTATATAGATAAGCATGATTTCAAATAAAGATGTTGTTTTCTTTTTCTTTCCAATTTTTATACTTCTTGTACCTTTTCTTGACTTTAGCTAGGGCTTCCTAGCTTTAATTAGAAGCACAACCTCATCATCTTCCTGACTTTAAGGAAACTTCTACTTTCACCAGGAAATGTAATGTCTGTTGTTGTTTTGATTGGTATTATTTATCAGGATAAAAATTTCCCTTTTTCTAATTCTAAGTCTGCTAAAGGTTTTTATCTTGAGTGTTGAACTTCATCAAATGATTTTTCTGCATTTACTGAGACATTCATTTGCTTTTCTTCTTTATCAACGTAACATCTTTTCATACAATTATCCATAAATTACTAAGATTAACTATTTAAAGGATATATTCCTTTTTTTAAAGGATATTTTCTTTGAAAACTGCTGAAGTGAATTTGCCAATACTTCATATAGAAATCTTAAGAAAATTTAGAATAGTTTTTTTTTGTTTTTTTTTTTGTCTGTCGTTGCCTTGTTTTTATATGAAGATTTTTATCTGCCTACATTCTGTTTTACAAAATATTTTTTATCAAAATTAAAATTATGAAATTAAAATTAGTCTTTAGATTTTATTATTTTTTAGATCAGAATGCTGCTATATATGTATGTTCCCAGAATGTAAAAAAACAAAAACAAAACAAAACAAAACAATCTTCTGTAAACCATCCGGGAGTGAGAGATGTTGGTAGATGCATGAGTAGGTAGGTAGATGGATGGATGGAAAGATAGATATGTGCATGGTTGGAGGGATGGATGGATGGATACATAGAAAGAAAGAAGGAAGGGAGGAAGGAAGGAGGAAAGATTGAAAAGAAGGACTATGTGGACTTTTGATTAATAATTGAGTTATGTAGTTCTTATTGACTTATTTAAGTTTTGTGTCTCCTCAAATCAAATTTTTTTTAAAGATTTCATTTTACTTAGAGAGAGAGAGGGAAAGCATGAGCAGAGCAGGGTGAGGGTCAAAGAGAGAAGCATACTCCCCGCTGAGTAGGGAGCTTGAAATGGGCCTCCATCCCGGAAGCTCAGGATCATGCCCTGAGCCAAAGGCAGATGCTTAACCAACTGAGTCACCCAGGTGCCCCAGCGTTGAATCAATTTTGATAATAATTTTTTTCTACAAAGTTATCATTTTTTTCTAGGTTTTCAACTACACTTACATGCTGTTGTTCATAGTATTCTAATTATTTACCTACATCATATCTGTAGTTATATTCCCTTTGTACTTCATGTTTTTATACTTCAATTATTTTTATAAAGGATTTGCTAATTCTTTTGGTTTAGTTTTTCTTTTTATAGACTGATTTTCATAGAACAGCTTTTGTTCTTATTGTTTAGCTTGGTCTTGCTTTGTCTCCTGTTTTATCAATAACTGCCTTTATCTTATTATTACCTATAATCTGCTTTGTTAGGCTTATTCTTTCATTCCCCCCAACTTTTTAAGTTGTGTAAGTAATTAATGTATCTTCATTCTTTCTTATTCTTTTTAGTAAAAGCACATAAGACTATAAAATTATATTCACACTTTTTTTGCTGCATTCTACAATTGTGAATATAGGGTAATAATCTTCAAGTTTATATCTAAATACTTTACAATTTTCACTGTGATGTAAACAAAGAAGAACTAAAGAGTGAAGTTTTATTTCCAAACATACAGTTTTACTTTTGTAAAATTATCTTTCATTGATAAATTCTAATTTCACTTTTTTCTTTGTGGTAAGAGTACATGGACTGTATTTTTAAAGACTTTTTATAAAGAACATGCAGTCAATTTTTGCAAAATGTTCCATGGTACTTGAAAAAAAGGTGTATTTTCCATGTTTTAGGAATAGTTATAATACCTACCATATCATTCTATTTTGCTAATTTGGTTACTAAACTAGTCTGCGAACTAAAATAGTTTTCTTTCCTACTTAATTTATTAGTTTTTGATAGATTTCTGTTAAAACTTCTCCTTTTCTTTCTTCTGATTTCACATCTTTTCTGAGTGGCAACTTCAACATTTTTAAGAGAAGGTATCTAATGATACCAATTTTCTATTCCTTCTAAATACCAGAAAAGATCTTCACAAACTTTACCATTAAATAATCATTATTTTATTATTGTTTTAATTTTTTATTTTACAATTTAAAAACAAGACTATTATTATTAATTTAGAATTAAGTAACATATAATTTAAAATTAAGTAACATATTTTAAAATTAAGTAACATATTTAAATATGTTACTTAATAAACCTGGGATGATTATAGTTGTTTCTGCTATACTTTACCTCTGAATTTTCTTTTTTCATGCTAAAGTCTCCTTAAATATTCCATGAAGTTCTGGAAATACTCTATCTTTACAAGTCTGAAAAATAACTATGTCATTCTGGCTCTCAAACAAGTTACCTGGTTATACTACCACAGAGTGACTTTTATTTTTCCTAAGCACACTATCGTTTGCCATTCTCTTCTCTTCTACTGTCCTTGCTGAGAAATCTGATACATGTTACCCCATATAGACGTTCTGTCACTTTACTCTTACAGCCTTTAAAATTCTAGCCTATCTTTCCTTTTCCTCACTTGTCTACCACCAATGCATAAAATCTATTTTTTAAATTTGAAAGGGAATTTTGATCTGGGAAAACAAGACTGCATATTTCAAACTTTTGATTTGTATTTAGTAATAAAGTCAGAGCCAAACTGAGTCAGAATATCTCAGTTTTTAATAATTACTGAATTTTATACCTGTCAGACAACCAGCTAAACACTGGATATTCTATCTCTGAGACTGGTGTGTCAAGGGGTATGTTAGTCATGGCACAGCACACAGGAATTATGCTTCATGGTCCTAAACCAGCAAGGTTAAAATATGTTACTAGTCTCCTTAATAGTGTTACTGCATAATTCTTATCTTTAATTTAAATATTCTTGACCAATATGTCATGTATTGAGATTTATCAGTAAGGTTATGACTAATAACCTAACCTTAAGGCAGAAGTATATATGAATAAGCTTAAGAGTCCCTATAAAATGATTAAAAAAAAAATCTCCCAACCAAACTAGCATTTTCTCCAAAATCACCTTTACTGATTTCACTAAACATATTTTTTAATTAATTAATTTTTAAAATTCCAGTGTAATTAACTTACAGTGTTATATTAGTTTCAGGTATACAATGGAGTTATTCAACAGTTCTATACATAACTCAGTGCTCATCATGACAAATGTACTCTTAACCCCCTTCACCTATTTCACCCATTCCCCACCCACCTCTCTTCTGGTTACCATCAGTTTGTTTCTAATATTTAAGGGTCTGTTTTTTGTTTGTCTCTTTTTTCTTTGTTCCTTTGTTGTGTTTCTTAAATGCCACATATGAGTGAAGTCATATGGTATTTGTCTTTTTCTGATTGATTTCACTTAGCATTATACCCTCTAGATCTATCCATATTGTTGCAAATGGCAAGATTTCAATTTTTTTATGGTTGAGAAACATTCTATTGTGTGTGTATATATGTATATACATATACATACATATACACATACATATACATACATATACACATACAATATTCTTGTGTGTGTGTGTGTGCAGATGTCTATATATATACCTATCTATCTGCCACATCTCCTTTATCCATTAATCTACGGATGGACACTTGGGTTGCTTCCATATCTTGGCTATTGTAAATAATGCTGTAATAAATATGGGAGTGCATATATCTTTTTGAAATAGTGCTTTTGTTTTGGGGAGTAAATACCTAGTTGTGGAATTACAGGATCATACAGTATGTATGGAACCACAAAAGACCCCAAATAGCCAAACCAGTCTTTAAAGAAGAACAAAATTGGAAGTATCACAATCCCAGATTTCAAGATATACTACAAAACTGTGGTAATCAAAACAGTATGGTATTAGCACAGAAACAGACACAGAGCTCAGTGAAACAACAGAAACCCCAGAAATAAACTACAATTATGTCATCAATTAATCTATGACAAGGGAGGCAAGAATTTGCAATGGGAAAAAGTAACTTCAACAAGCAGTGTTGGGAAAACTGGACAACTGCAAAAGAATGAAACTGAGCCATTTTCTTACACCACACGCAAAAATCAGCTCAAAATGTATTACAGACCTAAATGTGAGGCCTGAAACCATAAAAGTCCTGGAAGAAAACATAGGCAATAATTTCTTTGACATCAGCCATAGAAACATTTTTCTAGATATGTCTCCTTTGGCAAGGGAAACAATATTAAGAGCAAAATTAAACTACTGGGACTACACCAAATAATAAAAAGTTTTTGCACAGTGAAAGAAACTGTCAACACATAACCCACCAAATGGGAGGATATTTTTGCAAATTATATACCCAATAAGGGGTTAATATATGAAATATATATAAAGAACAAATATAATACAAAAAACCCCAAATAATCCAATTAAAAATGGGCAGAAGACATGAAAAAGCATTTCTCCAAAAAAGGCATACAAATGGCCAAAAGACACAAAAAATGATGCTCAACATTACTCATTATCAGGAAAATGCAAGTCAGACCACAATGAGATAGCACCCCACACCTGTCAGAATCGTTAAAATCAAAAATAAGAAACAACAAGTATTGGTGGGGTGTGGAGAAAACAGAACTCTCGTGCACTACTGCTGGGAGTGAAAACTGGCACAATGTGGAAAAACAATATGGAGGCTCCTCAAAAAATTATAGTAGACATATTTTAAGATGAATGCTCAGCCTGTGAGCCTCTAACACAAAAAAATGGTCTGGGACCCTGGAGCTAGGTAACAGTGGTTCAGCCCCATTACCTTAGCCTCAGCTATTACTTAGGGTAGACATTTGACACAAGCCGCACAAATTAGGTTCTTTTCCCTATAATTTGAATTAGGGTCCCAAAGACTGGTCACCCTGAATTATAAACTTAACACCATGGTAAGGTCACATTTCCCCTTTGTACACAAAAACAGAGGGAACTAGCCCACAGATGCACAAATTAAAGTAGAAAACAGTGGAGACCCAGAGACACACAGACAGAATAACTGCCTTGATTACTCTTGAACTTCCAGTCCAAGTGGGGTAAGGGCCCCACTTACCAAGCCAACAAAACATTTTACCTTTCAGTTTGTTTGGAGTTCCTTAAGACATTATGAGATGTTCTTAATTTCACTTAATCTTAGTGGGTTTTTGCTTTTATCAATCTAAAAAGTCATGCCAAAATAAAATATACTTATTTATCTAACATGATTTTTCATAAAAAATTGCATTGATATTAATGATTTCTTCATGGCACTATAAAGCCTTGTGTTTGTGATATAAGTAGATAATTCTATACAAATTCGCCAAAGTGCCATATGAAGACAGGTCACTGGAGAAATATCTCTAATCTCAAGGAGGTAACACTTTAATAAGAGATTAAGAAAGTATACTTATGAAGGAAAACAAAATATTTAAAAAATATTTTTCTGTTAAGTCATTATTACTATTGTTCATATTTTCCTAAAAATTTCTTTGCCAAAATAAGATTTTTTTTTTTTTTAAGATTTTACTCATTCATTCGACAGAGAGAGAGAGATCACAAGCAGGCAGAAGCAGGCAGAGAGAGAGGAGGAAGCAGGCTCCCCGCCCAGTAGAGAGCCCGAGGCGGGGCTCGATCCCAGGACCCTGAGATCATGACCTGAGCCGAAGGCAGAGGCTTTAACCCACTGAGCCACCCAGGAACCCACCAAAATAAGATTTCAACCAACCTCATATGTTATTTGTGACCTCCATTTTGACCAAGATTAAAAAATGGTAGTTTAAGATTTTATTAATTCAAAATAATATCCCCAAGACTCTGAATGCCAGACATACTTTTCTCAAAGGGGGTTTATTTGCATGCACCCTCTTATTTAATACTAAAAATAATACCAAGAGTAAGTGAATTCAGAGATGAATACTTTGGGACCCAGTGAGGTTAAATGAGCTACTCACGTCCACACAGCCTCCCAGTCAAGAAGTTAGGCCTACGATTTGTCTTCTGTATCCAAGTACAGCTGTCTTTCTTTCTTTTTTTTTAACTAACAGTTTATGCAGGGTTTGTAAGTGGTTTCACCTACAAAACCTTCCTGCTCCTTTACCTTTCAACAACCATTTTCTCCCCAGGGAGGGAATTATTAAAAAAAAACAAAAACAGAAAACATTAGAATAACAATATATATCCATGTTGGTTTGCAAGTTTATGATCTTATACCCACACTGTTCATTGCCTATTGCATCAAGAGTTACTTGAAAGTTTTTGAAGTGTTTACTTGCTTCAGCAAAGCTTATTATAAATTAGGCAAAAAGTGATGTCTGAAGAAAAAAATTAAGCTTCCAAAAAGGGAGAAGCAGTAAAATTATCTCTTGATAACTACCAAGTGGAGAAAAGTTAAGGTTGTACTCAGCACCCAATGAATATTCAGAGTGAACAGAAAAGAAAACAAGTCTTATTCCCTGGACTTCAATCACACTATTAGCACACCATCGTCATACCATAATCTCTGTTACCTTTAGGCATCATTTTGGGGATTAGAGTGTTAAGGGCAGTCACAGATTCACCCTTTACAGAAAACCTGAATAAACCGCTTTTGTTTGGATGTTCCTTGTGTTGTCATTGATACTTTCAAAGATTCAGGTACTTTGGGAGACCAGATTTAACTCTAGTGAAACTTAAAACCGCCAATATAATCCCACTATAGTCATATGTGGATGACTCTGTGTAATTAAATAACCTCTGCAACAGTCCTCACATCTTTTTCACTTTCCACAGACCTTCTTTTAAAATCATCATTTGTGGGCGCCTGTTGGTTAAGCGACTGCCTTCGACTCAGGTCATGATCCTGGAGACCCAGGATCGAGTCCCATATCAGGTTCCCTGCTCAGCAGGGAGTCTGCTTCTCCCTCTGACCCTCCCCCTTCTCGTGCTCTCTCTCTCATTCTCTCTCTCTCTCTTTCAAATAAATAAATAAATAAAATCTTTAAAAAAATAAAATAAAATCATCATTTGCTTCTTATATTCTTGTCCTTCTGTTTAATTAATTCTTGTAATACCTTTCGCTTTTATTTTAGAGTCCATTTTCAATCCTTTTATAGAATTGTCAGGAATCATTTTAACCTCTGAACATCTCCAAAAATATTGGGCCAAAGATATAGAAAAAGTCCTAAAATATTCTCAAGAAGTTCTTTCAAGAATATCTATCCATATAAATTTGCTTATTTAAAAAGTATACATATGCATATATCACTAAAACTTCAAGATTTATAACTTTGTGCAGAATTATATTAATATTACATCTAATAAGGAAGCTTCTAGAACTTATGTAGAGACTGCTGTTAAAGCTTAACATTAATTTTCAACTGTATCATTTTCAATTTAAAACTATTTTGAAAAAAACTTTTGAAAATTGGAATTAAGGAAATATAAATTATGGATGAATGGATATAGAAAATGTGATACACAAACACAAAACTGAAGGTTACTTGCTATAAAAAGTAATGAAATCTTCCCATTTGGAACAATATGGATGGGTAGTATGCTGAGTAAAATAAGTCGGACAAAGAAAAACAAAGACTGTATGATCTCACTTATATGTAAAATCTTAAAAAAAAAAAAAGAAAGAAAAGAACAAGCTCATAGATACAGAAAACAGATTGGTGATTGTCAGAGGTGGGGTGCATGAAATGGGTAAAAGGGGTCAAAAGATACAAATTTCCAGTTATATAATGAGTAAGTCATGGGACTGTAATGTACAGCTTGGTGACAACAGTTAATAATACTGTCTTACATATTTGAAAGTCACTAAGAGAGTAGATCTTAAACTTTTTTATCACAAGAAAAAAAATCTTGTAGCCATGTAGGGGGACAGATGTTAATAGACTTATTGTGGTAAATATCGAATCATAATGCTATACATCTGAAACTAGTACAATATTACATGTCCATTATACATCCTATAAAGAAAGAAAACATAAATTTAAAAAAAGAATTCTAGTATTCTTAAAAGTGATGGAATAGTACCAAGCCAGTCACAGGCAGTAACCAAAGGCAAAGAAAGACATATGTCAAGAAATTCAAGAGGCAAACAGTAAGGTCAAATTATCCAGTCTGCATTAATGAAGTAATATACGTAAAGAAATAGAGAAAGCATTCAGAAAGAAATCTGAAAGCTTAGGAAGAATGTGACAGGAACAAACGGTCAGCCTGCATAGGGTCATAAAACCAAAAAGATTCTAGCAATAACAGAGTGAAACAAAGAGCCAGAAGAACGAAAACAGGGTAACAACAGAATGAAAGGGTTTAAATATGAAGCAAATTCTTCCTTTACTCATTAGGATCTTCAGAAGAAAAGAGCCCAGGGCTTCCAGGTAAAGAAGAAGAAGCCAGAAGATACTAATTCTTTACTTTCTAAGATTTACTCTCTTTCCAAGTTCTAGCATTCTTATAATCTAAAGACTTGAACTATGAATTACATAATGGTATCTGAATAATAACCTCATTAGGGATGAAATTATTTTGTGTCAATAAAACTTCTTATCATGGACTGTGAAAGTAGTGTAAAAGCATGTGGAATAATGTATACCTAATTGTTCTTTTCTCTACATTTGTGTGGAGAAACATTTTCTAAATCCACAACCAGCTGTGTGCTGGCAGCTAATGTTTGGTTTATGGTATAGTGGGAAGATCAATTTATAAATATTACTAACTATAGGGAATATGATAGGATTTCATCTGCTTAGAATCATCATCCCGTCAACTTCCTGAAACTGCTTTAAATTCCCTTGGCTTCTATAGAGATAATGGTGCTGTTTACTTTTCCTTAATAGAGAAGGAAAAGGGCAGGGACACAGAATGGTCCCTGAGAGTCCCTAGCACTGTGTCTGCAGACAAAAAGCCAGTTCTCTTCCTCAGGTTCACTGCCACCAGGTCAGCCAAGATTTTAACTAACTCCAAGCATTTTCTCTCCATATTATACTTACCAAAGTCACAGAGTTAGAAAATGAAGATCTCATGAAAACTGCTTCTCTCAACCATGATTTTTGACAATGAATGTTTCAATCTTTGGAGAAGGGGGAAATTTTTATATTTCTTTCTACCATCTGAAGAGCTATCTCTAATCTTGTACTGGTGAAAGATGTTTATAGTGCCAACTAGTTAGAGAAGAAGTGAAGCCAAACATTTACCATTGGGAATACATGACTGTCCTCAACTTGATTTCATGAGAAATTAAGCCCTACAGAATACATTTGTTGCTAACAGCCTGCACTATCTCACATGTTCTCTTTTGAAAATGACAGCATAGAGTCATTAGAAGCATCCTTAGCTAAAAATAAATGTACCTCTTCTAAGCTCCAGATTTTGGCCATAATTAAGTATCATATAGAAAAGCAGCAGCTCCTGCCCTCATGAATCCATTAGTTTGAACCATTTTTTTCATTCAATATATATTTCATTCGCAAAATTAAGTTTAAGGAACTCAAAGGTGTTATTAAGTTGATTTAGCCACCTCTTATAAAGTAAGTATGATTCGATTCCTCTAATGTTTAAAATCATCTTTATCAATTTAAAATCACTTCCCTCTCTGACTGATTTGTTACTAGAAAACTGCATTTACAAGTGGAGAAAATCCAAGTATAAACTGTTCTATGTTTACAGAAACAGATTACCAATCAACTTGTCAAACTTATAAATAAATCAAACTATTCAAATAATGGCATAAAGTCTAAATATCCAGAAATCTGTCTGGAAAGAGTTAAGAACTGAAAAATAAGCAAAAATGGTACTAGGGAGGTTGATATATATTTGACAAAATCTATGCAATAAACCTCTACAGGGACACACTCATTTTAGTTTATATCCATCACTTAAAAAATTAAACACAGTGGTTCCCAGAATCACAAAAGGATGGGAATATTAAAACAATAATAGAGGAAAGCCCATTGCAAGGCAGAAAAAGTAGCACTGAAATAAAAATAGGTTAATAAGCACACGAAAAGGTGTTCAACATCAACAGCATCAGACCGAATTATCACAGAACTCAGCAATTCTTGTCTTTGATATGTACCCAAGAAAAATGAAAACATGTTCACACAAAAATATGTTCATAGAGGCATAGCCACAATAACTAAAAAGTAGAAATAATACAAATGCCCATCAACTGTTGAGTAAATAAAATGT
Organism: Ailurus styani; assembly: GCA_002007465.1. Lineage (NCBI taxonomy): Eukaryota > Metazoa > Chordata > Mammalia > Carnivora > Ailuridae > Ailurus > Ailurus styani. Next base: position 2,100,680 of record LNAC01000144.1, on the reverse strand, counting down.
TGCCTATCCATACAATGAAATATTATTTGTCAATGAAAAGAATCAGAGAACTGATTCATGCTAAAACACAGATGAACCATGAAAACATTATATTAAGTGAAAGAATCAAGTTATGAAAGACCACAAACTGCATGATTCCATTTACACGTAATATCCAGAATAGGCAATGCTAAAGAGATAGAAAGTGGATTAGTGGTTGCTAAGGAAGGATGGGGGTGGTTGTGGTAAATAGGGATGACATGAAAGGTTTTGGACCAAAGGATTTCTTTGAGAAGGAATGCAGGATGCAAATATTCTAAAATTGATTGTTCATGGTCATACAACTCTGGGAATATACTAAAGATCACTAAATTAAGCACTTTAAACAGGGCAATTGTATGGTATGTGAACTCTATCTCAACAAAGCTGTTGCAAAATAAATACATAAGAATTGATTCTATCACAAAAAACAAAAGAGGTTACTATTAAGCTCTCTTTGTCTGTCTAGTATAATCCCTAAAAAGCAGAGCATTATTTTTCATAATTTCATACTCCTGTTCAAGAGAATTACAATTATTCTTTGTTGTGAAATAATTTCCGACACCTTTAGTATAGTCACTGATACTGTTTAAAAACAATACCTTAATCTCTTTAAGTTGGTTGAAAAGGAAAAATATCCACAAATTTCAAATAGAATATTAATATAAATAACTCCTAAATATAACCTGGTCCCAGGAAACATAATAGAATACATTAGGGACGCCTGGGTGGCTCAGGTGGTTGAGCAACTGCCTTCGGCTCAGGTCTTGATCCCGGAGTCCGGGGATCAAGTCTGGCATTGGGCTCCTGGCTCTGTGGGGAGTCTGCTTCTCCCTCTGACCTTCTCCCCTCTCATGCTCTCTCTCTCTCTCTCTCTAATAAATAAATAAAATCTTTTTAAAAAATGGTGTCCCTCTAGCAATAAAAAAAATGGAAAGAAAGAAAAATGTTTGATGAGGATATCAGGTATATTTTTGTAAGTTCTGATTTGCCCATTTGTATTTGACTCTCTAGGCTCTTTACTGAAAAGAATACAAGGGCCTCTGGATATAATAAAGAGACTAAACTAATATAAAATTCTGTTTGAAACACTCGAGTCATTTGGAACCAATATATGTTGTCATTACCCCATTGGAGTCTATCCTCATTCCCGTCCACCCTCAATTACTATAAATAAATGATACAGTGTTAGGAAAAGTAGCCATAGCAATTTCTGTAGCATAAAGTACTTAACGCTATTCTCCATAAACCCTATCCCTGAAATGTGTAACTCAGCTTCCTTTAGTCTTATCTTTCAACTGACTGGAATGTAGCAATTGACATAGCTACTCTGTATTAAAATGCATGGTGGAGCATGGCTCTTCTTTTACCAATGGTTTGCATTATTCAAGGGTTGGAGGATTGGAAGTAATTTGCATTCTTTAGAGAATACTCAGTAAGAATATATATTTCTAAACTGATTGTAATGCATCTGTGGGGAATAACAGCTTGAAACTTATACACACACACACACACACACATGCACACACACACATCCTCACCCACACACAAACATACACATGAAAAGTTAAAAAGAAATAAGTGTCTTAAAGGATGGAAATAGCCCTCAGAGCAAACGAGGCTATTATTCCCCAGGCTAGAGCACTGAAAGAATCTGTGAAGGTTCTAATGGCTAAAAGGCTAGTGGCACCAGCAAATATTTCAGCATCTGACAGCTATCAGGCACCATTCTAGACTCTTGAGAATTAAACTCTACAGGAGAGAATCAAAATTCCTTCTCTCAGAGGACTTCCATTCTAATGGGGGGAAATGACAAACAAATAAATACATACTACAAAATCTGTTAGAAATATGAAAAAGAAATCAAGCAAGGCAAAAGACTTGGGAACAATGGAACACGTTTGGGTGCTAATGCAGCCAGGGTGGATAGGAAAGGCTACTGTGATGAAGAGCTATCAAAATAGAAATCTGATTAAAATAAGAGTGTAAGCAATGCAACTTTAAGGAGGAAAACCATTCTAGGCAGCAAAGAGTGCAGTCTCTGAGGCATAAGCAGGATTGTACTTCTCAAAGAAGTCCACTGCAGTGTGGACAGAAAGGAATTCACAAGGGGAAGAACAGCTGAAGGTGAAATTAGTGAGATTATAATTATAAAGATTACAAAGCTATCATTATAGTATAAGATTTTGTTCTAAGTAAGATGAGACAAGCTTTTAGAGAACTTTTAGAGAAGTGACTGAAGCTGAATTTTATTTTTAAAAGGTTACCCCGACAACTTCATGGAGAATAAATTATAGGACAAGAGTAGAAAAAGGAAGACGAGATAGATGATGATCTGGGCAAAATATGAAAATGACTCAGGTTGGGATTTAGAAGTAGAATTTTTTAGAGTGGCTCCTGGGTGGCTCACTCGGTTGAGCATCTGACACTTGATTTCAGCTCCACTCATGATCTCAGGGTCATGAGATTGAGTCCTATGTAGGGCTCCATGCTCAGCGGGGAGTCTGCTTGAGGATTCTCTCCCTCTCCCTTTGCCCTTCCCCCCAAATAAAGAAATAAATCTTTAAAATTTTAAGAAGTCATCCATTTAGAGTTGATGTATTTGTTAGGGTGCAGTCTAAGCTGCTGTAACAAAAATATACAAAATATAGTGATTTAAATAAGATACAAATATGCTTCTCTTTCATATGAAAGTCTAGCAGCAAGACACTACTCATCTCACTCTTGGAATTAGTTGTATTTCTAACTAGGCTATCTGGTTTGAGTCACCAACCCTAGGCCAAACTATTGCTATTTTTTTTTTAAGATTTTATTTATTCATTTGAGAGAGAGAGAGCACAAGCAGAGGGGAGAGGCAGAGGGAGAGGGAGAAGCAGAGCTTCCTGCTGAGCTAGGAGCCTGACAGGGGGCTTGATCCTGAAGATCATGACCTGAGCCAAAGGCAGATGCTTAACCAAGTAAGCCATTCAGGCACCCCTAAGCTATTGCTATTTTTAAAAAGAAAAGTCTTCTAGATTAACCCATAGAAAATCTCTTTGTTTTCAAACCAAATCCACATTTTCATAGTCAATCCAACCATCTAATTTTGTATCCTACTGCCACAGTTCTTAGGTATCCAGACTATGTGTCAGTGAACACTAGCGCTAGACTGTGAATACACAACTATAAACAGAAGAGATTTGGTCCCTGTTCTTAGAATAAAATCAGCAGAATAGACAGAAGAAACAGTAAAGTGACATAGGTCTACAGGGGAAGTATAGGGCCCAAAAAAGATGTCTAGAAGGAAAATGCTCTTAGGCTCAACTCCCAGGTTTTAATTTACAGAAACCTACTGTTAGATTACAAAATCCTTTGCTTTCTAACTTGAGACCTTCCTATATATTTCATATCTGGCATTTTCAACAAGCTCAACTCCCCATCATAGACTACCACCCCACCTGACTCAAGTGAGTTAGCTGCTCTCCCTCGGAACAGACAAAAATTTACCACATTGTTTTGGAGCCTTGAGTATTTGAGAAGGCAAGGCATCAAATCCAAGGAGTCTATAGATTATCTGTATGCCAGCAATGTCTATAGACTGAAGAAATACTGTATCTTGTCTGTATGTTAGGCTAAAATGCAGCTTCCAAACTGGTTAGAATCTCTGTATTACTGCTTACTAAATATTTTGAATATCACTCCCAATTTACATGTAAGTACTTATAAAATCTATATGAATGCAACTATAATTATCACATGCAAAATCATGTCAAAGCACTAGTAAATTCACAACAGCCTCTTGATAGCATGTGGTTGCTCAATAAAATAAAAGGATGCTTAAAAGGGTAAGTACTGATTTTGCAGTTTACATCCTTGCTTTCTACAGTCTAGTGTCCCCCATGGTAACTAAAATACTAAATCTAGGGGTGCCTGGGTGGCTCAGTCAGTTAAGCGTCTGCCTTTGACTCAGGTCATGATCCCAGGGTCCTGGGATTGAGCCCCATGTTGGGCTCCCTGCTCAGTGGGGAGTCTGCTTCTCCCTATCTTTTCAGTTTGTGCATTCTCTCACTGTCACTATCTTTGTTTCTCTCAAATAAATAAAACCTTAAAAAATAATAAAAATAAAAATAAATCCAGATCATCCATTCTGTTTAGAAAACTCCAATGACTTCTGATCTCACTCAGTGGCCTATAAGACCCCGCCCCCAATCTCTCTCACCCATGCATTCCTCAGTCACCTATTATTCCTTGTTCCCATGATTCCAGTTATAGTAGAATGGTGTTATTCTTCAAGCCAAGTAAGTTCCAATCTCAGGGTCTTTTGCAAAATTCCACCCTAGGTTCTCTGCAATCACTGTTCTCTCTCCCTGGAATGATTTAAGTATCTTTTCCCCTTAAGTTCCCATCATCTTCCCAGATATGTGAGTGGACTCTGTTGTAAGGCCACTCAGATCCCTTTTATAGGCTGGTACATCCATCTTCAGCTGCTGCTGACATTGGCTGGAAGAGAACTCAAAGCTACCCCTTTTTTCTACAGGTAATTGACCTCAACCAAATAGAGGTGACTTTTCCACAGGCCATGCCATGCCACTTCTGCCAGAGGTTGACTGACACAAGCTACACAAGTCCAAATCCTACCTCACAGTGGGACCACCTCTGCAGTGCAATTTATATGCCAGAGCTTCCTGTGGTTTACTTGAAAGTTTCCAGCCAAGACCACATTCTTGCTAAGCTTTTCACCCAGTTCTATTCTGCTTGCCTTACTTCCCTTCTGAGATCACCCCCCTCTCCTTGAAATAAAACTTTAGAAAAAGGCTATTCTAGGGAACCTACCTAATATGGATACCTGCCCTGAGAAGCATACAGTGAAGCACTCAACTATCTCCCTTATCTTGCTTTACTTTTTTACATAGCACCTATAGCCATATTGATTATTTTTGTAATTTTTGTTGTTGTTGTTCTTCATTCACCTTTCCTTCCAGTGGCATGTAAACTCCACGAGGACAGGGACTTTTTTTTGTTCACTACCATATTCCTAAGTCTATAAAACTACCTAGCTCATTATAGTTACTCAATAAATATGCATTGCTAAATGAATGGATAAATAGAATAGAATGGTGATTTTATTTTACTATTTTAAAAAAGGATCTCCATTCTCGAAAGCTTTGGGAAACAATAGCTTGGGTTAATTTTATCTGCAATAAAGACGGACTCTGCTGGGGACTCTGTGCTTTCAAACTAGGTCAGCACTGGAATACTGATCATTGATATAATATGTGCTTATCAACTGAGAGTTAGTTCATTAACACACTCTTCCCAAGGCTTGCAGTCTTTAAACTCAAAGTTTTTAATCTCGTTACATTCTGACAGTCATTCAAATTCCCCTCTGAATTTCTTAATTAGCCTTTGTTTCTTAAATAAGAATTTATTTTTTCCTTAATCAGTACTTTGAACTGAGATCTTCAAAGCCCATATTGAAAATGAAAATGTATATATTTTAACAATAAAAATCATCAAGTAAGAAAAATACACTAACTATAGAATGGCCAATGTAAGCATCATCCATATTCAGTCAGAGACTGTCTCTAAAACAATTCTAGAGTTTTTTGAAAATTGATTTTAAAATAAGGTAATAGCTGTTTTACTGCACAGACCCTATTTGGCTGGAAAGCCGGCAAAGGAATAGAGCTTACATCTGAGCTCTTTCATTAAGGAAACACTGCAGCTGGATATGACACATCAAAAATATTCAAATATCAAACTATGGAGATTCTGGATGACTTTCGGCCCCTTCAGTTCACAAGCTCTCTAATAGAACTCAGCCTTGATGACTGTTCTCTGAAAATTGTCTACATTGTCAACTACATTCCACAAAAATGACTTAAATAATTTGACTTTTACAGATTTTAAAAGTCAGAAAGGATTTGAGGTTGCATGTCAACTCCGCAGAAGTCTTTTCTTAAGCAATAAATAAAGTTTGATATAATTTTTTCATGAAGAGGTTTTTGTGGTCATGAAAGCCTGCTGTCTATGCTATTAAAAATGAAGAAATCTTCTGGGGAGAATCTCAAACATATTCAAATAAAGACCCTGTAAAGATGTTTCGTTATAATTTGGGAGTACATAATGAATGTACTTCTTTGCAACTAGCATTTAATACCAGTACTTTTATGGTTTATGATGTAACATTTGTTTCTTTTTATTCAACAGAAAAGGTCAACATGACTAATAATTAGAACTATGACTCTGAGAGAAGAAGACTGCAATTAGACTATTTTTCAACAAATAATAAAGTGTCAGAAAAAGAAAGTGAATCCTTGGTGTCAGCAAAACTAGTTTACATATAGACGAAAAGTCATTTTCATGAAGAAAAGTCATTCTTTCATGCAGATGCACACTTAGGTGACCTTCCAATAATCTAACTCAAATAACAAATATACATAAAAAGCACTATCAAGATGTTCAAACTAAAGCAACAGTTCTCATCCAAGGGTGATTTTGCCTACAAGGTAATTTTCTGGCAATTTCTGAAAACACTGTTGGTTGTTATAACTGGACGAGTGCCACTGACATCTACAGGGTAAAGTCCAGAGATGCTGCTAACCATCTTAATAATTCACAGGACAGCATCCCACAAAAGGACTTCTGTATACCCAAATACCATGTCAATTTTGAGAAACTCTGAATTGATGTCATAAAACATTCTGGTTCTGAAATTAATGAGTGAGTTTTAAAGTGTCCACAGTTGTTACAGTCCTATGGTGAGGTAGTTGTCTACTAACATTTGAGAGACATTTTGTAGCTGTTGTAGACTAAAAGAAAAAAAAGAAAGAAAAAAGAAAAAGAACAAGGGGTGTTAGACTTCTTAGAATCCAGAACTCTGAGATAATACTGGGATTTTATTTTATTTTATTTTATTTATTTTTAAAGATTTTATTTATTTATTTGACACAGAGAGAGAGATCACAAGTAGGCAGAGAGGCAGGCAGAGAGAGGGAGGTAAGCAGGCTCCCTGCTGAGCAGGGAGCCCGATGCCGGACTCGATCCCAGGACCCTGAGATCATGACCTGAGCGGAAGGCAGAGACTTAACCCACTGAGCCACCCAGGCGCCCCTAATACTGGGATTTTAGACACTTAAATGTCATGTCATTGTCCTTTGGGGCTGTATCAGTTTGTTAAGGCTGCCATAACAAAAGTAACACAGGCCGGATGACTTAAACATCAGAAATTTATTTTTTTCATAGCTCTGGAGGCTAAAACTCCAAGATCAAGGTGTCTACAAGGTTGTTTCTCTTTTGTTTGTAAATGGTTGTGTTCTCCCTATGTCTTCACATGATTTTCTCTCTGTACCTATATCTGTGATCTAATCTCCTTTTCCTGTGAGGACACTAGTCACTGGATTAGAGTCCACACCAATGACCTTCTTTAAATATAACTGCTTATTTAAAGACCTTATCTCCAGGGCGCCTGGGTATCGCTGATGGTCAGTGTCAGACTCTTGATTTTGGCTCAGGTTGTGATCTCAGGGTTGTGAGAGCGAGCCCTACATCAGGCTCTTTGTTCAGCTCAGTCTGCTTGAGACTCTCTCTCCCTCTCCCTCTGCCCCTTCCCTGGCTCTGCCCCCTCCAAATAAATAAATAATCTTTAAAAATAAAATAAAATAAAAATAAAATAAAGATCTTATCTCCAAGTACAGTCACATTCTGAGAGATTGAGTGTTAGGACCTCAACATATAAATGTTAGTGAGACACAACTCAGACATTAACAGGGGCATTGGTCAGTCTTTGGTCCAAAAGTCCAGAGAGAGCATATCTAGCAGTGAGTGTGAAAGCTTTGCAGCCTTCCTACTGCACTGGAGAACACAAAAGCATATACATGGGAAAAGCGAGCCTTATCTGAATCAATTCATAATTTTTATAAAATGACCCTGAATTTGCCCCAAATTTTGCAGGAAATAGTTTCAAGATCTCAAAAGAAAGAAAAATCATAATTTGAATCATAGAACTATTTGTATGTATAAAGCATTTTCCTAAAACAAACCAGAACTAGAAGAATGAGTCTCATGCGAGAATTATGTTGGCCATGTTGGCCAAAAACCACAAGCAGGGTCCAGCATAGAGTAAGACCTCAATATATACTTGCTTTCTGACTGTGTGATTGTATCAATGAAGAACATTCCTTTGACATTCTATGCATTGGATGGTAGCGTGCTCCTAATCTGCCTCTTACCCAATCTCCAGCCTTCTCTCTTACTATTTGTTGCCATGCATTTTATGATTTAGCAACAAACTACTGGTAGTCACATGCTCAGTTTATGCTGTTTTTCTTCTCCATACAATGCCCTATTCTCTCCTTCCCTTCCCACTTTAGCACCTAACCCTTCCTACTTCAAGAGACTGCACAAAAATCACCTGGAACATTTCTTTTTGACAGAGGTAATAATACTTTTAAACCATAATTTAAATCTTATAGATGGTAGTAAAAGCAATATATATGTATGTGTATATGTATACATGTACATATGCATATGTACACACATGTTCAAAAATATATGTATATGCATATTCATTAATCTAGTCACAAAAATTTATTATCTACTTTGTGTCAGTCCCCTTGATAGGTGCTAGGTATATGCAATATTCCTGCCTTCAAAGAAAATACGCTCTTAGAATATATTATAGAAAATGTGTAATAAACAGTTGCTAGCTCTATTTATTAGAAAGACATAGGAAACATAAAACCAGTGACTAAAACAACAAAGTACTGACTTTTTAAAAAATAACATGTAAACTTGTTTCCTTCAAATAATTCTATGTAAATCAATCTTATTTTTTTGGATTACAAAATCAAGTTAATCATTTTAAACTCAGTAGCATTCAAACCAACTTTTCTTGGAAATCTGTGATTAATGAAAGCAAATATTTTATGTTTCTTAAGAATGATGCATAACTCATATATTTAATTTTTAAATAGTATGGATTACTGATAATTTTTCAGAGTGGGCAAGTAAGATTCCCATTCTGAAACTACAAACACAGCAAAGGAAGAAGCACTAGATGAGAAGACACCATAAATTTGTCCAGACTCCCATCTTTCCCCCAACCCCAGCTAAGAGGGTGATTCTAAACAAGGTGTGTAAACCATCTGAATCAAGGACTTTCTATCTGTAATGCAACAAAGTTCATGTAAGTGATTTGCATTTTCACTGAAGCTAAATTTCTATATTTTGATGGAAAAGCAAACATTTGAAAATCAGCTTTTACCAAGTTTTTAATCTTGTTCTCTATAAAAAAATATTTTGGGTACATAACCAAATCTCATATTTTAGAGGTCAGTAGTGAGCATATGATTTCAGGTTAATTGCTTTTATAAGCTAACATAAACAAATCTTTGAAAGTTTTGTCAATAAAAGAAATTAATAATTTATGAAGTAAATTATAAAAATATATCATCATTGTTAAGATCATATATGCTAAGATCATAGCACCTCTGAAAATGTTATATGATCAATGAAACAGTTAAAGTTTCATAAAGTTTTGCCTGTCAGATAGATTGACATAATTGGATTAAAACAGGGGATATTTCCAGGCAGTTTAATGTTCCTCTGTTTTTCTTTGTTTAACTATATTTCAAACTATGTACTATTTATATATAGACTAGGAATAATTGAGGAGTAACAGCTGATGAGCTTTTCTCAGCAGGACTTTGACCAATACATTAAATAAACTTGTTTAAATAAAGAAAATCCATAAAAGTAATAGAATAACAAAAGGGAAGATTGTAAAAGGTGGTAAAAACTAATGACACTTGAATTACTATAAAAAAAGAATAAACAAGGGAGTATGTGAAGGAAGTAAATGAAGAAAATAGGTATACTTTAAAGTTATCTTGCCCACAATTAATAGCAAACATTCTGGGCATTGTCTTTAAATATGTAGAAAATAAAAGATGTATGCATAATATTTTATATTTTAGTCATGAAATTAAAAATGAGTGTCATATTTTAGATCTTGACTGTATCCAGAGGAGGGGAAACAATATGATTTAAAAAAAAAAAAAAAAGAAAGAAAGAAAAGTAAAAGCACTGGCCCAAAAAGCAAAACCATCTGGTGAAGTCATGAATGACTGAGTTGAACAGCAGGGGAGCCTACTGTTAATCATTTTTGCAGTCAATTGAGAATTTTGTAGAAAATGTATTAAAGAGTAGTAGTGCAGTGACCCAAATAAATTGCTTCAGAAAAAAGTCAAAAATCAGTTAACAGTTATTGTATTCCTACCAAAATTGAATACTTTTAAGAATCTAGAAAAAGATGTATTTGCTTATTGCTGTGATGGAGCTATCTCCTCCATATTTCAAGAAATCTCTATTTCATTGTGTTCTTGATAAAATTCCAAGAGGATGGGAAACTTTCCTATGTCCTACTTTCAGTATCCAAGAGATATTTGTTACTAATGGTTCAATTCTGAAACACAGAAGGATAAAACCAATTCCCAGTAATAGATAACAAACTTCCCTAAAATTGAATACAATGAAACTTTCTTTATAAATTAGCACTTTATGTTGCTACTGTCCTCAAGAAACCATACTTTGTGTCACTTTCTTTTTTTTTAAGTAATAGAACCCCATTATTTTTAGCTTATGTGGAGCTGGCACACCTAGCTACAGACTTGATTTCCCATTCTTCACAGCAGTTATGTGTGGTCATGGGATTATATCTGGGTCAAAGAAGATGTGAGCACAAATAATATGTGCAACTTCAGAGTCCTTGACTTGAAGATAAATTCATTTACTCTGGACTTCCTCTTTTCTCTTGCCTCCAATCCATGTAGAACAGAATAATATTCTAGGTGATGACTGAACATCAACTAAGATAATATCCTATGAGAAAACTTATACCCATGAATGATTTTCTGTACTAGACCTATGCCAGCCTTGACCTCTCTCTTCTGATAGAATATGAGAAAATAACTTCCAACCTTATTTAAAATAACTGTAGTTTCAATTCACTTGTTATAAAGATTTATCTTGTACCTCATCTCATATAAAAATTTGGTAAGAGATATGAGAGACTACAATAATAAATCTTCAAAGGATCTGTTACTGGTTTAGCAATTAGGTGGATGGTGATGAGGAAATCGATATAAAACCATGGGAAACTAGCAACCTATTTTACTCCAAGGAAAACCAACAGGAAAAAATGCAACCTGCTAAGAATAAAATGTTTGTATCCCCCTCAAAATTCATATGTCGAAGCCCTAATCCCCAGTGTGATGGTACTTGGAGGTGGGGTCTTTGGGAGGTAATTAAGTCATGAGGATGGAGCCGCCATGAATTGGAATAATGCTCATTAAGAGAAGACATAAGAAAAAAGACCTATATTTACCATCTGAGACTACAAGAAGACAGCCACCTGTAAAATAGAGAGAGCTCTCACCAGAATCTGACCATGCTGGCACCCCAATCACAGATTTCCAGCCTCCAGAACTATTAGAAATAAATGTTTATTGTTTAAGATACCCCATCTATGATATCTTACTACAGCAGCCCAAACTAAAACACAAACTGTGAGAAAACAGAAGGCAGATGACCTACTTGCTGAGCCTGTTGGTCTAGAAAATGGATTGGAAAACAAAGAATACTGGAGTGATACTGCCTCTCTGCCTCTTTTAGAAAAGCCCTGTAGAATAAAAGGAAGCTTATGTATGAACAAGCCAGTTTCCAAGTAGAAACTGAAGAAAGTAATGAAGATACTTTCCACCTGTGGCATTCCATCCATTTTGAGAGGTGTATGGCTTCACAGGACTGGAAAAGTCAACTGCTTTTGTGCTCCAAATAGCAAAAGCTATGTCTGTTCTTCAGAGTCTTCTTTAAATTCTCCCAATAACACCTTAGAGTCAAACAATGGAAGCCGCCCAGAAACCAAGTTCAGAGTAACTCCCTATTTGAAGCCTGTATTTTTAGAGGACTTTAAACCAGCCAGTATTAAGTTGAAAGTGAAAGGGAGGGGGTTCAAGCACAGATGGCAAGCACAAACATAAGAAAAGATCTCAGAGGCTTAAGAACTATGAATAAAAGTAATCTGAATATAGTGATTTTCACATGAATCTAATTGGAAGTAAGTAGACTGGAAGTTTATTAAGTTTTGAGGGAACTACATTGCCAAAGCAGGCACAACTCTAACCAGCTAGAGCTGTGATTGTCTTGTAAACAGGGCTCATGGAGGGCATACTCTCAATGCTCACTTCAGTTGTGGTAGAGGAGGGTAATAGAAAAATACCCAACCAACCCCACAGAGAAGAAATAGGGGACTTAAAAAAAAATGCATCAGACAGTCCTCTCAGAAATCAGGACAAGAGTCAGCTGAGCAATTTATTCCAATGCTAGAACAAGTATCTTAAAATTATGGCAAACCATATTTTTGTCATTTCTATGGAGCTGTGACTACTCCCATTCTTCTGATTTTATTAATAGGAGCTTAAACACAGTGGTGGTTATTCTGCTTCAGCTCCATCACCGTACACTGGGTGTCAGGAACATACAAAACTTTTGTATTCATTTATGAGTTACCAAATTTGATGAAGGGCCAAGTTCAAACTTGACAAAAAAAAAAAAAAGCAACACCTGTCACAGCCTCAATTTTTATGTGGATAGGATAAGAAAGAAACTTGGCTCCCTCGTTTTTGGAAGGAAAGAGTATGGTCTACATGTACGAAGAAGGTATTCATGGGAGGTGGCCAGAGGGACAAATAACATCAGACTGTTCACCGATATCTGTTCCTTAGATTTTTATATTAATAATAGGACTTTTGGGGATTTAGCTGGCCACTTGTTCACCCAGTTTTTCTTACAGCTAAGCATAGCATTTTGTCGACATTTGGCAATAGGAGAAAGAGAAAGTTATGTAACTTCTAGGTTGTCTCCCTAAAAACAAAGGCATTTGCTTTGGACTTCCTTTTCCTAATTATTTCAGTTAGACTGTAGACAAAGGGTGATCTAGCTTTGACAAAGTGGACAAGAACAACACCCTCAGGAATGATGGGAGCAAGGGGAGGGTGTTAGGTCCCTGAAAGACGTAGGAAAGCAGAGCTACCCAAGCAACTTGGTCTGCTAACTTCTAGACTTTTACATATGAGAAAGAAATAAACTTAGAATTTAAGCTTCTGTATTTTAGAGTCTCTTGTAGCAGCTTGGCCTGAATCCTAACACAATTTATAATTTAACCTAGTAAATCCATGACTGTAAAGGACAGTTAGGATTGTAAAATACAATCAAATCTATAACGAAAGAAAATAGTAAATTTTTATAGAACACGGATGGTAAAAGACTTTTTCTAGTGGAAGCAAGGAAAGTATCAAATCGTTTCTGGGAGACCTAGCATGATGGATGCCTTCAACACAAGATGTTAGATTCAGGCACTTTTTATTTAATTTCAAAAGGTGCACCATATGTACATCTGTCTCAATAAATGATCATATTTTATAATTATAAGACTCTTTAAATCATCTGTCAGACAAATCCAGATGCCAAATAAGTCAAAACCTTCAGTGTTCAAACCACTACTCAAAAATAATTTATACACCTGGGAAATCAAAGTTAATGATTTGGAAACTATTTTTGAATGTGCCATTCTATGCCCAAGACAGTACAAAGTCCTGAGGACACAGAAAGGATAAGATACTATACCTACAATCAAGAATATTTCACCCTTGTTGAAAATACAAAATTAATCGGCTTAAACAATTAAAGAAACATCTGCTATTAAAAATGAAACTTCTGGTTATAATCTAATTAAAATTATTAGTGTTAATCTGTGATTTTCTGGTAAATTAAAAATAAATGACTAAGACAGTTCTCATGAAAGAAATTATAATGTAGGTTAGGGACGGGGGATTAGTGGTGGAATAGAGAAAAAAGAGAGATGCAAACAGAGTCTTATACACAATGACACAAAGAAGTAACATATAACAGATGCCAAAAAAAGAATAAATAAAATGTTATGTCAGGTCCATACATGGATTAGGAAATTATAGACACTAAGATTGGTCTTTAGAGAATGGAAATAGAAATAAAAAACATTAAAATTTTTTAAAAAATTTATTTACTTGAGAGAGAGAACACAGCAGGGGGAGGGGCAGAGGGAGAGTGAGAAGCAGACTCCCTGCTGAGCACAGAGCCCAATGCAGGCTCCACTGGACTCCAAAATCATGACCTGAGCCAAAGTCAGACACTTAACCAACTGAGCCATCCAGGCACCCCAGAAATATATAACATTTATTCATTCATCCATTCAATACATTTTTAAAAATGCTTTTATAATATATGTGTTATGTGCTAGGTATTAGCCTCCTGTTTCTGACCGCAGAATGATCACGGACCAACAGTTTAGTTCTGCAATCCAGTTGCTCTGGCCAGGTGCTGAGAAGCCTGGGGTAAATGGGAAGGTATAGCCCTGCTCTCAATGAGCTCATAGCCAAGAGGAAAATAGATGAAGTAGGAGAGAGATCATTGCTGATAAAGATGAGGCAAAATGATGATCAGAGTCAAAAAAAAGAAAAGGAAAAAAAAAAGGATTGAGTTAGGGCAGGAAGGAAGCAGTATAACCACATTCTGACAAATAAGGTGAAATACAGAAATACAATAGCGTCCAACAAGACTGGGAATAATATACTGTAAATAAAAATAGAAATAACATTGGAGACCCATAATCTAATATAAGTGGGGGCTGAGGGAGGAGTAGGAGGACCCTGAGCTGGTCTCGGCCCTTGAACACTGCTAGATAGTTATCAAATTCTGAACACCCAAGAAGTCAATCAGAGGTCTGAGAAAACAAAAACTGCGAGTCTACAAGTAGAAAAGCAACCACCTTTTGAAAGGTAGAAAGTGAAATTCACTTGGGAGAGACATGGCTGTGGATGCAGGGGCAGGGAGGGAGCCTGCTTCTGGAAGCTACCTCAAAGTATTAGAAACGTGAAGTGCAAAATCTGAACTTTTGCTAACATGGGGAACATGCCAGGATTAAAGGTGCTCAGGTGGTGAAGAGGGGCAGAATCGCATAATTCACAAGTGGTCTGAGGATTTCTGGGTCTTTTCTTTCTTTTCTTTTTATTATTTTTCATTTATTTTCCTATATTTTCTAATTCCTTTATTTTTTATCATTTTAAAAAATTTCTATCAATATGCTTTTTATATGTATTTTTAATTTTTTGTCTACTTTTATTATTTTTTTATTTTACAATCTAGATTCTTTTTAACAAGTAGACCAAAACACACTCATTTTCTAGTGTGGGGGTTTTTTTGGATTTATTTGTTTTGTGGTTTTTTTTTCTTATTTTTTTCCTTTTTCTTTGTTTTTTGCTGTTTTTGTTTTGTTTTGTTCTGTTTTTGTTGTTTTTTCCTCTTTCTTCTTTTCTTCTCTGGTCAAAATGATGAGACAGAGGAATTCACCCCAAAAGGAAGAACACAAGGTAGAACTCATGGCCAGGGATTTAATCAATATAGATATAAGCAAGATGTCTGAACTAGAATTTAAAACAATGATTATAAGGATACTAGCTAGGTTTGAAAAAAAGTATAGAAGACACTAGAGTCCCTTACCCCTTACTATAGACATAAAAGAACTAAAATCTAGTCAGGTCAAAATTAAAAATGCTACAACTGAAATGCAAACACAAATGGAGGCCATAAAAATTAGGATGGGCAAAACAGGGGAGTGAATCAGTGATACAGAAGATAAAATTAGGGAAAATAATGAAGCCAAAAAGAAGAGGGAAAGAAAGGCAATGGACCCAAAGGTAGACTTAGAGAACTCAATAATTTAATAAAATATAATAACATTTGTATCATAGGAGTCCCAGAAGATGAAGAGAGAAATAAAGGGGTAGATGGCTTATTCAGACAAAATACAGCTGAAAACTTCCCTAATCTGGGGAAGGACACAAACATGAAAACCCAAGCACAGAGAATGCCCATTAAATTCAACAAAACCCAGCCATCTCCAAAGCATATCATAGTCAAATTCACAAAATACACAGACAAGGGAAAAAGTCCTGAAAGTAGCAAGGGATAAAAAGGTCCCTAACCTTCAAGGGAAAATAGATCAGATGTGTACTGAATCTCTCCACAGAGACTTAGCAATCCAGTAAGGAGTTGAAGGAAATATTCAATGTGCTGAATGGGAAAAATATGCAGCCAACAATTCTTTATCCAGTAAGGCTGTCGTTCAGAATAGAAGGAGAGATAAAAGAGTTTTCCAGACAAACAAAAAATAAAGAAGTTCATGACCACTAAACTAGGCTTTAAGAAATTTCAAGGGAACTCTTTGAGTGAAGAAAAAAAGACCAAAAACAGCAAAGACTAGAAAGGAACAGAAAACATCAATGGAAACACCAATTCTACAAGTAACACAATGGCACTAAATTCATATCTCTCAAATAACCACTCTAAATGTAAATGGACTAAAACCTCCAAAGACATAGGGTATCAGAATAGATTTTAAAAAATGAAAGAAAGAAAGATCCATCTATACTCTACCTACAAGAGATTCATTTTAGACCCAGATACCTGCAAATTGAAAGTGAGGGGATGAAGAACAATTTAGTATGCTAATGGCCATCAAAAGAAAGCCAGAGTAGCCATACATATATCAGACAAACTATATTTTAAAATAAAGATTGTAACAAGAGACACAGAAGGGCATCATATAATAATTAAGGGGTCTATCCATCAAGAAGATCTAACAATTGTAAATATTTATCCCCCAACTTGGGAGCACCCAAATATATAAATCAATTAATAGCAAACATAAAGAAACTCATTGATAATAATACAATAATAGTAGGAGACCATAGGAGTGTATTATATATACTCCACTTACAGGAACGGACAGATCATTAAACAGAAAATCAACAAGGAAACAATGGCTTTGAATGAGACACTGGACCAGATGAACTTAACAGATATATTTAGAGTATTTCATCTTAAAGCAGTGTAATACAGATTCTTCTTGAGTGAAAATGGAACACTATCCAGAAAATATGACATACTGGGTCACAAATCAGCCCTCAACAAGTACAAAAAGATCGAGATCATTCCATGCATATTTTCAGACCACAACTCTGTGAAACTGGAAGTCAACCACAAGAAAAAAATTGGAAAGACCCCAAATACATGGAGGTTAAAGAACATCCTACTAAAGAATGAATGGGTTAACCAGGAAATTAAAGAAGAATTTAAGAAACACATGGAAGCAAATGCAAATGAAAACACGACAGCCCAAAACTTTTGGGGTGCAGCAAAAGCAGTCCTAAGAGAAAAGTATACTGCAGCACAGGCCTACCTCAAGAAGCAAGACGAGTCTCAAATACACAACCTAACCTTACACCTAAAGGAACTAGAAAAGGATCAGCAAATAAAGCCTAAAGCCAAGAGACAAAGGAAAATTATAATAAGGGTTAGAGCAGGAATAAATGATATAGAAACAAACAAATAAACAAACAAACAGAACAGATAAACAAAACTAAGAGCTACAAGAGAATACTATAAAAAATTATATGCTAACAAACCAGGCAACCTTGAAGAAACGGGCAAATGGGAACTTAACTTAGCAAACTATCAAAGCTGAAACAGGAAAAAATAGAAGATTTGAACAGAAGACCCATAACCAGCAAAAAAACTGAATCAGTCATCAAAAATCTTCCAACAAACAAAAGTCCTGGGCCAGATGGCTTCCCAGGGGAATTCTACCAGACATTTAAAGATAAGTTAATACATTTTCTCAAACTGTTCCAAAAAGTAGAAATGAAAGGAAAACTTCCAAACTCATTCTATGAAGCCAGCATTACTTTGATTCCAAAACCAGACAAAGACCTCACTAAAAAGAGGATTACAGGCCAATATCCCAGATGAACATGGATGCAAAAATTCTCACTAAAATACTAGCAAATTGAATTCAACAGTACATTAAAACAAATATTCACCACAATCAAGTGGGATTTATTCCTGGGCTGTAGGGGTGGCTCAATATTCATAAATCAATCAACATAACATACCATGTTAATAAAAGAAAGGATAAGAGCCATATGACCCTCTCAACAGATGCAGAGAAAGCATTTGACAAAATACAGCATCCTTTCCTGATAAAAACCTTCTAAAAGTAGGGATTGATGGAATATACCTCAACATCATAACAGCCATATATGAAAGAACCACAACCAATATCATCCTCAATGGGGAAAAACTGACAGCCTTTCCCTTAGAGTCAGGAACAAGATAAAGATGTCCACTCTCACTATTACTATTTAACATAGTATTAGAAATCTTAGCCTCAGCAATCACACAACAAAAAGAAATAAAAGGCATCCAAATTGGCAAGAAGTCAAACTTTTACTATTTGCAGAGGACATGATACTCTATGGAGAAAACCCAAAAGACTCCACCAAAAATCGTTAGAACTCATACATGAATTCAGCAAACTTGCAGGATATAAAATCAATGTGCAAAAATCTGTTCCATTTCTATGCACCAATAACAAAGCGGTAGAGAAAGAAATCAAGGAATCAATTCCATTTACAATTACAACAAGAACAATAAGGTACCTAGAAATAAATCTAACCAAAGAAGTAAAAGATATATACTCTGAAAACCACAGAATACTTAAAAAAGAAATTGGAAAGGACACAAAGAAATGGAAAAGCATTCCATGCTCATGGATTGGAAGAATAATCATTGTTAAAATGTCTATACTACCCAAAGCAATCTACACGTTATGCAATCCCCAATCAAAATATCGCCGGCATATTTTATAGAAATAAAACAAACAATCCTAAAACTTGTATGGAACCACAAAGAAACCTGAATAGCCAAAGCAATTCTGAAAAAGAAAAAATTGGAGGGATCTCAATTCCAAAATTCAAGGTATATTACAAAGCGATAGTCATCAAGACTGTGTGGTATTGGCACAAAAACAGACACAGATCAATGGAACATAATAGAGAATCCAGAAATGGACCTACAACTATATGATCAACTAATCTTTGAGAAAGCAGGAAAGAAGATCCAAAGGGGAAAAAACAAAAAATAAAAAAACTGTCTCTTCAACAAATTGTGTTGGAAAAACTGGACAGCAAAATGCAGAAGAAAGAAACTGGATCATTCTCACAGCATACACAAAAATAAATTCAAAATGAATGAAAGACCTTAATGTGAGACAGGAAACCATCAAAATCCTGGAGGAGAACACAGGCAGCAACCTCTTTAACCGCGGCTGTAGCAACTTCTTACTAGATATATCACCTCAGGCAAGGAAAACAAAAGCAAGAAATTAACTATTGGGACTTCACCAAGATAAAAAGCTTCTGCACAGCAAAGGAAACAATGAACAAAATTAAAACACAGCCTATAGGATGGAAGAGGATATTTGCAAATGACATATCTGACAAAGGGTTAGTATCCAAGAACTTATCAAACTGAACACCCAAAAAACAATCCAATTAAGAAATGGGAAGAAGACCTGAATAGACACTGTTTCAAAAAACACATTCAGATGGTTAACAGACACATGAAAAGATGCTCAACATCACTCATTATCAGGGAAATATATATCAAAACCATGATGAGATATACCTCACACCTGTCAGGATGGCTAAAATTAACAACATAAGAAACACCTACTGTTGGAAAGAATGCAGAGAAATGGGAACCCTCCTGCACTGTTGGTGGGAATGGAAACTGGTGTAGCCACTCTGGAGAGCAGTATGGAGGTTCCTCAAAATGTTAAAAATAGAACTACCCTAAAATCCAGCAATTACACTACTAGATATTTACCCAAAGGCTACAAAAACACAGATTCAGAGGGATATATGTACCCTGATGTTTATAGCAGCATTATCAACAATAGCCAAACTATGGAGAGAGCCCAAATGTCCATCAACTGATAAATGGATAAAGAAGGTGCAGTATGTATATACAACAGAATGTTACTCAGCCATCAAAAAGAATGAAATCTTGCCATTTGCAAAGACATGGATGGAGCTACAGTATATTATGGTAAGTGAATAAGTCAGTCAGAGAAAGAGAAATAGCATATGATCTTCCTGTTGAATTTAAGAATAAACAGATGAACATATGGGAAGGAGGAAAATTAAAAAAAAAAAAAGAGAGGGAAACAAGCCACAAAAGACTCTTAATTATGGAGAACAAACTGAGGATTGATGGAGGGAGGTGGGTGGGGATGGGTAGATGGGTGATAGGGGCACTTGTTATGATGAACACTGGGTGTTGTATGTAAGCGATGAATCACTGAATTCGACTCCAGAAATCAGTATTGCACTGTATGCTAACTACTTAAAACCTAAAATAAAAAATACATATAAGAAGTAGAACTAGAAACAGTTATAAAATACTAAGATAAGTAGTATAATCAAAGGCATATTCCGTATCATGGGGGCAGATGGATGGCGTTAACAAATTGTTTACTGAGAACATATTATTTTTGACAAGATGAATGAATGATTCATATTTATGTCCCATTCAGTTTAGTTTGTACCAAAATAGATAGAGGGAAAGAGAGAAATTAAAAGAGAGAGTGGGATTTTAAAAAGTGCATCTGCACTTTTTAACAAAAAGGAGGCTGACCAAAAAAAAAAAAAAGTGCCTGTTTGTAAGGAATTCAGTGTCTGAATGCTCTCTCACAGCACACAGTGTGTGCTCTCTCATTAGCCCAAAACACCAGATTTTTTAAAAATGTATCCCAAATGTCAGATGAGTTCTTATCCTCTAATTCCTATAGCTATCTGTGCTACCTTTGTGTTAACGTCGGTATAGAATTCAATGCCTCTTTGAGTTACCTAAAAGAATATACTTAAACTTAAATCAATAAAATCAGTGATCAGTTTACTGATGACTCCATAAAAAACTCAGAGGAGAGCATTTATATCCTCCATTCCACAGCAAACCATCTAAAAATTAATGTCGATATTTCTGTATGTGAAATAATATTGTTCCCGGACACACTGCCATCCTGAATTGTATTACCTCTTCCCTCACTCAGAGTCCATGTTAGATGTTTCCATTCTCTCTCACCTTCTTTTCATTCTGTTATCCTGGGTCCTTCCTCTATCTTCTTTGGAACCTGCAAGCTCACTTCTGTGTTTTATGCACGTTATGCACAACAAATCAGCAATCACATCTTTTTTTCTTGCACATGTACTTCTGGTCCCATAATCAAGTTATTTTTTTTCTTAAAAAATGCTGATAATCTCACTTAGAATTCCACTGACTAAAATAATTTTTCATCTGATTACATTGTAAATGATCTCATTTTGTTTATTATTGTTTAACAGGGTCTATGTATTATGATCAAGAGGTGGAGACTTTCCTTCACAAACACAAATTGAACACCCTGCTAGCACTGTAATTGAAGTAAAACAGACAGGCAAGAGAGTCACTTGCTACTTTCCTCCTAGCCTTTGATCCTTGTCTACTTCCTCACCTTGTGAACCTTGACTAACTGACCAAACATAAGCCTTGCAGAAATAGTTCTCAGGAGCACCTGGGTGGTTCAGTGGGTTAAAGCCTCTGCTTTCGGCTAAGGTCATGATCTCAGGGTCCTGGGATCGAGGCCCGCATCGGGCTCCCTGCTCAGTGGGGAGCCTGCTTCCCCCCCTCTCTCTGCCTGCCTCTCTGCCTCCTGTGATCTCTCTCCCTCTGTCAAATAAATAAATAAAATCTTAAAAAAAAAAAAGTTCTCAGAAAGCACTATTCCGACAGTTATCAAGATAATATTACACCAACATTCTGAGTTGGCCTGAAAATTTTAAATACAAAAACGGTTAACCCAAGGCAAACCCTAAAGATATATGTCTCTCTCTTCTCTCCTAATAAAATGCTAATTTTGTTTCAACCTAGGAAGTTACCTGGTCTTTAGATGCTCCCAATGTACATCAGCTAAATAATGCCTGTATCCTTCCTTTGCATCACTTATGTTATCTGGATAGCAGAGGAAATATATTGATAAAGTTCACCCACAAAAACACAACCTTTAACATGTAATCAGTGACTAACGGAGAAAGACAGACAATCTCCTTTTTCCTGTTTCTGTAACAGCAGATGGTTGGCCATGCACATGTCATTCATTTGAAATATCTGATAGGAAAAGTATACCAATTATGGCAAAATTCTTAATATCTGTACTGTAATTTGCTATATGGTCTACCTTCCTGATGCCAGTATATGCTTGAGGTCCATTCCCATTCCAGACGCAAGAGAGTCAGGGCAGATTCCAGCTGCATCTGAATTATTTTGTGTATTCTTATATCCCTAGCACCACAGCCAGGGCTTTCTCCAGAGACACAAGAAGGATCTTCAGAACTTTATTTTCATTATTTTTCTACTCTTTCGAAACTTACTTCTACTTTTCCTGCGAACCTTTCTCCTTTATGCCCAGAGGATAATCTCTCATTTCTCCTGGATCCTAGTTTCACTCTTCATCACTGGTGTACCTAATATCATTATCACATTGTATATTTAACAACTATTTCTAAACATTTATCACATGCATTACAGAAGATTGGACACTGTGAGATTTAGAGTGGACTTACACACTAGGAATTTAAGGAGAAGTAAATGGAGGCACAAATGATGACTTCTAGGGCAAAACGAATAGCACTAGCTAAATCACCAGGACTTTAAAGCCAATAGCACCTTACTGAAAAAGTACTCAACTTTGGGCATTTCACTGAATATTTATAGAGGAAAAGGGAAGATAAACAGTAAAGGTCAATTTTTGCAAGAGTCCTTATATAGAACTGAGAAATTTTCATATAATTTATTAGATAATGATAAACAGCTGAATGTTTTTGAGAAGTGGTTAGTAAAAAAAAATGAGGGTTTTCATTTTAGAAGATTAATCTAGAAGTCATGCACAGAAAGGACTGGAAAAGAGAGTTGTGAGAAAAAGAGACCAATTAAGAAGCTGTTGAAATACAGCAAGGGAAGAAAACAAAGGAATGCCAGTTCACTTTGAAGTGGTTGTGCACCAAATACTTATATGACCCCTTGCAAGTATCCTCCTCTTGAAGTTTCAAAAGGGAAATGTGTATCCCCTGACTTTGCTAATATTTTCTCTTTTCTAATGTACCTTGGGCTATAGCCCAGAAAAGGGAAAATGTGGACCCACAAGTAGTGGCTTTATTTTCTTCTCTTTCTTCTTCCTAAAATCCAGTAGGCTGAGACTTCATAGAGGGCAAAATTTTGCTCTGTAAGTTACAGGAAAGTGCTGAAATGACTATTCCAAGATGAGTTGTTTATTAGCAAATAAGGAGAATGTAAAAATAATGAAACTCTTCTCTCTAGAATAGAGAGTAGTTTGATTTATCATTATGGAAGGAAACTGCCAACACTAACTTCAACACCAATAAACCTTTCTTAAAACATACTTCTTTATTCTTCTCTCATTTTTATTTTTTGGGCACTTTCCCTTTGCATTCCTTCTGTAACAAATCCTAATCTCCCCCAGGCATATTATTGCCTTAGGCAAACTAAGACAATGGTCTTGTACTCTGAAAGGCAAAATAAAAAAGTACATCAATAATTTTCAAAATATTGCCCCACTGCACATGTTCAGTTTAAACTACCAGCAGAACATTTAGGAAAGTAAATCCCCCCTAGTAATCCAGAGAGATCTGTTTCCCCATTTTAACTTAGAGTCTAAGCAATGTTCTAGTTTTCATTCAGGCTCTTATTATGATTAATCATCACTAATGGAGTTTGGCTGTAAACCAGGAGAAGTTTTTATACCTTTAGACCCATATAGTTTAAAGAATATATTTCAGTTTCTTAGAAAATATGACAAGAACTTGATATAACCAATCATAATTCTTAAGTACCAAAAAGTCCCATTACCCACCCTGATTTAACAATGACAACTATCTTGTCATGCCAGCACTATAAATACCAGTGGAAAACATGTATAAACAGGTCATCAAACCTGGAAAAGTTAAGGGAGGAACCACAAGAGATAAATAAAATAATCACAGCCAAGAGTCAGATCTCACAGATCTCAAGGTCAAGGCAGAGACCTAGAACCAGATATAACAGAGTTAGAGCCAAAGACAGCAGGAGAGAGGACAGACTGTTCATTAAGCCAGCTGGGACATGGGGCAGGTTGGCCAAGAGATGAAAATAGCAAAAGGCCACCAGGCATCAGGGTAAATTAGTTTTGGGAAGCCATGGGGATGAGATAAGGGTTTGGGATTAATATTCTAGTCTTTTTGTCCTCACAGGAACTGGTGTTAGATTGGCCAGTGGATAGCTGACAGGCAAATGATTTTTCTTATGGCTGAGGTTACTGCTCGCATTTGCTTCATACAGTAATCTCTCTATTGTCTCTGACATCTGACTGGGTGAGTCAGGCTGGACTTGGAAAAAAAAAATTAAGATCCATATATCAGAAGGTCCAGAGTGACTTCAGGTGAAGGTAACTGTTGGAATGTACCTTAAGTTGAGGGACACATGGAGATGGAATCAGAGTTCAGCAGATCATGTGGAAATGTTAGATGACTGCCTAGAACATTGAACAGAACATGCACTGCCTGTGGATCTGAAGATTCAAGATACAAGTCAAATACAGTGTTCCAGCTGAAGCAATAAAAATCAGGAATCCAAACAGACCCCCAAGAAACCTCTAGGTAGTCTCAGTATCAGAAGATTTCTATTACTAAGCAGGTTATTTTTCATTTAGAAAAAATGAAAAATATATTTTAAAATGGTAAAAGTCCAATTTCTACATGATCTGAGGACAGGACAGGTTTTGTTTATCTTGTCATTTTCCAATTTGTATATTGGAACAACAGTAACTCATTAAATTCTTTCAGTGATGGCCAATGCCAATTCAAATGTCATCAATGAGCACGTGAAATTCCTCACGTTAGCAGGAACTGAATTCTTGATAGAGATCTTTTAAGTGTTCTAAAGTAGTTTAACATTTATATAAACCCTACTTTTTTCTGATTTACTGTCAAGGATATGATGTCAGATCCCTTTCTCTATATACTTGTTACCTTTTCTTAAGCCATCACTTCATAAAGAGTGTTTAATGATCCCCTTCATTCAAACAACACCTACTGATCAGCACTCAGTTCTATGATGTAGAGAACATAAAGACATATGACATAAAGTCTGTGTTTTCAGTATTTGGAATAAATATAACTGGAGATGGAAGATTACACGTTGATGTTGCTAAATCCCATTTCTTCTAGAAAAGTAGACATTTGTCAGAATTAGCAGCAGGTTTTAACAAAAAAACACATCACACATCCTCCATAGTAGCAATTAAAATTTCAAAGGGTCAAAACTGTGTATGTTGACAGGAAAAGGTTAGACTAAATATACAGAAGTGAAGATCTTCTATCTGTAGTTCAAAATGAGGCTTTCTAAATTGCTGAAGTATCATCGGCATGAGGTCCTTTATGTAATGTGAGGCATTATAGAAAAAGCTTCATTTATTGTATATATCTTTCATACAAGCATTCATAAAACACAACTATGATTTTTATGTTTGATTGTTTATGTAATGCCTGATATTCTCATTTGACTATGGGCTTCATGAGGATAGAGACCATATTTGTGTACAATGTTGCATACGCAGTTCCAGAAAAGAACTTAGACATGGAAGACAGTAAATATTTATTGAATGAACAGAATTTGAGCTAAATTTCAAGACTGCAAATATGACATGAAGTAGGCTCAAGTGAGCTCTCCAAATCCACAGTAGCTGGGATTGTGTTAAGGGCAATGTAATATCTTGCTGAGCTCAAGGTCATCTTCATTTTGAGAGACATCAAGAGACCAGATTGGTTTCAAGGCCTCTAGGAGACTTTGATCCTTTTCAGGTCACCCACGACAGTAAGCACACAGGCATTTTCTGAGGGACCTTTGAGATAAAGAACACTTTTGAGAGCAGAGGGTCACCCTTGACATTCTGTCTTGTTACACAGTAACAAAGTCATTTTAACCAGCCAGCTTTGTAGAGGGTACTCAGTCCAGACTATTTTCGATGCTGTGTCAGATTTAGTTCTTTCCTAGATCAGCATATTCAGGTCAATGAACTGCCCTTCAACCTCTAAAGCATATTCTAGTCCAATCTTGTTGGGGAATGATGTATTCTTTCCATTTTATATTCCTTTTTCCACTGTCTTTTAGCACTAAGTTTTTATGTAACATTCTAGAAAGAGCTTCAGACATCCCAGCAGGGGGTTGTATTACACATAAAATCATTGCTAACTGACATCAGTTTTGGACCCCTGCCATTTGTTTATAACTTCTCGTTTTTGCCCTTCAAATGAACTGTGTATAAATAGACTCAAAATAAACTCATTATGGAGTTGGAAGTTGAACATATGTCTGAAATGTCACAGCATTCTTTGCAACCTATGTAAAAGTGTCTATGGATTACCATTTTTATTTTCAATAATAAAAGCTTTTTCCTTTGAAGCTAAGTTCCAGCATTTAAAGCACAGCTCCCAAAAAATTTTTGTTTGATACAGAAACACCATTTTTAAAAGTCTTATTTCCTGCCAATGTGGTACCACTGGGAATTTTATAATAGTTAAATGACAAAAATATATGTCATAACTCTCTTAGTACAAATAGCTTTTTTAAGAGTTCAACACCAATCTTTAGCTTTATTTGCCCGTATTGCGGTGTCAGTGATAACATAAATCAAAACATTTTCTAAATATATGTGTGTAGATAGTCCTCAAAATGAATGTATTCAATAATTATGAATAGAATTGTCTTTTCTAGAAAAGAAGGAGAAACTTAAATGTCTGAAATAAAAACCTTGAGTTAAGACCATCCATGTTTTAATTTTAGATTACTGATTAATTTGTGATCCATATACTTACATTCAAAGATGCTTTGGAAGTTGAAAAAATTTAGATTACTATTTGTCTATATTTTGCTTAGTAATAAATGCCACCAAAATCACAGTGGCATAACAAAACAAAAGTTTGTTGTTGTTTTTTTTTTTCTCACTCAGATAAAGTCCACTATTCAGACAACCTTGATGTTGTGGCATTTCCTTCTCAACTTCTGGTTTCAGACTTCACCAGAATAGATATGAGCATGGAGGCTATCATACCAGCTCCTAAGTAGTTAAGCCCCAAATTCCTATCATTCCCAGTCACAGGCTATTGAGGACCAGTCACATAGTCCCACCATGCAAAGGGGTCAGGAAATATTCCCCATAAGTACAAAAGGGTGAGGAAAACTGGTGACATTTGATGAACACTAATAATGTCTACCTCAAAACCCCATCAAGGTAAGGCAAATTTAACTTAAAGATATCCCTCTCAGCATGGGGCTGAATAATATCCCCAAAATTCATGTCTACCATGAACCTCGGAATGAGACCTCACTGGGAAAAGGGTCTTTGGAGATGTAATTAATTAAGATGAGGTCATACTGGATTGAGATGGGCCCCAAATTCAAGGACTGGTATCCTTATGAGAAGGTTATTTGAAGACACAGAGAGACATGCAGGCAGAACACAATATGAAAACAAATGGAAACTAGAGTGGTGATTGAAGTGATGCCACAGAATGACACAGACTGCCAAGAAATCAAGAGCAACAGGCATGCAAGAGACTCATCCCCAGAGCTTCGAGAACTGACCAGTCGTACCAATACTTGGATTCCAGACTTCTAGCCTCCAGAACCATGAGAGAATAACTTTGTTATTTTAAGGCACCCAGTCTGTAACATCTTGTTATGCCAGCCCCAGGAAACTAATAAACCACCCTTGAAACAAAGTGGTAGGTAGAGAATTCAATCACTTCTCCTTTGTTCCTGATCTTGAGACACATGCAGAGACACTGTCACAGCAACTTCTCTCTGAGACTTGCCTTCTTTTAATAACTTAGGATATTTGTCTCGAGGAAACAGTCATAAAATATGTTATACTGCATTACTAAAACTCAAAAAGACAAAATTTGATTGACCAAAGGATCGGTCTGTTCTCCTTTTGTTAATATTCTATTAAAGTATTTGCTCTGGAACTCTGGAAATTCATTAAGAATTTGATGTCTCGGGCGCCTGGGTGGCTCAGTGGGTTAAAGCCTCTGCCTTCGGCTCAGGTCATGATCTCAGGGTCCTGGGATGGAGGCCTGCATCAGGCTCTCTGCTCAGCAGGGAGCCTGCTTCCTCCTCTCTCTCTGCCTATTTGTAATCTCTCTCTGTCAAATAAATAAATAAAATCTTTAAAAAAAAAAAAAAGAATTTGATGTCTCCTGGAAATCTAAGAACAATTAGAATAGTGCTAATGGTCTGTACATTTTCTTGTATTTTTACTTGTTTCACTAGCGATAAAGAGGTTAGGCGTATTGAGCTGGGATTAGAATTACAGTTAAACACTTATAAGAATGTTAGAATTTCTGTGCCAAGGTCACCATTTAGCGATTTTACAAATCGCTAAATGGGTGCCAAAAGTAGGTTGTAATAAAAACCAGATCAATGGGAAAACAGAAGTGAAGTACTTAAATTACTTCTCCTTTTAAAGATGTTAGACACCATGTAACATACCATCTCTCTTCTTATGAAGAATACTTTATTCTCTCCTAAGTTGCAATCTTCCAGCAATAGATAATATCATGCTATTTCCAAAATGTTTTCAGAATATTTTGATTTTCTAGGAACACTTTTAACCTTAATGTTTGCAATGAAGCAGAAAGGAACCACAAAACACTGCAATCTCTATTACATCAATTTATTGACATTAATATTTAGTTTCACTGTGCAAGTGCAACCACCTTTGAAGCATGCTTATTGTTCTTTGCTGCATCTTATTTCAAACTCATTTCTAATAATGTTAGCATCTGAGCTTTTGTGGCATATCTAGTTATGTGGAAGAAAAATCACTGAAATGGTCTATTATAACACTGAAATATACCCAGGCATTATCTCTGTAGTACTGCCATGACAGTCATTTACATAGTAACTCTGAGGGTCTAATTCACTTCAATAATGTCCTGTGATGGCCAAGGGCTGATGTATGAGCTCTGCATTGGGAATTACAATCAAATTTATCATTTTAATGTATCCATACGGATACATGTGTCATTCTGAAATTCATAATAACTAGTATCATCATACTATGAAAGCTAGAATTTCCACGCTTATATTCCCACCAAGTCCACATGGTTTCCCTAATACTGTATTTTGTTTTAACACTGCAATACCCAGGCTGAAATAGACTGAAATTATTCATTGCCATGATTGTTATTAACTGAAACCAGAGCATTAAAATGAGTAGCCCTGAGAAAGAGAGACCTGCTTTCTGATCTCTCTGTGGAATATACTGTTTACTTGTTTTGGATTGTGGAGACCAAACTCAGTCCCAATTTTCTTTATATAATTCACATAAGTAGGTGATGCACGTTTTTCCAATTTGCACAAAAATCAGCTAATCAGTCTGTGCTTCCTTAAAAAAAGATTTTCTTTCTACATTATGCACAAAATTTATTCTTATATTTGGTTTACACTGTGAGCTTTTATCTCTGATTTTTATGTAATGGGTTTGATTATTGTCTGTTTGATCATATATTCATCTGTCTCATGTTCCCACTATAAAAGAAAAATCCTTAAGGTCAAGAATGACTAACAAGATAGATTCTATGTTTCAGCACTGTAAGGCCATTTTCTTTTTAAATCTCATGATCTTAATGACAGTGATTGCAGTGATAATGGTAAAAATGTCTGGCTCTTAGTTTGTTGATTTTATAGGACTGTATGACAAAAGTAAATGCAAATATGTTTGAGTGACTTCTGTACACTTTAGCGAAGAAGGTACATGTAATATCTGCCCTCCTAAATCTTATAGTCTAGGAAAAATTATAACAAAACAAACATATTTATTTCCCCATTCTTCAGAGACAGCTCAATAAACTGTCCTACTTGTGCTGCTTATATATTAACCAAAGATAATCCTTAATAAAATGTTTATTTCTAAAAAAAAAAAAGTTTATTTCTTCCCATTCCTGATCTGATCTTAAAGTTTAAATTTATCTCCATACTGTTTTATCATATCAATTAAGTGTTCTTTGGGATTAAATAACTAAGATATGACAGTAAAAGAAAATTAATATACACTATATGATTTAATTTCTAGCCTATCCACACTATTTTTATTGATTCTAATGCACTCTTTGGCAAATAACAGACCATCTACCATGTAAATTATATTTCAACTTCCAAATGTAGTTAAGAGGGAGAAATCAAGAACAAGAGTTAATTTCCCAGGGCTCTGAGCACAACCAACAACGTTAACATGAGCTAAAGTTAAATATGATGTGTGATATTATTAGCATTTACTACTTCATGTTACGTGGGTTATGTGGCCAGCCTATGTACCCAATCTATTATGCTGCCATTATTGATGCAAAAACCCTTTTGCACAGCCTTTTAAATGCATTAAAATTCAAATCCAAACCATCAAATATTATATTTCATAGTGTTTGCCCACTCTTAATCTGCAGCATGACAATTAAAAACCATAAAATAGTGATGTAAAATCTATAATGAAAAGAGTTATTTCCCTCTGAGATTTGACTAATATTATGACAATCTGCTTTCTTGTTACCATACATTTTAAATGGAGTGATGTGTCTTGTGCCAGTATTTAAAAACTGCCTTTTGAATTCTTTCCAAAAATAGTTATTCTGGCTAAACTTCAAAGACAAAAACATTTTGTATCTTTATTTAAAAAGATGTTAATATTCATATTAATCAAGGCTCTTTTTTGGATAGCTGATGCTATACTCTGATATATCTTCGTTAGAAATTTGTAGTAAACAAATACATCATCTGAGAATACCTTGGGAGAGAGTTCATGGAATATCAGACCTTAAAAAATATTTTTTAAGATAATAAATCTAATTTTAATGTTGGATGAGAAGAGGAAAAGGAACTAGAAATATTTTTACCAATGAAATCCAGACATATATCTGTAGTAAGAAATTTAAAGGTAGAAAAGCCAAGATTGCTAAATATATTCTAAAAGTTTTTTAAAAATCACTTCTATTATGTGATCATTATTCAATTATTGTTTTTATTTTTATTTTAAGGATATATGTCCCTTTAAAAATTTTAAGTATATGTGAGTTCTAATTACTAAAGTTATTGCCCTATTCTCTTTTAAGAGAATCAGTGTATTTCCATTTAGGTGAGTAAAAAGCACAGAGAGAAATACTGCACCAGCAAGGAAGCACAGAAGAATATAAGCTTTCAGTATGCTAGGACTGCTACAGACACCTTGGACAAAACATTCCCTCCCGCCTTTTTTTTAAAGATTTTATTTATTTATTTATTTATTTGAGAGAGAGAGAGCAAGCAAGCATGAATAGGAGAGCCAGAGGGGTAAGCAGACTCCCTGCTGAGCAGGGAGCCTGACTGGGGTGGGGGGCCGGTGAGGGGAGGGCTCAATCCCAGAACAATGGGATCATCACCTGAGCCTGAGGCAGTCACTTAACCAACTGGGCCACCCTGGTGCCCCTCCCCTTTCTATGAGGACAGAAAGAAATGAGAAAGAAAGGGAAAAAAATGAGAAAGTGATATAGTTGCTCCCACCATTATCCAAGTAATTAGAGTCAGAGTCTGGGGATGGGAACCCAGAAATTGTAAGTGTACATACCAAGCAAAAACCTGGTCCTAGAATATCAGCAATTAAAAATCCTAAGAGTTCATACTTGTTAATCTTTCTCTTAGGGAGTTATCTCTTCACTTACTAGCTAATGGAAATTCGAGAGAAAACATCCCCTTTAATAGGCACACATATAAATCACAACTAGAGCACAGATGTCAAAAGTCTGCTACGAAATGAGTTGCCATATTGAATCTTGTCATATAAACAAAACCAAGACATTTCTAGATGAAATTAGAGCATATCTCCTAAGGTTATCCAGGACACTAATCATGCAAACCTAAATGTATCTTTCCTTGCTAAATTTTACTGTCATCTTTATAAAGATAATACAAGTTTGACCCGCAATGTGTGAATGGAATTTTTAGAATAAATGTAAACATAGATGCCATCCGGTATTTAATAAAGATCACTAATCTTTTCAAAAAAGGCAAAAGCATACTGACATCTCTAAAACAGAGATTCTGGTCTTATCTATGTATAGTATTCTACTAAATTAAAACAAACATATAATTAAAAGCAAAATTTTAAAATAACCAAATAAGTGAGATTCTTGACCTAAAAAAAAATTATCAAAATATTTTCCTGAGGACACAGCTATACTGAAAATAAGGGACTCAGCTATTAACTGAATTTCTGACATGAATAGAAAAGGGCATGATAACATATCCACACATTTAAATTATTATCATACAGTATCAACTTTCTTTCAGGACACCTTCAGCATGTGTTTCTGTCTGAACTATCTATTTTTTAAAAATCTGACTAGCCTAATCCACAAACGCACAAGATAACTACTCACAAACATAACCACGTATGCCTCTCCAGGATTTTTGCCTCCTGCTTCTCCTCTTCTGGCTCATTTTCATTATCCCTGGTTTTTCAATAAGGTCCATTTATGCATTCAAAGCAAGAGCACTCATCCTCTTGACAATACAATTTGGCCAAGAACTATGTTCAACCTCAGATTCCTCTCAAGGATGATCTTGCATCTCTCCTTGCTACCACATACCACAATCACACACAATGTCTACCCAACAATTCTGTGGAACTAACTGCCTGGAAATCCTCCCGACTTAAGGAATTTGAAAGAATACTATTTCTGTGGATCAAGCTGACCCCAAGAGTTTCACCTCTGAGAGAGCAAAGACTGACAAAGTAGCACTATTCCATTTCTTGGAGTTGGTGCACATTATCACATGAAGTATAAACACAAAGCTTCTAGTCTGCCTTTCTGTATTCTGTCTAGAAATTTTGCTCAAAAGATATAAAGCATGAAATAATTGACAAAGAATAGTATTGAAGCAGTTATACTAAAATTCCTCTTGTGAGAAATAACATGTTTTCAAGAACCATTAGTTTGTTATTTTCTGGGTTTTTTGTTTTTTTTGTTTTTTTTAAGATTTTATTTATTTATTTGGCAGAGAGAGAGAGAGCGCGCGAGCACAAGCAGGGGGAGTGGAAGAGGGAAAAGCAGACTTCCCACTGAGCAGGGAGCCAGTGAAGGGCTCATTTGATCCCAGGACCCTGGGGTCATGACCCAAGCTGAAGGCAGGTGTTTACCTGACTGACCCACCAAGGTGCCCTAGATTGTTATTTTCAAAAGGAAAATGGACAATTGACATGAACGGGAAAACACTAGTATAAGCAAATGCTAGTGGATCTATTTCCTACTGAGTTATCCATTATTCAAATGTTTTGCAGTTGTGACCTTCAAAAATTGATGGGTAGTGTTATACCAGTTCTTAACATAATTTAAATCATGTAGGTTGTTTTGTATTTGGGGTTCATTCGGCCCAATATCTCAATATGTTTATATATATAGTTACAGCATTACAATAAATATATGATAACAACCCATTATTAAAGTTATAAAAATTTTATTTATACTATTTTCCCATGAAAATTAGAATTTAATGTAACAAATTATCTTTTCAGGTATGCAGAAGAGTATAATTAATTATCTAGATAATCTCATTCCTAGAGGTTCTGAGCTAAAATAGTATCTTAACATCAATTTCCAAATATTTGAAAACACATATGACCAGATCATGTAAGGCAACACTTATGAAGGGGAAAGACAAACATCAATTCTAGTGGTATAGCTACTACACTGAAAGTGTGTGAGCTTGGACAAACCACCTAAACTCTAGCCCTCAGATTTCTTAATTTTAAAAATGAAATAACACTTTGAGCTTAGTTTCATAGGATTGTGAGGGTCCAATGTAAACACTGATATGAAGATGTTTATAAAACATTCAAGAATAATATCATTGACAGTTTTTAATGGTTTCTATTTTGTTTCTAATTTCTTGTTTCTCATTATCTTTATTCAAATGGGCAATTCCATCCTTCTCTTCATCTTTATTCTTACATGTTTCATAACTTGAGCCCTTGCTACTATACAAGTCAGTAATTAGTTTGTCCCCATTTTTCTGTTGAGATTCTCTAGCAATGAGTATCTAAGAATTCTCTTCCTGACATAGAATAAACCAAAAGCATGCAAATTATTGCTATTCTTTGCTCTTTTTCATCATCCTACTCGGGTAATCACCAGCATACTCTAAAAAAATTTTCAATGACTCTTTTAAGTAACTCACATATGAAAAGAACATCAAAAGTATCTAGAGTCTTAAAGACTTCCTTTCACGCTTCCCTTGGTTGCATTGTTTCAGTGAAATTATTAACCTCCAAATCATTAGAGAAATAAAAGAGCTGAGAACTATTTTAATGGTAGAACTCAAAGAAAGGCCAGTGGAAAGGATATAAATTGGTTTATAGCACAAAAGCAATTCTTGGTGCACTGACAGAACTCCCCTAAACTTCAAATTAGGAAATATAAATTCAGTGAAGACATTCAGACTTAACATCTTTGTTTCATATATTTTTTAGGAGAGCCATAAAAATTAAAATTGGTTGCAGCAAGCAGAAATGGAATTTTTATCAGGCCAACAATAAGCAGCTCCCCCTGAGAATCTCAGAAAACAGAATGTCAACAGTATGAAAAATTAAACTACTAAAACTAATTCCAAAGCATATTTGTGGATATGATCACAAGACAGGACTATCAGCCTGTGGCACTTTTAAATATAAAATTTTGTGGGGGAACAAATATGAATGACTATGAATGAATGTCATTCAACTCTATAAATGAACATTTACATCTCTATATACCAACCAATTTGTAAGACAGAAAAAAATCTGATAATCTTGATGCTTAAGCACTTAATGCCTGTCAGACTATTTAATATGGAAGTTAGTGTTACATAATATTGTCAACCTCATGGTAGTTATCAATTAACAGAAAATTATAAAATGGAATTTCTAATATGCTAAAAGTATGGTGATACTCAAGACTGTGGGATAGCTTGCAGTAAGATTTATTTTCTTCACAATAAGATTTATTTAACCTTTTCTGTGTAGTATATATAATTAAAACAAAGATCCTAAAAATAGGTTTTTCTTTAATTTTAATAAGGCTTTTCCCCAACTTATAGTAACAAACCTACAATGAATAAAAAGAACATTAAAATTATCTAATATATCTGTTCATTTTTAGATTAAAAAAATTAAACCAGACCAATTTATTTACTTATTTTAAATTTTTTTTAAAGATTTTCATTTATTTATTTTACAGAGAGACACAGTGAGAGGGGGGAAAACAAGCAAGGGGAGTTGGAGAAGAAGAAACAGGCTTCCCGCTGATCAGGAAGCCCGACACAGGGCTTGAGCCCAGGGTTCTGGGATCATAACCGGAGCGGAAGGCAGGTGCCTAACGACCAAGCCACCCAGGGTCCCCTAACCTAGACCAATTTAATGACCCATCAGACCCCATGTAGAAAGTCAGATCTGAGCATCCTATCAGTGCTCAAGCCCAGTGCTACTTCCATTTAAATTTGCTGCCTAAATATTGTTTGTGTTTCACTGTTTAAAGAAATGATATTTGGTTATGTTTATGAAAAGTTATCCTACAGACTAAGATAGTGTTTCCATTTCTTCACCTAAAAAACAACTATTATTTCTAAATTGGTTAATTTATTTTCATAAGCATTTTATTATTTCATTTTATTGTTTCTTTCCTTTTCATTTTAGGATTAAAAATTGTTAAAAGAGCACTGAAATATTTTACTTTCTGGAGCACTTTGACCTTGTAGCTAATTTCCCTGCCAGTGCTACATATTTTCAACATATGTTCATAATTTCAGGAACAAATCACTTTTAAGATTAGGGATTTTAACAGGTGAATTAAATTTCTTAAGATGAGCTTATTGTCTTCAAGATACAGAAACAGAATTTCTAACCCTCTTTAGAGCAGTGAGTCTAACCCCCTTTTTTTGATATGCATGACAGTTAATGACGTGATAGACATATCCCCACAATTGTATGCAACGCTATACAAAATCCAGAGTACAGATATACCCTTTTCTCATCAACTTAAGAAAGCAAGTAAGAACGCAAGCAAGTGACAGTGATATTGCTATCAACCTTTAATCCTTTTAAATTTATTAAAGGAAAACCATTAATACCCATACCTTAAGTATTTTTAGTTACAAAAATATTTCCGTACACCACACACTAACTGTGATATCCTAGGATATTTTGGCATGCATATATAATTATCATCTAGAATGATAGTAATTTGAGAGGAGAAATAGGCAACAATAGAATCAGACTATTGTTGAATACTTAAGTATTTACCTTAGAAGAGGTAACTGATACAAGGAGCGATTCTTGCCTCTGGAAATAATAGAGCAACTATCTAACCAGGATTCCCCTTACTCTATAAAAAATTAACAAGTGGACACAAAAGCTCTAGAAGGCAACTATTTTTACACATTGAAAATCAGCCAGGTGGAATTGTGATAACTGAGGTAAGTCCCATGGTTGATCCAGCTTTTTGTGGAATAGCACTTTCTAGGTCACAATGTAGAAAGGAAGAGTCCAAGCAAAATATGACAGTTTAGCTGAGATGAAGTTTGGGCCGCTGCAATGACAGGAAATGGTGCAGCAGAGATCCTGGAGAAGAGGAAAGTGGTGGAGGAGAAAAGATAAAATATCTGCATAGAGGTTCCCTAAAGGTCATTGAGCCAGAGTCGGGCTGAGTAAGTGCAGGCAAGAACCCACAAGGTCTACTGGGGAGGATGTGTTACAGGGCTGTTAAGTGAATACAGTGTTGGGAGATAGTATATAATTAACTAATTAATTAATGTGTTTAGTGCTTATTTATTTTAGAACATTGAAAATGACAGTCAAAAACAAATGCTAACAAGGATACGGAGCAACCGAAACTCTCATACATTGCCAAAAGAAGGATAAAATGGAACAAGAACTTTGAAAAACCACTTGGCATTTTCTATAAACCAAACACACACTGTATTATGATATGACTCAGCTATCCCACTCCCAGGCATATATTAAAGAGAAATGAAAACATGTGTCCCCAAAAGCTTTCTACAAAAATGCTTATTGCAACTTTATTAATAACTGCCAAAAAATGGAACAAAACCCAAATGGTAACAATAACCAAACTAGCAAATTCATGGTATATTCATTCAACAGAATGCTATTCTTTAATTTAAAAAGAAAGAGAGTCTCCTGGGTGGCTCAGTCAGTTGAATGTCAGACACTGGATTTCAGCTCAAGTCATGATCTCAGGGTTGTGAGATTGTGCCCCACTGGGCACGAAGCCTGCCTAAGATTCTCCTCCTCCCTCTGCCCCTGCCAAATAAATAAATAAATAAATAAAAAGAAAGAAAGAACTACTGATACATAAAACAGCATAAACTATTACACTGAGCAAAAGCAGTCAGAAATAAGTGAATACATACTGTATAACTGCACATTTATAAAGTTCAAGAATAGACAAAACTAATCTATGATAAGGAAATCATAATCTCTCTCATCTGTGGTTATAGAACTTGCCTGGAAAGTTGACACCAGGGAACGTTCTGGGATATTGGAAATGTTCTGTATTTTAATGTGATATACATAGTGGAATCATTTGTTAAAACTCACCAATGTGTACATGTAAAATCTGTTAATCTCAATATACACACCTTTTACTTTAATTTTAATAAGGAGAATTTAGGAGGATTATTTAGGAGAAAATTCTCATTAGTCAAAAATGTCCTAAAGAAACCCAATTAGTTTTAAAAATATGCTCCGTCTTACTATTGGAACACAACCAGTCAGAAAAGAAATGAGATGCAAGTTAATTGGGGCAGAGAAAGAATGGCTTCCTTAGATTGAGATCTCAGAAGACAGGCTACACATATATGAAAGAAAAATGAAGACCTCAGGGCCCAGGAGAAAAAGAGAAATACAGCGGATCCTTTTTCAAAAAAGGAGAAAAACAAAGGAAATTAAATAGAGGAATATCCCACCGGATAAACATGTAAAAGAAAGCAATACTCTCACAGCCTAGAAATTCAAAAGCTAGGGAGAGATGAACTTGAAGGTACATGACAAACGTAAAATTTTCACTCTGGTGTTGGTATAGAGTCTTCAAAAACAACAACTGCAGCCTCAGATCAGAAATGTGCTGTAGCTGATTCTCCAACTGAAAAATAAAATAGAAGAATGAGAGGAAAACACTTCCTAGGAAATAAATTTATACACATAAGCAATTGTGGAGCAAGAGGCAGGGATAGCAGCCATTGTCCGAGACAAATGTTGACTTGCATTGGTGTGAAAGCTATTTCACTAGACAGAATCCACAGCTATTGTGATTTTGGGGTGTCAATAATACAAAGTTCAAAGAGGCAGTGTGAACAAAAGGATTCGAATATGCTACATTTGAAAGAAGAATACTACAATATGTCCTACTGCTTAGAGCCTCCATTATTACAAATACATAAATAACTAAATGCCCCTGAGAAAAGTGGTATTTTTTCCCCTTTCAATGTAGTAAATGCAAGTGTCACTGAGCTTTTTTCCCCCAGGAGTCCCCAGGGTCAGGACACAAAATTAATTCTAGCCAATGGAACATTTCTGCAGTGCCTAGGAACACAGAATGTGGGAACCAGTAATGGTTAAGGGCAGCATCTAGGGTCAGAGTATCTGGATTAGAATCCTAGCCCCATCATTCAACAACTGGGCAACTTTGGGGCAAATTTCTTAATTTTCATATGCCTCAGTTTCTCTTCTATAAAACAGGGATAACAATAACATCTGTTATGTACAATGGTCATAAGAATGCAAAGAAATAATACCTATAAGCATTTACCACAGATGCAGGCCACAGAAAGCACCTAATACAAAGGTCAGGTATAAAAACTTGACTGTCCTCTGACTGGCCAGCTCTTTATTTAGAGCTGAGATGGATGATAAGCACTGTGCTAATGTGTTCTAAGTTTTCAACCTTGACCTCACTTTTCAAAGTGAGAAATATTAAGCCACTGAACAAAACAAAACAAAAACAAAGCAAAACTTCAGAAAGAATTGGAAGTTCTTGTTGATTTATAACTTTGAAGACAGTTCATCCACTAAATACAATGATTTGAAAGAGGAGATTTTTCTAAAATTCAATTTAAATTCACTTTAATAGAAAAAATAATAATGACAGCCAATAATAGCTACAATTCAGTATGCACTTGACATAAATTATCTCATTTAATCTTTACAAATACTTTAAGAGACAAGGACTCTCAGTAATTGCATTTTACAGATGAGGACAGCTGAAAGATAACAAAACAATCTCTAGGCCACAAATTTAGCAAGTAGCTGGACTGAGTATAAACTGAATCCATTTGACTCCACGTACCCTTGAGTTAACTACTTAACTGTTCTATGCCTCAAGTCTTCCCAACTTCAAAATATGAATAATTATAATACGTCCCTCATAGAATTTTCCTAATGAGTGAGTTAGAATATGCAGACTTCTAAACCATGCCTGGAACTATAATACAACTATAATTCTGGTTGATTTAGGGGCAACAGTGACCAAGATCTTTATTTCTATTGAAGAAATACCAGAATAATAGTGATGATCTCATCTAACTTTATTAGTGGTAACACTTCACGTTGGCAAAGTAGAGTCTACACTCCTCATAAGCCAAACACCACAGTGGGTAAAAATCAGAACTGATTTGACAGTACACGTAGGACACCACTTTGGGACTCAGGAAACTTGTAGTGGTTAGAAGAGATGGAGGAATATGTACTTTTTGAATAGACTGGATTTTGAACTAAGGAAATTTAGGTTTAAGTGTGATGTAGCCTGAGGATATTTAGGTCACAGATATTTTATGACAACTTAATCAATCCTACTAATGAAGAGTCCATCCATCCACTGCATGTAAGCTTACTGCTAGAATGTGCCAGCTATCTAAGATGAAGAATTAAGAAACACAATTCCAAATAACTGCAGAACATTACTGTTGCCAAGAGTATATAGCCCCAAAAGCCAGCAGCATTGCTTAATAGGATTATGTTTAATCTGAAAGGACTCCACTAGAGATAACATAAAACATCCAGTGTCCTGAAGTGGCAGTGAGATTATTCAACTCTTGGACTGGAGGAGCTTTTAATCAGGGCCCCTGGAATGCTGCAGCAATTTAGTACGTCTAAATTGGTTTCACTTGGATAGATCCAGATTTGTGTTGCAGATGTTATCCCACCCAAATCTCCTGTACAAGTTCATCAAAAAGGGTATCATGCCTAAGCAGTCTGGAAATTTAAAAAGAAATAAACTCCAAAGCTTAAATCTGCAAAGAGAAATGTGTCAGATAGAAAAGCTTACCAAAGAATAAGCCTGTGCTGATTTTAGACAAAATAAATATATCAGTAATGCTAAAGATTAGATTTTTTCATTTCACTAAATGATAACCGTTTAACATAAAGACATTAAATATATACAGTCGAGACAAAAGTAAAAAATCAATATATTCAAAATTAGTAAAGATCCAATACAGATGCACACATAAAAAATGTATGCAGTATAAAGATAAATGCAAAAACTCTTCATGCAAAAGAGGTGATTTTTAGAGGTCAGAGGTTCTGGACAAGCAATCTCTGCTCGTAAGCTGTAGAGCAAAAACAATTCACATCTATACTCCTAAAGTGACATAGGATTTTGAATGCCTATCACCATGTATAAAGTAACTCATCTCACTTCCAAATGGAGAACACTGAACAATTAGTTGATTAATTATTCATCAGTACTGCCAATGTTCTTACAAAGTTTGAAATATACTGAGCAATCGCCCATATTTTCTCACTTTCACAAGGGCATTTCTTAAGTGCCTATTAAATGAATGTAACTAATCATGGTCTATGTGTGGAAACTGTGCATAAATGTATCAAAATTCAAATCACCACTCCATTCAACCCATAAAATCCAGCAGGTGGTATGAAGAACATTTAAGAACAACTAATCTACTAAGCAACCTCTATCACCAGCTAAATAACTTTCAGCAAGAACCTTAATTATGTGCAGGTGCAGATGATTGTGCCCATAATACAGTTAAATGGCCACGTCCAAGGTATTAAGCATATGTAATTTTGAAGCAGAGTATAGAAGGAAGGGAAACTAACCTCTACTGAACCAAGTCTCTGAGATAAAATAACTTACTACACAACACAAATGACTGTGGCAGCTGGAATTTTAACCTAAGTAAGTGTAACAACAAAGTCTATACTTTCTCTAGTCTTTCGCTATGTTTTTGCATTCATTGTACAGAGCCTATTAAATCTATTTTGAGATATGCCTCTTTTTGAATCGTGACTCACTTCTTCTGGCTACCTCATTCAAATTTTCTAAGTAACCATTCCAGTTGCCCCAATAGCTATAACTATACTTCTGAAAGTTCAGCTATGGGGCTTACAGATTTATGATGGTATAATACAAAAATACCTACTCCTTCTCCTCTCAGATATCATTAGAAATCAAAGACCTAGGTCAGAAATGCAAATCCATCTTTGAAAAAAATCTAACATTTGTAACCCCAAATCACAAAATATGAAAATGGAAAGAATAAGAAGAGGTAAAATTACTTGGCATAAATGAGAAAGAGCAATCTTGAGTTCCTAGAGAGTGGGTGTTTTGCTCGGTTTCAGTGTTTCCTCATCAATAAAATGGGAAAAATAATAGCACACAACACAGCATTATAATAAGAATTAAATGAAAAAAGACATTTGGTGTGAGGTGTAGAAATACCTACAGAAAATCCCACCAGAGAAGTTCACTTGCTAGATCAGGGCAGATGGAAATGGAGGCCCGAACCTCATGAGGAACGCCAGGGCTACCCTGGTTCAAATTTGGAAGCCATGGACACATGACTGAGAGCTGAAGTGGTGAATGACACATGGGGAAGAGGGAAGAGGTACAACACATGGGACAAATAAGCACCCAAGAAATTAAAATTAATTTTAATAACATTTACAGTAACAATAATTTTAAAATGACAACTTAGTGCCAGACACTGGGCTAACCACCTCATATTAATTTCTCCCTATGTTTGTCAAAAGCTACATCTGACTGTTCTGATTTTATGGGTGAGAACACTAATAATGACACAGTAACTTTTTAGAGTTGTTGATGATATTGTTATTCTGAGCTATTGCTAGAATGTACGATGAAGTGCCATTCAGGTTGTGTCATTTGTGTTGTATATTCTGTAGCTAGAAATTAAAGACACTTGAGAATCAATTAGCCAAGTAAATACAAGGGATGGATATAGTTCAGAACAGGTGGGCAGTAGCTCAGTAATACCTTGAAAACAAGGGAAGAGAGTATCTCTTCAGGTGAGAAAGATTTGAGCCTGTCCAGACTTCTCCTAGTATATAGTGGTGGCCCGTCTTTCCAGAATATGACTCCATTAAATATGTATACATTATACACATGTATATATAAGAGATGAACAAAGAGCAGTAAGAGACAACTCCGTACATGAAAGTGGGCTAAGAAAGAGTCTGGGTTGGGGAAATACACCATAAATGAAACTAGAAAGAGCTATTTTTGGTTTAGAAGAGGTTGGTTTCTCTTGTCAAATCAAAGCAAAATGAATCTGTTTTAACGGAATAAGTTCTAAAAATAAACCTACTTAGATGGTACAGAGTTTGAATCATTCTTTCTATTTCTAGGGTAGTCAGAGATAGAGATGAATGTTGTTCAGGATTTTAGCCTGTTAGAAGAGACTGTAAATTAATATGCCTGTATCAAAGCCCAGACTGTTATTCTCTCTCCGGACATGAGTTGTATGAAATGCACTGATTATAAGGAGGACCCATTTGGAGGGGTATAGTTTATCCCAAATGAGGGGAAAAAACTGAGTCTCAGACACACTGAGAGGCCAGTCAGAAAGCCTTTCAATGCTTTTCCTTCTTTCCTTTGCCCTTTCTGATTCCTCTTCCTAATTAAGTATATACATCCATTTATTTTCTCCACTATTAATCAAGCCTGCTTTCAAAAAAAGGATCAATTATTCACAAATTGCTCTCAAAAGAGCCAGCTGTTTGACCAAATACAAAAGATGCCTCAGAAAAAAGTCATTTTTCTGTGTAGACATAGCCAAAGTGCAATAACTATGAATCACCACATCACTTGAAATGTAGAAGAACCACTGACTCAAACATCCGGTGTAAGTGGAAGCTGTGTGAGAGATAGTTAGCTGTCCGTCAAAAATTGGAGCTTCCCATTTCACAGGGAGGCAGAAGCTAAGCATAGCTTGTATTTTCCACCCTCCCTTGCATAAAAGTGTAGCCACGTGACTAGATTGCACCAACAGAATGTGAGCAACAACAATTTATGCAATTTCAGGGCCATGGCTTTTAAGAAAATTGGTAGTGGACTCCTAGAGGCCTCCCACCAACCAGAAGCATTTGCTTTTGACAGTTATATGAGTGAAATATAATATATGATTGTGCTAAGCCACAGAAATTCTTTTCTTGATGTTTTTTGTCATTTCAGCAGTTATCACAAATATGTTTGAAGTTATAATGCTATTTGGTTTTGAGTTTTTTCTTTTTAAGGAAAAGCTTTTGACTGTTAGGAGCAGAATCTCTAAAAAGTATGTCAGGGCAGGGGCATTCGGGTGGCTCAGTGGGTTAAGCATCCGACTCTTGGCTTTGGTTC
This sequence comes from Ailurus styani, assembly GCA_002007465.1. Classification (NCBI taxonomy): domain Eukaryota; kingdom Metazoa; phylum Chordata; class Mammalia; order Carnivora; family Ailuridae; genus Ailurus; species Ailurus styani. Next base: position 2,056,917 of record LNAC01000144.1, on the reverse strand, counting down.
AGGTCATGATCTCAGAGTCCTGAGATCCAGCCTCTCACTGGGCTTTGCACCCAGTGCAGAGTGCTTGAGATTTTTCCCCCTCATTCTCCCTTTCCCTTTGCTTCTCCTCCTGCTTGCTCTCTCTCCCTCTCTCTTTCTCTCTCAAATCTTAGATATTGATTAAAATCTTAGAGATTTTAAAATAAAATCTTAAAAAAAAAAGGTGTGTCAGGACAGGAAACTTCTGGATGTTGTAAACATTTAAATCTTCTTGTAGATAAACAAATTACCATTTATTGATTGATTGCCATTGTTAAGCTCTGTTCTAACCATTTTCCATTTGTTATCTCATCATATCCTCACAGTAATATAATACAGTGCTATTATCTCCATTCAAAAATTGGCAAAATGTGACAAATGGCACTAAACAATTTGCTCATGATCATCCAATACTTCTATACCATCAAAAGCTTTAATACGTCTATTAAACAAAACAAGTTGTTCTAAGACTGTCTACAAAATACTCCTTTTTAGTATTGGGCAGCAGCAATCAATCTTTAGACTATTCAGTGAGGCAAGCATTTACAATAAAAGGATCACCTCACCATTAACTTTAAACAAGTATATGAATTTCTCAAGTGAAAGGTATTTTACAATGGGAAATATAAATAATTTTTATTCTTTCTCCCTCTTGGGACTTTTATAAACCTTGGTATCTGAGAAATAAATAGCCTCTGACAGTATTAATGTGATCTCCTTTCCTTTAGAAGTTACAGATTAAAGAAATTTTAGTATGAATAAGGTCATTACATAGCAATACATCAACAAAGGCCTTTCAAGCTAAGTAGATCAGCAGTCAAAAAAGCATCTCTGTCACTCAATTTAGATGTCTACCTTGGTAAGTCAGATCTTCATAAGAAGGAGGTTTCATGATATACTACAGGAAAATATAACTTTTTATTTGAGTGGAAGTCAGCATGAAAATATACATTGTGCCTACTTGTTTCTTTTAATTCTTGCTCCTATTTTATTTTCTGGTATTTATTTCTTGTATCATGCTACTATATCTATAAAGCTGTTTTTTTTTTTATTAAAGTCTCCTCTGAGATCCTGAAGAGTCTTAAATTGTTGGCCCGTGCTTTGTATACCTGCAATCTTATTTCATTTTCTGAGTTATAAACATAAGTTACCCCTAAGGCACTAGTTCTTGAACTTTAACATGTATAAAAATCACCTAAGAAGCTTATTAAAATATACTGGGTACATTACTGGGTTCTATCCAACATATTCTGATTTTTATATCTGTGGTGAGGAATCTTCATTTTAACAAATTAAGTTAATGTAATGCAGATGGTTTGGATCAAACTTTGAAAAAAGGAGTACTGTATGCTAGTCTACCCTAATTTAGTTGCACTGTAATGCCACAACTAAAAAGCTACTATAAATTCTCATACCTAAAAACATTCCGTAAGTATCTATAGGTAAATATTTTTCTTTTTCCTTCAAATTTGGCAATTTTCATTTATAAGAAAAAAAATAAATTAAATCCCTCAATATGCTTGCTTTCTGTACTCTTGATCAGGTTGGATACAGGAAATGTAATCACTGAAATTGCTGGCTGTCTATAAAATATCAATGTAAGCTTCCCACCTGCTTTTATGATACAGCCACATATTTTTACATTTCCACAGGTCATGTGAACAGCCAACAGGACTGTATGGATTTAATCCCATATGGAACAAGACCAATTACAAATAAGTAAATATTTCTTACATTAAAAAAACAGAGGTTCAGAGATGAAATGTATATTAGGGATGATTCAATATAATTGTGTTCAGGTAGCACATCACTTTATTCAGAAATTCTTTTATAAGGCTTATAGTGAATTAGAAAGCTATGAGTTTAAAATCATTAAGTTGGTACTGGGAGACTTAGGCAGACATACAACCTGAATTCAATTAGACTAGTTTAGACAGGTAGGTAGGTAGGTAGATAGATAGATAACAGACAGATAATACATAGATAGATCTCATTTTATACTTTAGTAAAAAATTTACTCTCCATAAGGCCAGATTATTTTTTTCATGTTTATAGTCCTCCCAAAAGTTAATTTCCTTCTAAAGAGTTTAGTTGAGTGATTCATTTTCCCTCTGATTGAATAATTTAGTACCTATTGCTCATTCTGAGGAATGGCAGAGCAAGCATGCTCAGGACTGGAATGGAGCATGTGAGTTCCTAAGGAAAGCTTCAGGCAGATTATTTTTAAAATACTTTAATCTAGGGCGCCTGGGTGGCTCAGTGGGTTAATGCCTCTGCTTTCGGCTCAGGTCATGATCTCAGGGTCCTGGGATCGAGGCCCGCATCGGGCTCCCTGCTCAGCGGGGAGCCTGCTTCCCCCCTCTCTCTCTGCCTGCCTCTCTGCCTCCTTGTGATCTCTCTCCCTCTGTGAAATAAATAAATAAAATCTTTAAAATACTTTAATCTATGTTTAGAAAAAAGGCTGATTGCCACACTGAGAAAAGGAACAATTAAGAGAATAACTACTTTAGTTGTTGCCAGAAATTAGTTAAACTCAGGCCCTAAAGGTGCATTTCCCACAAGAAAAATGAAAGTCTGTAGCTCCTTGGACCAGTTCTCCTTTTCAGAATGGTCATCATTTATTTATTCAAGCAAAAACAAACAAACTTAAAGGGTTTATAAAATATTCCTTCAGCCAAATATAATACACTCCCTGAGAGAATTTCTGATATCTACAATGTTTTCTCCATCTCCTTACATTTCCAATGGGACCTTGGCATTCCAACGATACATTAAAGATCTTTATAAATTGCTATCTTGGGCAACTTACCCCCAGTCCACCCATTAATATACCATTAAATGTGTTAGGTATTACTGAAATATATGGATTCCAGTTCATTAGTGAGGCAAGTGAAAAGGTAACAGACCAGGAAAATAGAGAAATATAAATTGCTAAGTGGTACATTAAGTAAAAAAGGCAAGGTAAGTAAGGTAAACAAGAGTGAGGGCATGAACTTTACTTTCCCTAACAGTGACACTTAATCTCTTGAGTTCTTGGTTTTTACCTCAACATGGCTTGTGTAAATTCTGCCTGGTCTTGTAATTTGTGTATTTATCTCTTCTTTCAGATTACAAGGTATTTAAAAACAAGACAGCTTCTTGCATCTCTTGGCACCCTCCTCAATTTTTAAAAATGTATATATTGTAGAGAGCAGTGCTGACTGAATTTAATTGAACAAACATAAGGTTGAAGACAGAGAGGAATTTCTGCAGTTCAAGATCTTAAAAATGTAGATATCCCGCAAATGGATCAAATGAAAGGATCGTGAGGAAAGTGTTTCGAAACTGAATGTGGTTGTAGAGTTTGAGGAACTCTAAGAACAAGGTATCACAGACTTAATTACTGAAATAATATCCAATGTTAGAATAATATGGAAACATGGACTATCTTATGGAAATAAGATGTGTTTAATTTACTGAGATAAAGTAAAAGTAAAACATAGATGCCGACACACAATTGTCAAAATAAAAGAGAAGAGTGTCACGCTTGGTTATGGGTCATGAAGAATGGATCAGTTCTGGTGTCAAATCACTGGTCTGGAAGCAATAGCAGAGAGCACAGAATTTACTGACTTTGCCTAAGTTTTATAAGATTTAAAGATTATTTCACGGCAGGACACAATGCATTGATACTTGAATAGATGAAACACAGAACTCTTACTTATGGCTCCAAAATAGAAAAGCCTGCCAGTCAGGGCTACACAGAGGGTTGCATCCCACAACAGGTTAACAGCAAGGTGGAGTAGTAAGAGGCCCCATATGTATGGCTCCCAGTTATCTAGGTTTCTAGGGCTCCCAGACAATTGGCTGATTTGTATAATTTCAGTTTCCCAGGATAAGGGCATAGGGCCTGTCCCCAGTTATCAGCACCTGGCTCCGGGGAAATTAGGGTGGGAATATAGTGGACCTGAAGTATGAAAACCCAGTAAGAGAAGTGGTTGGGGTGTGGACGCAATTAGGGAAAATGGATCAACCTCTAGCCAGGACTTCAAAATTAGGTCAAGATAGACTTAAAAAAAAAGGCAAAACAAAAAAACCAAAACTATATCACAATCTTGACTAGTAAGTTCAGGGCAGTGGAAGAGAAGCTTCCTTCCCTCCCAGGATTAAAATTCAGTCAGTTGCTCTAGGAACATAGTTATCTGATCTTTTTAGAATGGTGGCACTGCATTGAGGGAGAATCTGAGGAGTACTTGATCAAAGTCTATATCATCACGTATAAACCATTACCAAATACTAGAAACACAGAATTAAACTTATCCCTTAAAGCTTTTAGAGAAATATTTTTAGAACATAATGAAGTAAAGCTACAAAAACTTTGATCAAGTATGTGGAATTCCTAAGTCTGGATCCTCAATCATCAATTACAGATCTATTATCAATAGGACCCCACCTTAATTTCAAGCATATTGACTGTAAATGGATATATCCTAACATGTGATGTGGAAATGTTCCTCTTATTCTGGTTTCCTTTCCTGAATGACATCTATGACCCCATCAAACAAAGGCACATCACATCCCCCAACACACAAACACTGGACCTCTATTAACATTTTTATTGGAGTAATTAAGTTATATATTATATAATTTAGATCTCTAAGATAAAATAGTAATAATTATAGAAATGGTTGCAGCATATCCTAAACATTTGAGTGATAGTCATAAAAACAGAAACATCCCTGATACTGCTATTAGAGGTATAATGCTGGCCCAAATGACCACCACTGTGATCTTGTATAGCCCATTTATTGTTCCAATATTAAAAAAGGAAGCTAGTGTCAAAGAAAATTGCACAGGACAAATTAAACAGCAAGGAAGATTTAATTCAAGACTACTATAATAGGGTAGAGGGATTGAACTTAATTCCATGAAACAAAAAGAGGAGTGAGAGTTTTTAAGCACTGAGTTGAGCTAATGGAAAAGTACTGGAGGAAGGACTCTGGCAGGGAGGTAGGTGGTCAGTGGGATCAGGCCATAAGTGTTGCTGATTGGCACTTACCTAAATTAGACTCCTACTCGTACACAGAGAGTGGGCAGTAGTGGTACTTTCTTGATGATTACATTTCAAAGGGATGGTTTCCAGGTCCAAGGGAAAGACACTCCTGGGTTGTAAAATAGGCTTAATATCTAAGAGACAGAGAAAGAATTAATAGCAAGTTTTTTTTAAAGTGAATACTCTAAGAAAAAGAAAGTCAGGTGCCCACAATCAGGAAGAAAGCTGTCTGAAGTTTAGTCAAGCTAAGAAGGAATAGTAAAACCATTTTGGTCACTTAGAAGAGAATTTTTTTATTCTTTCAACTACATTGTAAATGTTAAGCATTTGTTTTCATAGCCGAGTAAGCTAATGTCTCTTCATACAAAATTTATTCATCAATTTACTCACACATTTATCAGACATCTACTATATAACACACACTGGATTTAGCCAGGGAGATTATAAACTTTAATAAGAAATTTTAAATATTAATAAAACAAAGAGGGAGGGATAAGTAAATTACTCAGGAGGGCGAAATTAATCCTTTCACAAAGAATATTTTTTTCTTAAGTTATCTGCCTTTTAAATCTATATTTTAAAAACAGATAATGTTCCTCAGGATGCATTCATATTTCGAAAAAATCTTATGAAATTTATCAATGCACAGAAAGTCATATTTTTCAGGTATCAATTTTATAAAAGAAAATGTACATTGCTTGACATTTATTTCCTATGTTGTTCTTAATTTGGGTTGTTGATCCTGTTAAAAACCAACCCTAAATATTGGGCTCTTTGCTATTTGGCTATAAATCTTTTGTTTTATTCCTGAAAAAGGAATCATGTTTATAATGCATAATTTATGTGTTTAATCTTATTTTTTTTTCTCCTAGCTCAACTAAGCTAAACCACAGGTAAATTTAGTTTTGGTTTCTGGTCTTTTTGGTCATGCTAGAAAGAGAAAAGTCATTTTGCATTCTACTTTTAAAAGCTTCCTGCTACTGACTAATAAATACTTATGTAAGTAATCCATTGTTCATCACTGAAAGCCAGGTTCCTGAAAGACCAAGCAGAGGAGAGAGGACAATCACCCATCTTTGGAGCTGAGATTTTTAAAAGAGGTTTTTACAGAAAGTGTTTTAAAACCTCTTTATTTCCATTAAATATACCCATAGTTATAAGCAACAAATACATAAAGATGAAGAAATGGGAATGCAAAAAAGCCATTTTTCTGGCTTATTTCACAGCAATAGCATTTCCCTTCACACCTCCCTTACGTTTCTAAAACACTTGAAAATTTTTACATCACCTTATCACATTGTAAAATCTAAAAAGTGTACAATTTGCTTTACAACAACCAAACTGAACCAACTAAACATAAACTAATATTTCATACCACCCATGTATTTATTGAATTTTGCTTCTTCTTATATGATGTATAAAAAGGCCTTATAAATTATTGAATGCCCAACAAAATAACTGAACTTGACAATTTTCTAAAACTACATATAAAAAATTCAAGTGTTCTGAGAGCTAGGCTTTTCATTTGAGTGGTAAGGGGGAAACAATTTTAAGACAGAAAGTAAGTGAAATTTTTCATATATAAAGTCAATATTATTGATTTTTAAAATGGTAGTTCTATGATTAGAGTGCCACCTAGTGGGGACATGCTTAGACAAGGTGTATTTCAACAGTTCTAACAAGATAGTTCCCTACTCTTCTATCATTTTGGTAACCAAGTGAGTTGCAAGAGTAAAAACTAAGATATAAGAAGACAGTTGTACTTCTGATGAGGGAGATTCTGAACCACATGGAGGGAAAATATATTTACCCTGAAAGCTAACAGTGTAGTTTTACAGTTTGTCTTCTGAGAATTGCAGACTCGCGCTGCACAGATTTTCAGCACAGATGACTGCGTCTACTTCCCTCTCTCACACACTAAGGCACTTCACCAAACTCCAGCATAGCTTCTATCAGCTCAAGGTCATGTCCCTAGGATGACAACCCCATGGCCCTTAAAATGTCTCCCTGAGAAAGCTCAGTGTTGCCAAAAGAATTTGCTGTTTCTTCTAGCCAAAACCTGACCTCAGACCCTAACCTCCTTTCTCTTAGAGCATTTACTTTAGAAAGTATACTATTGTAAATCCTCTCTCTATCCCCCTAGAGATGTATCTTCTACAACTGAGAAATGTCTTTCTCAAGGACTTAGGAGTCATCCCTTTGAAATGTAATCAAGAAGGCTAAGGCCTCTGTGGGAGGGTAGGTGCCTACAATAAGTGCCACTTAGAGTAGCTTGATCACACTGACCAACCGTCCTCTACCCTAACATCCCTCAAGACTTTTCCTTTAGTAGCCCTGGTATTTAAAAAAGCTTCCCACCTTTTGTTTCAGTAGATTTGAGCTGAAGTCTCTCTCGCCTGCTGTAACAGTCTGAATAAAATCTGTCTTGCCATCTTGAACAAAATCCACCTTTGTTCTCCTTGACGCTTCAAAGCTGGCAAGCTAGGAAGTGATTCAGAAGACTGAAAGAAGCCTATGGAAATCATCTGTCCCTACTGCTTTCAGGCAGTGATTTGGGCAGTGTAGAAAGCCAAACATTGTCATTTATCTGCTGAAACAGTGGCATCTTCACTTCTCTTAAAAGCACTTCCCGATATTGAGTCTCCTCATCATCAGAAAATGTATCTTTATTTCTAACTTCCTACACTTCATAATCTAAATTCTGTTTCTCTGGTTTTTTCCTCAGTGGAACTAGAGAAAGAACCTATGGATCACAGAGAGTCAGACCTGAAAGAACTCATACATAAAGTAGGCCATTGTTTAGAGGACAAAACTGAAACTCAATTTTTTAAAGCCCATTGTCTAAATTGAAAACATATATTAATGCCAGAATAAAATTAGCCTCTAGATCCTGATTCAAAGCCTAGCAGTCTCTCTACTCTATAACAATGTATCTCGCTACTTTGTGTATGGTCTTCCAGATAACTGAAATCAAATATCCTTAAGATATGTGGTTTGTCTTTCAACACTATTAATCTCTCCTGTGACACTTTTTAAAATTCTCACCTAATTCTTCTTTCCCAATGCACAGTACTTAGTACCACATGAACACACTATACTCAGTACCTTTTGAGTGGTTCCACCCATCTTACCTACATCTCTAAATTTCTTTGCTCCCTCCTGTGCTGATTTGAGATATGCTCACCAGAAGAAAATAGCCTGTGTATGTTCGTGGTTTGCAATATCATTGCTTCATTTAAAATATATCGAGAATAAATCCTTCTCATTTTTTATAGTCCATCAAGCTGGATTTTAGCAAAGTATAGCAGTAAATGTGGCAAGCAATGATTTACTCTGTGAAAAAAGTATGAGCTTCATATTCTCTGATGGTTTAGACAGATATGAAGATAAAACCCTTAGTGAAAGAAACTGTAAAATCTATTTTGTGGTTTCTCCTATAGGATGTAAGCCATGACTATACCTGTATCCCATTCCTCATTGACTTCAAATATGTATGCCTTTGTCAAGCAGCTAAAGGACGTGGCATCCCATCCTTACTATTGCTAAGTTTAATTTATCAGGCACAAAGTAGAAATTTTTATAGAATCACGGTTTCTGATTTTCATTATTGTTGTTCCTAGGATCAAATTCCTACTTGTACATATAAATATTAATTCATTCAATTGAGAGGGTTCTAAAAATATTGGCTACTCTCAAATAAGGTCTTCCAAAAAAATCTAACTACTGTTGTTTTTTCTGACTTTGATGCCACTTAGAAACACTAAGCTGGAGGATACGTCCATTTTATGCTAACTCAAATATACATGAGATGGTAGGCAAACATCCTGGCATCAACCAGGAACAAGAACAAAAAATTTAGCCAAAGAAATCCTTATTTATACCTAGCAGCATATTCTATTATGGTTGCCTTATTTCTCTTTAACTTAAAAAATACATTTAGTGCCCAATTCATAAAATATCCCTTAATATCTACAAGTCATTTTTAAAGTCTAAATATATGTATGACATAAACAAAAAATGTACATTTTATTGCTCAAATACAAAAACAAAAAAAAATCTAGAAATCAGAGGTACTTTTCTTTAACAGTCAATTCCTTATTGGTTTGAATAATAACTGCAGCTGTGGGGAAAATATCAATATTGGTGAGCACATACCAGTACATGTAGATGGCTATATTTTAATTATCTACCATTCTGTCTCTCCTGCTATGGTGCCCCTTGAGGGACTATGTCCTATTTATCTTTATAACCCTGTCACTGAATATAGAGTGATCAAACAGGAGCACAATAAATGTTTGTCCAAATACCCAAGTTTTACTGAATTGGTGATTAGAGTCAGAAAAATCTTACAATTTTTGTTTTTTTTTGGTAATTCAGTAATTGACAGAAGTTCGTATTCAAGTTTTGTATCTGGTATCAACCTTCACATATGCCCTAGGATAAAGACCAATATACAGCTAAGAGTTGCTTAATTTTACACGTTGTATTTAATCTGACATTAATAAGATCGAATAAAAAGCCCCTTTTTATTCCTCTGAAATTTCCCCCATGTCCCCACCTTCAAACTTTGATGATATTCTTTCATGCCCTGTGCACACTTTTTTTCCATCTCACCACGTACTCCTGCCTGCAACTATCATCCAACACTCAAGGCCCAGCTCAAATCATACCTTACCCATGAAGCATAATGTGTCCACAACACTGACATAGATAGAACTGCTTATGATTTTCTGTTACACTTTCTCCATCTGTAAACTGTACAATATCATTGTCATGGAAATATTTTAAACCCTGAACACTGCACCTGATAATACACATTCCTGGCACCTTTTGTCTTGGGGTCCACAACCACATAACTGACACTTATCTATATCAGCAACTTTCCATTAACTTCCAATTGTCTGTCTCACCCTTACCTACCTCACTTTTATGTTTATATCATTGTACTCTGGTCTCGGTATATGTTTTGCTACTGTTGTTATCTCTTCGTTTTGGTTAGCTTTTTGAATTCCGCTACATTCTCCTCAGCCCTATTAATTTGTAGCCTTTCTCAGCTTCAGGTGAAAAATTCCTCCATCTCCAACACACTGTATTACTCCCTCAGCTCCCATTCCATCTGGGAAAGAATTTAGACAGTAAGCACTGAACTTTGAGCAATTGCTGGAAAGGAATTCCCAGTTAAAGACCAAGTTCCTCTTCCATACAGGGAAGTCTGATTTCAAGGCAGAAAGAGAATCTTAGCCAATGGAATTTCCAGAGAGCTAAGACTTCTAGCAAGAGCATGGGTCCCAGCACTGTAAGAGCAGTATGTAAAGACAGAGTAAAGAGGAGCATTGCTTCAGGTAATCATAAAAGTTTCCACAGAGATGTTATTTAAGTAGAGACAAGAACGAAGTCAGGATGCAAACCATGTGATTATCTGGGAGACAAGCATTCCATAACAGTAGAAGAAAATCTATAATTTCCTGACACTGAATCTTTCTTATAATGTTGAAGGAGCAACAAGTTAACTAGTTGGCTGGAGCAGAATGTGTGAGGATGAGATGGGTCAGAAAAATGGTCAGGAGCGCCAGGGTGGCTCAGTCGGTTAACATCTGACTCTTGATTTTGGTTCAGGTCAGGATCTCAGGGTTTTGAAATCAAGCCCCATGTTGGGCTCTGTGCTCGGCATTGATTCAGTCTCCTTGAGATTCTCTCTCTCCTTTACCTCTACCCCTATCCCTGCTCATGCTCTCTTGTGCTCTCTCAAATAAAAAAATTAAGTTTTTGAGAAATAAAGTCAGAGAAGCCAGCTGATACAAGATCTTGCAGGTGATGGTAAAGACTTTGGTTTTCATACTAAACATGATAAGAAACTATTAAAATATTGAAAATGGGAGAGTGATATGATCTGATTAACATTAAAAAAACTGACTTAAATATATGTGTAGGGTTCAAAATGTTACATATGAAGAAATCACTCAAGTAGACACAGATGGCAGCCTACAAAAAATCAGTAACTGAATGCTAAATGTTATACCAAATATACAGAAAAACAGGTTCTAGTCATCTAGAATTTTTCTAAGATTTCCCATTTCAACTTATGTCTCAGGAAAATATAAACTATATCTACACATATAAATACATATATAAGTATATAAAAATACATACAAATATGTGTTGATTGTTATTTTACTTTTCAACTTACCATAAATATTTAATAAGTAAAAATAATGTGTATAAATTAGAGAAAAATATTTTTATCAATCCTATTTTGAGGAAACATTTTTATATTTCTTAACCAACTCTTTTAATTAAATATGTTGAGTATTTTGAAAAAGTAATCTTGAGGTATGGGACTGAATGTTCTTTCATACCTAAAGGAAAAGGAGAAGTACAGAATTAGATGATTAAAATAGATTAGCTAGTGCTAAACAGGAAAATGAAGAACAGTAGAAAATGAGGCAAGTTAAATATCATTTTTATCAAACACCATATAAATACCTAGCAATAGATAATGTATAATATACAAGGTTGATAGCCAGATTGTAGTACTTAGGCTCAAATTTTTAATTTTCTATCAGCAGGGCTATTTTCATTATTAGATCACAGAAAAGATATTCCACAGGTGTTAGGACTTGTTGATTTGATCTCTTTCTACTGGATAAAAGGAGTACAACTGAGTGATTAGCATCTCTGACTGCAGGGTCAAATAAACTGTTAGAACTCTGACTCCACCAATTGCTAATCGTATCACCTTGAGTAAGTCATCTAACTGCTCTAAGTCTTAATGTCCTTATCCATGAGATGACCATAAAATTAGTTCCTACATCCAAAGGGTTGCTCTAAAAGAGATCGTTCCTATAAAACATTTACACCAGCCTTTGAAATATAGTAAGTACCTCTTAAATATTGCCTGTGATTACTGCTGGGCCACCTTGTGCTATTGCTATCAAAACACAATGATAATCTCAATGAGTCTAAATAAAATGCAATAAGAAAGAAGGTGGTGGTTAAAATGTGTATTTTTTTGTGTGTCAGTAAAAAATTAAATTTTGTCAGGAAATAATATATAAAATAGATAGTATATATCTGATGACATAATTTTGCCTATAAAATATAAATAAAATGAAAGGAAATTATACAAGCTAAGGATCAGTCTTCCTGGTGATGTTACAAGGTAAAGTAGATCTTCATCAGTATCATAGTAGATATCAGTATCAATCTAAATGTTAAGCATGTGGATTAGGGTGTTTCTATTACCACTCCTCTCAGTCCAAATCCTGTTTGTCTTTCAGGGCCAACTCCCCTGTCACACATTAAGGTCTTACCAGCCCATCAGCACTCTGCCATAACTCTCTTATCGCTGTCTTCTGTTTATTACAGCTCACTAAAAACTGAGAGCAAGGCAGGAGAGTTCACAGAAATCCTTCTCAAAGCACTCAGCCTTCATTGAGAAGTGCACTTCAGCAGCCATCTGAAGGCTAAAACCTGAACAGAAGATCTGAGAGAAACGCCTGCTCAGCACTCTGAGCTTTTAGAGGGTCTTCAAAGGTGTGGAGTTGGTCAACAAGACAGAGAGGGAACTCCATGCTGTAGAAAGTTTCCTAGTTAATAATCACTTGATTTGTGATCAGATTCCAAGCCCTGCTAAAAGGAAAATCTCAATTCTGCTCTCAAAATATTTGAAGCAAATAGTGATCTAAATACAGCTTACCTACATATTAAATTGATTCATCCCCTCCCCAAACTAGCAATCAAACAAAAGGAGAGGCATTCCTATTTCTAGGAGTAAATATTCACTTCAGTATCTACTACTTTTTTTACCCCATAGAATCAAGCATACAATAAAAATTACAAGATGTAAAAAAAGTCATCCATTATTAAGAGAAGAGATAGCCAATTAAAATAGAACCAGAGATATATCACTTGTTGGGATTACAGGAAAGGGGCTTTAAAGAATCTGGTAAGTATATCAAAGATATATTACAAAAAGACATCCTATGAAATTATTGATTTACATACTTAATTATCTTGCTTGGCGGTATGTTCAAGAGAAGATAGAGAATATTTTTTATCTATGCAGCCACAGGCCATTTCTCTGTCTTCAGTAATATTCATCAGATCTTTTATTGAAAAAAATAACTATGACAATGTATTCGCACGTCTTTGGAAAAAAATATCTATGCATACTAAATACCCATGAAGATACATATAGTATGGCTACCCCTACATGTTCTACAAATGAAATGGCAGTCTGAATTTAGTCTCATCACTGATGATATATGAATTTGCCTCAACCACTGAATGTCTCAGTTTAAGAAATCTTTGAGAATGATACATCAATTGCACTGGTTTAATTTTTTAAGCTAAAGTGATATAATAGTTTCAGGCATTTTGGGGGTTACATTACAATACTGGCAAAATCACGGATGAAAAGGACACATCAACTGAGAAGAACTATCAGTCATAATGTCTGCCAGAAGATTAAAATAATACGTACAGATAAACTCCCTCACATTGATGTATTTACTAATAACCAATTCCTAGGTCACTAAATGTTCTGAAGTGATATAAAGGGGATTATAAAATTTTAGTCTCAGTTATAATTTTTCCTTTTCAAAGGAGATTGATGGTCTTATGGGTATCTACCTATCCCAATATTAGAATAATTTGTAATATATATCAAATCTCTGTAATGATGCCCATTCTTCCCTGAATCCATGGTAGGAAATAGCAGATATGACATAGAAGGAATTGGGTTTGTAAGGGAGAAAAAATAGAGAATTGGTCCCTTTCTTCCTCTCTCTCAATAGAAAAAATAGGAAGATAATTAGTAAGAGTACGTTAAAGGGTAGATTTCAGGGTTCTAATTTTTCCACTTCTCATGACTAAGCTGCACATGGGTAGTATTCCTATCCAATTATATACAGGGGTGGCCAAAAAACAGTGTGACCACTGTTAGCATATCTGGGGAAGCTAAAGGCCTCTGGAAGAAGTACAGCAACCAGCCCATTTTTATGTCCATCATGGTATATGACTAGTACAACTTTGGCAGGAAAAGAGATCTGAAAAAAGAGTCTACACAGTACCCTGTGTCCTCATGGCCTGCACATGTTAATGATTCAGAGGTTCCCACGTACTCTAGTAAGGGAACAAGAAGTGTGTAGAAGGGATCACAGCTTGTAGTAAGTAAAGGAAACATGGACAGAAACAGGCTTTGGCCATAGTTGCTACCCTCTACTCAAAAAAGACCAGAGACTACCAGACCACCAGCTAGCTACCCACAACAGAGACGGGGAATTCAGGAAACACCACCCTTTTTTTCTCCCAACACCCCAAATCATATAGGCCCCCTCTGTACCCAGATGTCATCTTGCATGGAAGCAGATTATTGGGGGAGAAAATATGAAAAGCCTTTGCCTAAAGGAGATCAAGTCATCCACAGAAGACTACTTTAACCAGAAAAAAACAGTGACACTGTTAATTGACATGTTTAAAGTTCTTCCAATTTAACACCTTGTGGTGTTAAAGGGAGAAAGGAGGATTATATCTTGTATAGAAGCAAAAAATTACATTTTCTTTGCACATTTGGTTTGGAACATGAGTAAATGTTACCTCCTCACTATGGATAGAAAAATAATCAAAACCATAGATGGACTGATAAAGGATGGTAGATAGATACAAATATATCAGATATACAGATATAGATGATCAATAAAGTTATAAGGTGAAAATGGAGTTGAATATATAGATGTATGTAGACATAGTTATAAAATACCCCATTACAAAAACAATGAAGAATGAGTCTTAAATAAAATTATTATTTTAGATATTGTTCCTGAATACAAAACTGTTCGTGTGGCTTCTCCACACGTCCCCCTCAAAAATAAAATTTAAAGGAAAGAAATGAGTAACTTTGAACGTCTTACACATGCTAGGTTCTGTTTGATGCTCTCTCAGGTAATCCCCGAGCAACTATGAGGTAGATATATTACTCCATTTTATAGCTGAGAACACAAAATTAATTAATTAATTAACTAATTAATTAAAGAAGTTAAGCAATTTGTTTAAGTCCAGGGAGCGTCCATCAACAAAACCAATGTGCAAACCAGGTCTCTCTGGGTTTGCTATGTGAGGTTGACCCCTGAAAAGAAAGAATTTCAAGAAAATTAAGCAACTCTTTCTTCATATCTGATACATAGATGCCCTTAGGATATCGTGGTACAATCTCAGGTATTATTCAATTTATTACATATTTATTTCCTAGAGAATATTATTGCTGCCTTTGGGGGATTTTTAATTCCTATACTCCTTTTTATAGATTCAGAACAATTATACAGTAGTTTTTACATCGTGAGGAAAAAATTAAACATTCTGAACAAAGGAAGTTTAAGTTGCTTAATATTGGAATTTGACTAGATTTAGCAGGTAGGCAAAAATATGAACATTATGTCAAACACGAAATATTGGATCTTAGGTGTCAGATCAACAGTCACAGAAAATAATCTTAGGACTTCAACAGAAGCTTAAACACCATGAAGGAACTAAAGCTAATTCATCCTCCCTAAAAAGAGACTAATTTTAAATGATTCTGGAGTAAGACAATTCCAAAACTGTGGCAGATTCTCTTCTAAAAAAGATACGCAAACAATCCAGATTAATGAGATAAAAAGAGAAAGAACAGACTTTCTCCATACTGATCGATGAAAAGGATAATGTGTTCACAAGTAGTGCTGCTTTATCTTGCATTTTCTTCCCAGATTACTGAAGAAGGGAGGAATGTTTAAAATCAATAAATAACAGTGTTATTTTTCTTATGAAATGATAGAAAAAATATTGACATAACCTTTGCCTGATTCTACACTCAGAGCCAAGGATAAGGTACCTAATGCCACTATACATTAACAGAGAAACCAGAAGGTACAAAAATTCAATCGAATTAAGAAATAAATAGTGGGCGCCTGAGTGGCTCAGTGGGTGAAAGCCTCTGCCTTTGGCTCAGGTCATGATCCCAGGGTCCTGGGATTGAGCTTCACATTGGTCTTCCTGCTCAGCAGGGAGCCTGCTTCCTCCTCTCTCTCTGCCTGCCTCTCTGCCTACTTGTAATCTCTCTCTCTCTGTCAAAAAGAAAGCAGAGTTAACTGCTCCCTAGAAGAAAGAAAGAAAGAAAGAAAGAAAGAAAGAAAGAAAGAAAGAAAGAAAGAAAGCAGAGTTAACTGCTCCCTAGGCTCAGTTCTCTCTCTGTCAAATAAATAAATAAAATCTTTTTTTAAAAAAAGAAATAAATAGCAAATTTGGGAAAAAATTATTTTCTCTAAATAACAGGGGATAAGATAAAAAAAAAGATCAATTCATTTTTACTTATTAGACCAAAAGTCTGCTTATATCCTAAGACTGATCTGTAAGATTTCATTTAAAAATCCAGAAAAGGTAGAATTATGTTATAACTTGTTTTTCTTGTTGGTATTTTCTTCGTTTCTTCCTTTTTCTTTCTTTCTTTCTTTCTTTCTTTCTTTCTTTCTTTCTTTCTTTCTTTCTAAGTGTATGTGTTAAATGGAAATAAAGTAATACTTCTTAATTTAAAAAAATACCACTGTCACTTCCATTGATTTGAGAAGTGCATTTAAAAATCCTGCCTTCCTGGGGTACCTAGCTGAGTCAGTAGATAGAACAGGAAACCCTTGACTTGGGGTTGTGAGTTCAAGCCCCTTGTTGGTCACAGAGATTACTTAAAAAAAAAAGTCCTGCTTTTCCAAATATCACAGTAGTTCAGAGCAATGCTATTCAAAGTGTCCTCAGGGGGCGCCTGGGTGGCTCAGTGGGTTAAAGCCGCTGCCTTCGGCTCAGGTCATGATCCCAGGGTCCTGGGATCGAGGCCCACATCGGGCTCTCTACTCAGCAGGGAGCCTGCTTCCTCCTCTCTCCTCTCTCTCTCTGCCTGCCTCTCTGCCTACTTGTAATCTCTCTCTCTGTGTCAAATGAATAAGTAAAAAAATCTTTAAAAAAAAAAACAAAAAACAAAAAACAAAAAAAAAAAACAAAGTGTCCTCAGGGATCACTGGTAGTCATAGAATTGTTACTGATCTGTTATGAAAAAACATGGAAATTGGGAGTCTATGTTTAGAAATTTTTATAGTAACAGTGTAATTTTACATCTGTTAAATCTAAAAATAAAACATACAAGCTTGCATTTTATTTCTCTAGTAATTCTAGTACTTCATTTATACTGTACTTTATATTTGGGCTGTAATAGTTTGGGAGGAGAAAAACAGGTCCTTTCCTACAGGTAAGATTTAGAAGCACTGGTTTAAGGATGAATTTGGCAATAGATAGAAATTGTCTGGAGTCCCAACTCTGCTAACTTCTAATTGTATGACACTGAGCAAGTTACTTAACTATCCAAGTTTTAATTTCCTCATCTGAGGGTGCCTGGGTGGCTCAATGGGTTAAAGCCTCTGCCTTCAGCTCAGGTCATGATCTCAGGGTCCTGGGATCAAGGCCCGCATCTGACTCCCTGCTCAGCGGGGGGCCTGGTTCCTCCTCTCTCTCTGTCTGCCTCTCTGCCTACTTGTAATCTCTGTCTCTCTCTCTGTCAAATAAATAAATAAAATTTTTAAAAAATTTCCTCATCTGAAAAATGAGTACCTACTTTATATGGTTGTTTTGTGGTCCTTAATTAACCAATAATATCAGGATCACCTAGGTATTTGTTAAAAACGCAAAATCTAGGACCTGTCCCAGGCATACTAAATCAGAATCTGCCCTTTAACAAGATCCCCAGGTGATGCATGTGCAAAAATACAGTGCTTGACATAAAATGATCAAGAACTATTAGCTGTTGTTTTTATTCATCATAATAACATGTGAATGTTATTGCTTGAAATAGAGGGTGATAGTCACCACTCATGTAAATACAGAGACATAAAAATCAAACAATTAACTTTCCATTATTTTTCAAGTACATAGAAAGGACAAAATAGAATACAAATTCTGTGGATACTAGTGACAAAGAACACATGCGTCTCATCCTCAAGGATCCCATCTGATAAAATATAAACCAAGGGCATCTAATAGAAATAACAAAGTGTTGATTTGTTGGTATAACCAGAAAGAAATTATTTCCAGAGGAAAATGGATAAATTGAGGCAAAGTGACTTTAAGACAGTATTATTGCACAAAGAGTAAATTTTATCCGAACTGAAAGGGAAAAAAAAGGCAAAGGGGGGAAAATAGCAGTCTGTGCTCAGCCAGTAACAGTTGTATATACTTGGTCTGAAGGGGAAAAAAAAAGGCAAAGGGGAAAAAGTATCAGTATGAGCTCAGCCAATAACAGCTGTGTATACTTGGTCTTATATAAATAATAACTCAAATGTTCAAGGGTTGAAGTGTTAACTTCAGCCAAATTCCTAGTCCTTTAAAGTTACCCTGCTGTGACTAGGCAATACAGGGGTCACATACCATTTCAGCTGCAATAACAAAACTCGGTGGGAAGTCAAGAATGAAATTGCTTGCTACTTATCTCAAAATCCTCTGTCTAGGTTTCCGAGAAACCATACGAAGGTAGCAAATATAGCTTAGTAATGATTTTTCAGAATCAACACATGAAGGTTAAGACAAGAAAGAAAAGGAGCACATTGACATTTGCTATTTTTACATCCCAACAATTTACACAGAGAGTGTACCACAGGAGATATCTTATAGGATATAAGTTTCATATCTAATACACATCTGATGGTTCTCTTCTGGTAAAGCCATGTACAAGGATTGCCCAGAGCAAAGAAACATAAACATTGGTAAGTTACTACTTCACTTATAATACCTTTATTTTCTTTTCAATTCCTTACAACTGACTTTTGTAAAAGCTGAATTCTTACAAAATGGAAAATTCAGTTAGACACAGAAAAGTATTTTTCTATGATGCCAAGTACCAAGATTCCTTCCAGACATGGACAGTTATCTAGTGTTCACCCTGTACCCCTCATTATACTAAATACTAAAAGATGGATGTAAAAGAAATAAGAATGTTCTCTAACTGTGAAATTTACTGGAGGTACACAAAGAACACATATAAAAATTCTATTTTTTGCAGTGAGTCCAGAAACCTGGTTTCCCTTCTCAACTTTCACCTACTTTTTATTTTGTCATGTTTTACCATAATATACCATAAATATAAATAGTATCTTGAAAATCTGAGTTCCACCAAATGTATCCATGACTTCAAAAACTCATATGACACTAAAAAAATTGATTTATAAGTCTTAAAAAATTCATTGAAATTGGATAAAATTCAGTCATTTTATTCTTAAATGTATAGGAACAAGGGGTATTTCCTTATAATTTAAAATTCTTTATATATTGGGAAAATGAGAAAATTATTTGAAAATATTCCAAGACTTTATTAACCTGACCCCAAATATATTGTCTTTATTATTAGAAAATGAAGTAGCACATGGATGCACTTAAATAATTCAATAATTAGTTTCACATGCCATTCTTACACTTGGTAATAATACAGTGTCATTTTAGAAATGGTTCCTAAGTTCAAAATTATATGATTAGTTTCCAAGACTGTATTATTACTTTGTTTCAGCTCCAAAATGCAGTTGTGGAAACTTTCTTTTAAATGTCATGGTATTGCCTAATTTTCTTTGTAAGAATCTTCCTGAAGTACATGTGAATAATTGTGTTAAATTATTCATCATGAAAGTTAATTTGGCAGTTAATTATAATAAAGGAGAGGGTTTCTGAATGTAATTCAGGAATTTAATGCCTAAAGGATAAACTACACTGACAGAATTTGTCCTTGACTGTGACCTTACTGCTATAAGCTAACCCCAAAATTAACATTTCATGCTTTAAAGAGCTAAAAAGAATGATTATGTTTTTGACAACACAGAGGATGCTGATTTTTCTCTTGCAGAGGAGCATGAAATAGAGAAAGTTGAACATTTTTTGGACTGAATTCCTAATTCCACCTTTCATCTACTGTGTGATTAGGGTAAACTGTTTAACTCTCTGAGCGTCATGATTCTTTTTTCCAGCTGTAAAATGTCTGTTGAAATATGCAGGGGCACCCAGATGGCTGAGTCAGATAAGCATACGATTCTCGATTTTAGCTCAGGTCACGATTTCAGTTGTTAGTTCGAGCCCCACATCAGGCTCTGTACTGGGCATGGAGTCTGCATGAGATTCTCTCCCTCTGCCTCTCTTCTCACTTGTGCATGTGCACACACGTGTACTCTCTTTCTCTCTCTAAAATAAAAAAACCTTTAAAAAATAAATTATGTAATATTTACCTTTGTTTTGATGAGTAAAAGAAATGAAAAGCAGCTATACCTGTTTCTGAAATCTAAAAGACACTCAGTAATTTTTAGCTCCCTTCGTTTCTTCTTCCTTCACAGTGGGAGCGGGGAACATCTGTAATTCCCTCAGGGTCCTCAACAGAATTTTTTAAAATTATAAATAGCACTCATTGGTTATAACCTCATTGGTTAATAACCAATAACCAATAACACTAATTGGTTAATAATTTTTTTCCACACGCATTAGCTCTTTTAATAATTCCAGTAGCCTTGTTGGGGGCAAAGCAAGTAATTATCCCTTATTTACAGGTAAAGGGACAGGATCAGGGAAGTTAAATACATTAACCAAGTTCACACAACTAGAAAATGGTACAACTGAGATACAAATCCCTGTGTGATTTCAAGGCCATTCCCTACCCCTTGCATTACTGGTTCCCAAACACAGGCGTACACAGTACTCAGTGGTACAAAAATCTCCTCTAAACTGTGGAAAAATTAGGAAAATTATATAATCAGGGAGTTTTTCTAAAAGTAAAGTATATTCATATTTTTTTAAAGATTTTATTCACTTATTTGACAGAGAGAGAGATCACAAGTAGGCAGAAAGGCAGGCAGAGAGAGAGGAGGAAGCAGGTTCCCCGCTGAGCAGAGAGCCCCATGCGAGGCTCGACCCCAGGACCCTGAGATCATGACCTGAGCCGAAGGCAGAGGCTTAACCCATTGAGCCACTCAGATGCCCCTAAGTATATTCATATTTTTAAAGTTCAGCAGTTACGCTCATTTTAAGGATAAAATATGTATATTTTTATTTTAAAGCAGTAGTGAGAGTAGATAGATATTTCTAATGTCTTTTTAAAAGCTAAAATTACATATTCTTAAGCCTACATGTCTCCATTTTTTTTTCGTTTTATTAGACTGTGAAATGTAGAGGTCTAAAAATCATACACTAAGGCATGCTACTTTATTCTCACTAGTAATAAAAAAATCAGACTGCACTGAAATAACATGAGATTTCCAAATCACACAAGCTCCAGAGAATATAAAATAATGATGTGAGTAAACTCTATTCTTATGAAATATAGACTAAAAGCTCCAAAAAGGGCATTTTAGACTTTTTAACAGGTTGCAATGGTGGTAGTTTCAACAGAACTATGAAGTTTAGCAACATCAAATTATTTACCAACAAGCATATGTTGATAGGACAGATGAGACTCCAGTGACTATAGCTGACCATTACCATGTAAGGTAGCCCCCATTGGAAGCATACGTAGCATGACTTTCTGTCATGAAGATCCATGGCATTTTCAGACCACATTAGGGTTAACAGGCAACTAACATTGTCCTGCTCTAGTTTTCTGAATTCTTTTCTACATGTCGATTTATTTTCCATAGTGTGAAATTGTCCCTCCTCATTCTCTCCTGGCCACATCCATGAAGTATCTGGCTGGGCAAAATAATGTTTACATGGTCTGAGATTTAGTAACCTGGTACTAATGCTTTCTTATGTACACTGTCTTCCTTCTTCCCCAGAAACAAAACTGGGTTGCCCTGATACAATGCTTCCTAACCACTCTATGTATATCACTCTCCTTGTAATTCCATCCTACAAAACAATTTTCTCTTCATTGTCTATACCATCAGTGCCTATATGGTTCATGGCATATGAGTGGCACTCAAAAAGTAAACTGATGAATTAGTAGACCTATTAATTAACTAATTAATTAATGGTGTCTCTAGTACAGGTACATCTGTAACAACTTCAGTGGATTTCCTCTACGGAGATGAGACATAGTGATACACTCCTTCGGAGTCTTTGAAGAGGGCAGCCCCGAGACATTTCAACAGAACTTCAGAGCCACAGAAACACCATAAGGATCTGGAGATCTGTATTCCAAATTTGATTTACATTTATAAAATTAAAGAGATCTTATACTGACATATGATCTCAGTGATTTATATAATTATATATTATATATATAATTTAAGTGAATTATATAATTTTGCAATTAAAAAAGAAGGAACATCTCATTTGACATACCTTTATCAACAGGTCCTTCAGAATGTTTCCTTGATGATGTAAAGGATTGTATGTTATCAAGTTTTTAATAAAATGGCACTAAATACATTTACAATGCAGGATAAAATGCATGTTATTATTTTTAGTAACTTTGAAAGCAAACCTAGAGATATTAGAGTAGTTGAGAACCCATATGGATGTAATCTACTTTCATGGATTTTTTTCTCCAGAGGGAATTATAAATTCGCAAATCTAGAAATAGCTCTGAGATCTTCTGAAATACAGTCAAAATTAAAATGATACATAAAAATCTAGAATACAGGTTAAGTCTAAGGGGGTTGAATTATGGAACCTATGATCTCATGACTGAATTTAACAGAAGTCCTCAGGACAATAAAATAAGCTGCAATATACAAAAGGGAGAATTCTATACTTTGATAACACACAAAAAAGTTGTAAATGTGAAAAAAATTTTCAGTATCAATGTTTAAAACACTGCATCTTTCTTTCTTTGAAAAAGACATACTAGAAAAATGTTTTCAACTAAGCAATGAATGGAATATGCTTTATGAAATAGATGTTCATGAGAATCATATCTCTATTAGGCAAAATATAAAAATGAAAACATTAGGGGATTTCAGATATAAAAAGATACCTATAAATTCATTTAATGTCTGCACTGTCATACAGTGAGAAAATTCAACATTCAGAAGACTTTCTAAGAAGAAAGAGGAAGAAGTACATAACTCTGGCCGAAAGGGTACAGTGGCATTGGTGTGATGCTAGGAGACAGGAATGGAAGAGAGTTGCAGAGAACATAATGCTTAAACTGAATCTCAAAGAATTATTGACAATTTTCCACATGGGCAATGAAAGCAACAACACTCTAGGCAGAGAGAAAAGCCGAAGCAATAATATGTTGTATTATTTAACACTTTTTTAATCACAAGAGACAAGAAACACAACTCAAATAGGCTAAAGCAAAAACAAAACAAAACATTTTAAACAAAAACAAAAAACAAACCAACCAAAAAGAGAGAGAGAGAGAGAGAGAGAGAGAGAGAGAGAGAGAGATGTTAGTTCCTAGACCAGTCAAGGTCCAGATATAAAAACAGGGACCGTGATAAGCAGTTTAAACCAAAAGCATTCACGTCAGGGAAATGGTTACTCTGGTAGTGGAAGCACAAAGGGATGCTAAGTTAACCCAGATAGCCTCTGTCCTCAGGTTCTGGCTTAAGGGAATATATGTCTAGTTTGATCCTCTATCCAGACTGCTAAAGCTTCTCCATTTCAGCAAAAAGCAATAAAAAAAGCTGTGCTTTCTAATCATTTGTGTGTTTACTGGAAAGCATCTTTAATTTCCTTGAAGAACTTTTTCTTTGCAGTCACAATGCAGCTATTTGGCATAAGAGGCCTAGTTTTGGGCCTGTCTCAGCTTTTGGCATGCCTTCCTCCCTAAGCTTAATCATTTCTAGCTTTGATTTAAAGGAAGAAACATGTGTCTCTTCCTTTCACTTGAAGACTTAGAGGCCACTGTAGGGTTATTAACAGCCTAATTTCAATACTGTTGTGACTGAGGGAGGGAAAAGGGTGACCCAGAGAGGGAGAGAGATGGGGGAATAGACAGATGGTGGAGCACTCAGAACACACACATTTATAGAGTAAGTTCGCCATCTTTTATGGGTTTGGTTTGTGGAACCCCAAAACAATTAAAATAATACCATAAAAGATCACTGATCACAGATCACTAAAATCAACAGAATAATGAAAAAAGTCTTAATACTGCAAGAATGACCAAAATGTGACACAGAAACACTAAAGTGAGCAAATGGGAGAAAAATGACACTGATAGATTCGCTCAATGCAGGTTTGCCACAAACCTTCAATATCTAAAAAGCACTCTATCTGTGAAGTGCAATAAAAGTGAAATGCAAAACAAAAACAAAAACAAAAACAAGGTATGCCTATATAGGTTTTTTTTCCTTTTTAAAAAAAATTTTTTTTTCAGTGATCCAAGATCCACTGTTTATGCACCACACCCAGTGCTCCAAGAAATACATGCCCTCCTTAATACCCACCACGAGGCTCACCCGACCCCTCTCCCTCCTCCCCTCCATAACCCTTAGTTTGTTTCTCAGAGTCCACAGTCTCTCATGGTTGGTCTCCACCTCTGATTTACCCCAATTCACTTTTCCTTTTCATCTCCTAGAGCCCTCCATTTTATTCCTTATGTTCCACAAGTAAGTGAAACCATATGTTAATTGACTTTCTCTGCTTGATTTACTTCACTCTGCATAATCTCCTCCAGACCCATCCATGCCTATATAGTTGTTTTCTTTAAGGTCTATTGAATAATACAATTAAAAATCATTAAAACGGTACATTTTATGTCAAGTATATTTTACCACTATAAAAATATCTATTATAAAAATAAATAAGAGGCTATACCTGGGATAGTCTTGGGTTGCTGGAGACACACTGTTAGGAGCTATGAAGAAGCAGCCCCCTCTGTCTTCTTTTCACTTTGACTCTAGTGCCTCCTAGTGGGAGAACCCAATGGGAAGCTGGTATCCAGAGAGTTTGAAGTAAGTCCCAATCTCCTAAACTTAGAAGTATGGATTTAGAGCTAAGAAATACTAAACTCAGTATTGACCCAAGAGCTTGAAGGATGTCATAGGGGACTACCTTTTAACTTTTCTCTCCTCCATGTTGGTTTCATTCTTAGACTAAAAGCTCATAGTCTCCAGGTCCATATTCCAGGCTCAAGACCATGAGAAAAGAATGCCTTTTTTTCTTTTGTTCATGCAGGTAGTATTCTGCTACTGGCTTTGGTTAGACCAGACTTATTTAGATGATGTGACATCCCTTTCCAATCATGTTGCTTTGAGAAAGTTTTATTTGACTGGCCATGCCTAGTTCTCAAGGTAGAGCCAATTCCATCCAGTTCCACCCAAAGCACATAGATTGACAGTGGTACCCAGCTATACATAGGAATGTGTAAGGGTGCGGTGAAGGATGTATATACCAAGGTGTATATACCAAGCAAATAATAGTAACAGTTGTTACTAATAATTGCAACCATAGGAGAGAAGAAACCATTGAGAGATCTTGAGTAGGTTCAGATTTGCTTTTTTTTTTACTTTTTTTTTTTTTTTTAGAGGGAGACAGAGGGTGCACACACAAGCAAACAGGGGGAGAGAGGGGTAGAGGGAAAGTAGAAGGAGAGACAGAATCGTAGGCAGGCTCCATGCTCAGTGCAAAGCCCCATTCAGAGCTCAGTCTCAGGACCCTGAGATCATGACCTGAGCCGAAATCAATTTTATAATAATCAATTTTATAATAATCACTACAATAATATTATAGAGGGTGTTTTCAACAAGAGACTAGAATTGAGGCAATTGGCTAGGAGACAATTACTCAAACATAACATTAAAATGATGCAAGCCTCATCTAGGAGATACTTGTAAGAATGAAAAAAAGAGACGTACAGTCAGAGCAATGGCATTGCCTATTTATTGATTGAATGGGGCAAAACAATAGAGGGAAAGGTCAATAACAGGAATTTTGAAACCTAAATGAGTTTAACTATTTCTTGGGAACCAAGTCCAAATGACCCATGCTCATATATTTTGTTTCAGTTGGTATGGGACAGGAGTTGTGTTCGAAATCTTCATTGTTAATTAGCAGGACGGACTTTATAAGGGCCCAATTTTGGGAACACAGGTCTAGAATTATTCTCAGTTTTTGGTAGTTGAATCAATTAAAATTAAAAAGAGAGGAAAAGGAATAAGGGGGGGGAAGAGTCATTGGTGCCCAATGACTGCCTGTTTGTTTGGCCTGGGATTATACCAGTATTAACCCTGAAAGTCCTCCATCCTGGGAAATTCCCTAGTCCTGGGAAAAACCAGATGGTCGTTCACCCAAAATTTAGAAGACAACATCTATAGTTGAGCAAGAGCAGCTTGAGAAACGGCTAATATAGATGCCTATAAATAGGCATTTAGGTATAAATTTAGAAACCAAGAAAAGAGATATGAGCTGGAAATACACATTTAAAAGTCACTATTATACAGGTAGAAATTGAAGTGATAGATTCAGATGACAACAGTCAGAAGAGATTGCATATATATTAATATGTAATAATAATAATATAGAAGACGATGGAAATTTTAATGACAATATTTAAGAAAATGTAGAAGAAAAGGAGTCTGCAAAGGAAAATAAGAAGGCACTTGCAATTAGGAAGTCACTAAGGAGTGAGAGGTACATCAGTGTAGTGATCACACCTAGAAAAAGGAGTGATCCTGAATATCAAGTGCTACAGAGAGGTAATCACTGAGTTTGGTATTTAGGAGGTCACAAGTGAGTTTAATAAGTGTTTTATCTATGTACAGTTTACTTTATATAATGCTATATTGTAATGTTTTGAAGAATTAGTGAGAAGAGAGAAAGTGAAGACAATAAGAATATTCCAAGGACAGCAAACTAGTCCAAACTAGCAAGTGATTCCTATGGGAATTCAGCCCAAAGGAAATTTTAAAAGACCTGCAAAGTGTTTGGTTTTGATTTTGGCTTGGTTTTATTAGTTAGTCAGTAATATTTACCATTTAAGACATTTTAGATCAGATTTCCAGGTTCTCTTGGAAAATGAGAACCTCTGGCATCCGGACCTGCATTTTTGCATGGCAGGGATCATCATTATAGATGAACACATACCCTCAATTTTCTAGTCTCCCCAAAGCTTCACTTCTCTCATTTCCATCAAAAGCCTGGTCTGTGCAGACATTTGAGTGTGAGGCCCAGGTATAACATATAGAAAACACTGAAGGGAAGGAAAATATAACTATCTATAAAGGATGACTGGGTCCAGTGGAAGTTTTGACTTTATTTTGCTTTTTAAAGATGGGATTAGCTTGAGCCTATCTAAATGCTAACCAGAAGTAAGAGGATAATTATTGAAGCAAAGTCAAAATGTGAGAGGGATGTGATGTAGAACAATGATGAGAAAATCTACCTTGGACAAACAGAAGGATTCCCCCAGAGAACCTAGCTGTATATGTACTGATTTAAGAATATGACATTGAATATAAGTTAACTAAACTCACCTGAGATGAACAGTCACTAAAGCTTCATTAAAGCCCTATTCAGATCACAGGATAGCAGCAAGAAGCAAATATAAGTCCCAACATTTTCAGTTATACCAAGAAACCAGCATTCAGTTTTCTAGGAGGTCCCAAGCATAGCTCATGGTTTTGTGTTTCTGATGAATTATACCCAGCAGTCCTTTGCTACTACAGTGTGCTCTCATACAAAAAACTGGAGAAAACATGTTTGTATAAATCCAGAGACTTTGTAAATCAGGACTGCTACGGCACAAAATAATCCATTTCCCAGACTTGCCAAGGAGGATTTTTTTTTTACACGTACATATCCTTCTCATGAAGTTAAAATTCATTTTTGTTCTGGTTGATGTACTGGGCCCACGTGAAACCACAAAGTATATTACCTGAGTTGTAGTTTCATACAAATTAGTTAGAAAAAATTGTTGGTAGTGGCATGATTCTAAAAGTGGGCTAGGATCTGCAAATGCTATAAACTAAATTCCTGATGGGTTTGGTGTTCTCACCCACATTCCTCCAAACAAAAGCACACATACTAGATGGGTTGTTACTACTCTATACTTAACTGAAACTTCTCAGTCTAACATCAAGATCATCCACAACAGGGCTTGATTATTTAAATGCAATTAGTGAAAACTCAAGACTACATCCACTATGGTCTTATCTATTTGGCAAATCAAATTGTTTTCTGGCTCATTCTGCCTGGTATGGGGCAGTTGTTCTTTTTCCATAATAATGATGGGCTAAATGTTTCATTTGCCTTAATGTCTCTGTTGGATCCACATTATGGCAATAGTGCATCATTATAGATTCAGTCATTGCCATAATTAGAGTTTAGGAGTCTAAGAGCTTTCCCAAAGAGAATAATGTCTAGATGTAAGCATGAGTAAAATACTGTAATTTTTCCAACTTTAGAGAAACTAATGCTTGATATATATTTCCAAATGGAAAATGTAAATACATTATGACCACCTGTCAATATTAAAAATGATTATATACAAAATGTCAATTTTCTGCAGACCTATAGTCCCTTAACAGAAAGATTTTAGGGTACAGTAGGTACGTTGAAGGATGTAACATAAAAGTGAACTGAGAGGCGAATCAATCACCTACTCATTTTCAAGTAATTCACTTCAGTTATATTGAAACCATCCAGGTCAGCCTAATGTAATCTTACTGGTAATCTGCAAAGAAATGATCGTAAAATTTCTTCATTTTACTTGTGCATAGGCCTCTGAAATTTCCCTGAAAAGATTTAGTGAAATTTTGGGCACAGCATGCATTTGTTCTTACTCTCTTTCAAACGGATTCACAAAAGAGAATGCTAAACAGTCTTCTTTGACCCGGTAGACACAGCAGGTCAGATGGGCTGAGAAGAAATAGTGAGATCAGACAAAGTCCCTTGCTCTTCTATGCACCTTTTTAAAATTTCTCTCAGTTCATTTTAATTTAAACAGAATTTTGTTCCCATGTTCTTTTCTCAACACAATAACATTTCTTTACAAAGGCTTTGATTCTTCTCCAAAGATGAGAGAGCAAATGAGAAAGTTATTGAAACTGAGTAAGAGTTATGATCTTCCCTAGCCTAGATATGTTTTATAATTCCCCAGTCAGATATCGTAACTTCTAACCTCAAACATGTTATAACTTTCTAGGCTTCCCAGAATTGATGGTATCACTATATCCATCCATTTCCATCTCATGAGGACTGACTCAAAAATAACCTACACTATTTATCAGCTTACTTTCTTCCTGTTCAAATCCTTTGTTTCTGTATTAGTTTTCTACTGCTGCTATAACAAATCACTACAAACTTAGTGGCTAAAAACAATACCAATTTATTATCTTATAATTCTGGAGGCTTGAACATTAACGCAGGATCTCCCTAACTAAAACCAAACTGTTGGAAGGAATGCTTCTGAAAGCTCTGGAGAACAACCTCTTTCCTTATCTTTCCTAGCTTCTAGAGACCCATATGCCTTGGCTCATGGCCCATTTTGAACATCTTTAAAGCCAGCAAGTCCCTCTCACCTGGACCTTGTTTTCATCATCCCATAACAATCTATGACTCTGATTCTTATGTCTCTCTCTTCTATTTTTAAGGACCCTTGTGATTTCATTTGGCTCACTGGGAAAATCTATTTTAATATCAGCTGAGTAGCCATCTTAATTCCATCTTCAACTTTAAATGCCCTTTCCCATGCAATCTAACATACTCAAAGGTTCTGGGAATTCAAATGTGTATAATCATCTTTTGGGAGCCATTCTACAGCCTCTAAAAGTTCTTCAGTACTTCTTCCTGAAAATCCATATAAAACCAACCTTTATTCAACAGGAAAGATTTGATTTTTTTCAAAACTTGCCCAGATAGTAGCTTCTTGGCAACATGCTCCTATGAAAAAAATATTGAGTAGGATTAGAAATGTTTAAATCTAAGTTCTGACTATACCATGAACTAGATTAAGACATTTGTAAATCTCAATGTCTTCACTTGTAAAACAAAGGTAATAAAGAGTCTACAATTTGACTAGCTCACAGAATGTGATAACCAAATGAGTTGGTGACTTAAAAGGTCCTTTAAAACAATTAAGTGGGACAATTGACAGGTCAAAGAACAATGACGTAAACTTCAGAAATTCATTGATTTGTGTTAAAATCTTGGCTCTTTCTTGTGACACTGGGCTAGATTTGTTTTGTTTTTTTAACTTTTTAACTCTCCAAATAAATTTTGCCATCTATATAATAAAGCTAACCTCTCAGGGGCATTAAGAAAATTAAATAAGATAAAACATGTAAAAGTGCTTAGAACAGTGCTAAAAGTGCATTCTAAGCACTCAGTTAGTTTTGAAAATTAATGAATGACCCGATTTGATTATTGAGTTTTCCAAAATTTTAATCTTAAAGAAGTGAGGCATATCTTATTTTTCAACTATGATTAGTATATAGTTAGCATGATTTATTTGTAAAAGTTCTTAAAATATTTTTGCCCCTTTTTCATCACTAAAAGTACATGGACTTTTTTAAAATAAATTTTTAATAATACATTAATGCCATCATTTTTGGTATTATAATTGTCCCAAGTTAAGCCATGTGAGGTCCTTCAAACTTGCTCTCCTACTTTAAATAGAATTTTGTTCCTGTGGTATTTTTTTTTCAGCAAAATTATATTGATGTCTAGCTTTCTGGTATGTCAAAATATTCTGGGTTCACATTATCATTTTCCTGATTGGAAAGCTAGATTCACCCATTTCTCCATAGAACCCTGGGTTATTTTAATGTGAAATACTGTTTATAAACCAAGATCTAGGACTATATGCTTTCATTGCCAATGACTGGTCTTTGATTTTGGCTCAGTTCCATGGACAGTGATAAGAAATATACATATATTTATAATCCACAAGGTTTCTCTTTATCTGTGGATTTTACGTATATTTTTTCCACAATGAGAACCCTGTTTCCCAACAGCATCAATATATTTACTCATCTGTTTTATCCTTTAGGACACACAAAATAATTTCAGAACTACTGAACCAATATCACTAGGAACAAACCTACTAAATGAAGTACAGGGTTGTTGTTTTTAATTCCTTTTTTACCCACATCTATCACTCACTAAGGGTACTCAGAGAACTCCATTCAAAAGTTCCTTGAACAACTCCTTTTCCTATGTGGCTATGTTATCAGTTTGATACACACTTGGCTTTATTTACATCTGCTATAGCTAGTTACATAATTTTTCTTTTATCCTCATTTTTTCAATTTTTGAAAATATAAACCATTACATATTTCAAAGTCAATTCAAAATATACAAAATATATAAATACATATTACATGTAAAATATGTAAATACATTAAATATATTATATACAAATGTATACAAGAAAAACTTCATTTCTATTATACCTTCCAATTAATTCTCACATATTGTTCATAGTTTCTTTTATTCTTTCCTTTCTCAGAGATTTTTTTTAAAAACATAAGCATGTACATACACACACAGACATGCATGCACACACACATCTTATTTCCCTTTATTTCATAAAAAATATGACATGCTGTATTTGCTATTTTGTACCCTGTTTTCTTCGCTTAATAATGTATCCTAGAAATGATTCTACATCTGTTTTTAAAAGCAAATGCTCTATTACTTGATATAGATTCACTACTGTTGTATCTTCATTGTTAATTTTGGCCTTCAACCTTAAGTACCTTCTTTATCATTATTTTATGGCTTTTGACCTGATATATACTTTTCCAATATAACGATTAAAACCATTATATTCTCATTGTTTGCATTTGTCTGATAAAACTTTACCTATTTTTTATTGTAATTGTTTTCAATTGTTCACTTGTTGCAGGCATCTTTTATATTCAGGAAACATTTGGATTTTCATAATGAGTTATTTTAAAAAATCTTTCTTTTACTATGTGACCTAAGACCATTTATACTATACAGCTTCATATTACTACATTATAGTGTATTATGTAATATTTACTATGGGTTTTTTTTTGTCTCTAGGCTGTAGTCTATTTTACTCATCTATGATGTATAGGAAGGTACGTATTTTTATCCTTATTGGTTATCCTTATTGGTTATCTTTATGTTAATACTTTTTTAAAATCGAGATGTCACTGGCACACATTATATTAATTTCACTTGTACAACATAATAATTCCATAGTTTTATATATTGTGGAATGATCACCATAATAAGTCTAGTTAATATCCTTCACCACACATAATTACAAATTTTGTTCTTATGATGAGAACTTTTAAGATTTACTCTCTTAGCAAATTTCTAATATGCTAATACTTTCTAAATGTTCTTATTACTTTGTTTCCTTACTTAGGCTTCAATTATATGATTTGTCAAATGTAATTATACCCCTACCAGTACTTATGTGACAAGCAATAAGCTTATTCAACTTTTTATTTCACCCTTCACCCATTTTTTGTTAGCTTATCTCTACTTTGTAATTACATGTGCTTCTTCCATCTTTGTCCCCATCTTTTAGTCTTAAAGCTGCAATTAAATGTATTCAGTGTTCAATTTTTACTTAATTCCTCATTAAACCTTATAAAATTTTCAGTCAAATCAATTTTTCCTTGAGCTTTTCATAATTTATTCTGAGATGATTTCGCTTTTGTTTTTACTTAGGAGATTTTATCTTCTTCTTCTATTTATTTCTAATTGACTCTCATTTCATAGAATCCTGTTTTCTGTCCACTTTTATTTCAAGGTTTTGTATTTCTAATGTGATGTGCTTTCCAATGTGATCATACCTGCAAATACTTGTTTAGGCTATTTAATTGAGTGTTAGGTTACTGACTCCCACTTCATTGTTGGTTTTGAGGAAAGACTATTCAGCAGTTAAAAAGACCTCCCTTATTTTCCATAAACACACACCGAGGGAAAGTCTTGTGAGCACATACAAGAAGGTGGCCATCTGCAAGCCAGGAAAAGAGCCATACCAGCACCTGATCATGCTGACACACTGATCTCAGACTTCCAACCTTCAGAACTGTGATAAGCAAATTTCTGTTGTTTCAGCCACCAGTCTACGGTATTTTATTCTGGCAGCCAGAACTAAATAGACCGTTTTTATTTTCAATTTTCTTTTTATAGTAGCTTTATATGGATATTGTATGCAGTGTTCTGTTTTGTTTAGCTCTATTCATCTCACATTATCATACACAAAAGTAATAGTTTTATCTGGGCCAATGTTGAAAGTTTGGGCTGTTTGCTAGAATTTTTAGTTCAAGATCCTCATCCTCTGTTATTATAATGAAGTTTCTTTAATTGACAGTGCCATTTATTTTGGCAGGTCCTAACAATCAGAATAGCTGGTGGTTGTTTGTTTGTTTTCATTTTGTAGGTCTTTTTATTTCTGTAGAACCTTCAACTCTCACTGCTTGCACCCTTCTTTTCTTTCACCAAGACTCCAAGGGATGCTTCCCTACTCCAAGTCTCCCCACTGTACCCGAGAAACTGGCACTTTTCTAAAACTTCCACTATGGGTTCTTTGCACTTCCATTTCTTTTCCTTTTTATCATCCAGTAGCCGGAGCTCTGACCAATAAGATCTCTGACCTTATTGTTTCTTTTTCTGTTCTCCATATTTCTCTACTCAGGGTGTTGACTCTCTTACTGTTTGTGATTTTATCCGTGTTTATCACTTTTAGGTCCATATCTACTTTTCCAACATTTTGCTTAATCTTTAAATGATTCCTACACAGTTAGGTGTTCTGAGAATAAAACCACTGAGTTTTTGTTTACTACCCATAGATAATTTGAAATTTGTAATAGTCTCAGTGTTCTAATTATGCTTAAAGTATCAATTATGGGTACTTTATTTGCTCTTCTCTTTGACGTGCATGCATGGTTTGGGGGGGAAATTTGGGGATTATTCTTTTTTTTAGAAATTTTAATTTAGGCAACTGCCATTACCTATAGGAAGCTGGAAGTCATAATCATCATTCTCATTCCTTATAACTATTTGATATGACAGATGTAATAGCATTAAGGAAAATAACTGATTCAGAAGTCTACAGATCTAGCTCTTCCTCAAGAAAGTATCTGTAAGTATAACATGCCGTATGGTTCCCATCTGGTGTGCCTTGGCTCAAAGCTAATCCGTTACTGATTTCTTGGCCCATTTCTTCAGTCCTTTAATTCCAAGTGTTCCTTTGGCATTTTCTCCTGAATATATCTTTCCATCATGATCTTAATTAATATATCTTTCCATCATGATCTTAAAATGAACAAAAGATCATTTGTTCTTAAAGTTCTGTCACTCAGTTCACCCATCTTATTGCTTGGGAAAGTATACACACTTCTACATCCCTTCTCACCCCTCTGTATTGCTTGGAAGCTTAAGAAAATTAGTTTATATATGAAGGCTTTTAAAATCAAAGTGCTTTTAAAAGGGAAGGGGATAATATTTTATCATTAACCTGCTTTATCTTAGAAGAAATATGTTTAGGTGTTAATTGGTTATTTCAAGGTAAAACAGCAAGTTTCCATGAATTTCTGGACCTTGAATAATAATCCTTTTCTTCATATATCTTATGCACAGACATTTCCTTCATCTCAAGTATTTTTGAACTTCAGATGAAATCATGTTCCTCAAAACTCTAAAACAATCAACTCACAAATACCTTAATAAAATTTTTAATGTCCAAAAAATGTGAGCATATTTTCAACCTTTCCCATTGGTACTCCTTATTGTTGTATCCATTCCTTTTTCATTTGTATTCACTTTATTCTTGTATCCACTTGTGTCTACATACTTGTTTCTACATACCACACCCATCATGTCCCTCCTTTTAATCTCACCATAAATTTCTCAAGCTTTCAATATTCCAATGCTCACTTTTTAACAAAGATCGCAGAAAGGAAAAAGATAATGAGTAAATAAGGGTTAACAGAAAGCTCTTTAACTAATAAATTTATGTTTGCTAGTCTCTCCTATGCCCTGAGAATATATTCAGGAGCAAGAAAGGAAAGTATGGTTAAAACTCTTAGGGGTTTGGGATGAACCTTAACACCAGGCTAATTTGCTACAAATTAGTCATTTAGACTAATAGTCAGATAGATAAGCATTCCAAGGTGAGCAAATTAGAGAAGACATTAAAGGCACAATTCTACCTGGCACTTCCGACATTAGGAGACATGTAAATACTGGGAAATTATTACTTGGGGAAATGCAAAAACATGTTTAGTTGGTATGATTATGTTATTCCATTCAAGCATGTGGTGCCCCTAAATATTCTGGGAGGGAAATGAGAGGAAGCATGAGGAGTTTTCCAGTAGGTATTGGTATGTGGGGACAACTTGTTTTCACTCAATTCAGGCTCAGAGTAATTGTGACCCTGCATAAAAAGAAGGTAAATTAACATTCTTTTAGCCTCTAAAGGGGAACTAAAGGATTTAAAAGGACCCATTTTTTTCTCAACATAATGCATAATTGGCAGAGTTGCTAAACAATAAAAATAATACTCATTGTAGAGTTTCTGCTTCTGTGTTCACCAACTGCACTAAGAGTTAGAGATACGTCAGTACAGTTCAGTTTCAATTATTCTGACTTCTCATTAGAGAAAGGATTGATAACTACAGTTTTGCTAATAGCATGTAAGCTTTTTGTGATCTAGATTTAATTTAGGCTAATTCCCAGCACAGCATGAGCTACTGTACAGTCCACAGAATAAGACAACCTAATTTTCTCACTTCATGCAGTTAGCTACATAGAGGCTGTGCCATGAGCCATTTGCCATTCTCTTACTGTGTAGATCTTAATTCACTCTCATTTATCACTTATTAAAATCAAAATCTGCCTATTTATACAGTCGAGTGTGCAAATTAGAAGGGAAGTTTGATAAATTGTTAGTTCAAATATTTTTAAACAATTTATAGGATAAACTAATTTTATTTTCATATGTTATTCATTTATAGCAAGTTCTTCTGTAAATATAATCACTTAAATCATCTGAATATACTACACTACTTCTCATCTGAAACAGTCTTTTCCAAAGGATATTCCATGGAACACTTGTTTCATAATATGTTGGCAGATACTACACAAACCACAATGGAGATGTTAGATTAAAATAAAGTTAAATGTGCTTCTTTTTAATGAAAATTCCCATAACACTTAATATGATAATATGTATTATGAATCTTTAAAAGTACTGTGGAGTGAGAAGTGTTTCTCAACTTAATTTGGCAACAATATCATCTTTTTATCATTGATGTTTTCAAGGACCACCGATCATGAATTGGGAAATGCTGATCCAAGTAAGACAACTTCATCTTAAAATATATAAGAATGGGCAAGGTCTCTCCCATTTCTGTAACAGACAATAAACTTACAGGTTCAAGAATAAAATACTCCAAGCAACATCTAAACTAAACTCAGATATTTATGCAAAAGGTGTATGATAAAGCATTATCTTTTACATATGAACCTTCAAACTGGGCCTTAAAATTGATGCAGAAATATTAAAAAATGAGTGAATGTGTGTTACTTACATGTGAGAGACATCCAAAGCAAAAAGAGAGAGAGTTTGAGGCAATATTTGGAAATGGTAACATATTAGCTAATGTTCTGGTATAGATTCTTTTTTTTTTTGACAAACACATTATATTCCAGCATTCTCTGAGAGAGCAAGATTATGAGACACATGGAACATGGGCATGTTCCATTGGGAAGGGGACAGTAGCAAATGAATTGAAGAATAAGAGAAAGATTCAGACTCATTGTGTCAAGATGTTGAACCCATAACAGGTACTATGAAGACAGGAGCACCTGTCAGACCATTGCAGGGGTACAGCAAAGAGCAGCAACCACAGAAGAAAATCTGAAACAATCTGCTAACTTCACAGTTGTTCCTATGGATAGTCTTAGGAAAGAGAAACACAAAGGTTTTATTTCTAGCATTTTTTAAAAGCTAAGGGCACCAACTACTGTTCACTTTTCATCCCATCTCTTCTCTCTGAATATACACAATTACTGATCATAGGTCTAGAAATCCAGAGAGAGATTTATAAAATATGTTAATGATACAGCGTGACTAAATGATACTTAGATGGCTGCATAGTGGCAGGGGTTACAGTTTACTGAAAACACCTAGGAATTTTTAAAAATGCAAAACTATAATAATAATATAATTACTGTGTTCAAGTTAGCACATATAAAATTTACTACGTATCATGAACTGTTGTTCTAAAATAATATGTACTAATTTAACTCTTAAGACAATTCAGTGAGGTAAAGATCATCATTATTCCCACTGAAGATAAGGAAGCTGAGACCTAGACAGGTCAAGTATATTGTCTAAAGATGAAGATAATATATGTAAGTATTCAAACCCAGCTGTTCAATTCCAAATTCTTTGCTCTTAACAATTCCAATCACTCTAAAGTATTTTCTGATATTTGAGTTTTCATTGTCAGGAGTTGATAAATCTATTAAATTAATTTTTAAACTCTAAATGAATCATTAATCATGCATCTTTTGCACACAGTGAGTGAAACCTATTCGAAATCAAAGGCAATGCTCATATGCTCTGTAGCGATATTTTGGGATCTCTCTTAGAGAGTGGAGGAGCCTTTTTCTTCTGTCAAGATGAAGCTGAAATGGTGGAGAGACAGAAAGGTGGAAGTTTGATTTGGTTTTTGTTTATCTCAGGAGTTCTCTGACAGTCTGCTGAGCTGCTGTTTTATGCAGTGAGACTTTGCAGACCGTGTCAAGACAGCTTGCAGACAACTCATTTTTTATTTAGGAAATGTGTGCTTAATGGCTTCAGTGTCTGAGGTTTCCTTTGAATCAAATTTTGTAGTGTGCTTGATTTGGTTTCATTTCATTTGGAATTTGGCAGAATAGGAGTTGTGAATGAAAACTCCTCTTGGTTATGTACTTTTCTCTGTGCACAGAAGAGACAGAACATGAATTAATTATGACTCCATATGAAACCAATATCTTGGTGACTGAACTCCTGATGTGCCTTAATATATTTTATTATGATACTATATATTTTGACTGTATTTTCCCTGCTCTTCTCCATTTATAGAGCTATTACAGATCATTAATATTGGTGCAGTTAATAGTTTTTACAGGTGGTGACGTAAGTTTATCTTATGCCAATGATTTTTTTTTAATGATAGCACTAAAGGAGCATGGTCTACAAAACCAGTGTGTTTCAGATTCTATGTTTTTTTCTTTGATTTTTTTTCATATAAATTTGTAGTATTCATTAAATCAATACTAATAATAGAAAATCTATATTAATTACCTATCTAGTACTTGCTAATTAAATACATATTAATGTCCACAGAAATACCAGATTCTATAAGGATTATATTTAGGTATTAATGCCCTAGAGATATAAATAAGTCCATCTCTTGCTTCTTCATCAAGATCCTCAAATCTGCTTTTGAAGTCAGTGAATTCTGAACTGTAAACCGTTTTTCAGAAATAGAACAATGGATAAGAAACAGTCCCAGGGACATCTGGTATTATTGATCACAGCTTGTCATGATCATTCAATTGTGTGGTGAAATCTTACTTGTCAGAGGATATTTTCTTATTAAGTTGATATGATTCTCTCACTGCAGGTTTTCAAGTTTTCAATGCCTGATGTGAATGCTTTGATTTCTTTTCAAAGACAGGAAGAATCTTTTTGCTCTATGCCATGCAGTTGTAAGCAGAAAATACAATGATTTTAGGAAATAGGTAATTAAGCTCTAGTATTACTTTATAATATAGCTATAATAACTGACCACAGTATTTATTCTATCACTAATTTAGGAATGCTTATTATTCCATTATCCTGAATACACAAAAGATGACACAAATGTGATAAATTATAAAGATGTTCCACACTTCAATAAATTTTGATCTAGAAAGATAATCCAATCACATTCCATAGTGTTTCATATCACATTATGAACATCAATATAAAATCTATATTTTCTATAATATACTCTTGAAATAAAATTTTATCAGCATTTTCACTTTTAGCAGTAACAGATGAAAAATATCCTTAAGGTTTAGAATTAGGATGACCTACCAAGGGGTGCCTGGCTGGCTCAGTTGGTAAAGCATATGACTCTTGACCTCCAGGCTGGGAGTTCAAGCCCCACACTGAGTTTAGACATTACTTAAAAATAAAATCTTAAAAAAAAAATGTCCTACCAAGCTTAGAAAAGCAAAGGTCAAGGAGGGAAATGAGATATGTGACACTCTGAAAATTTATGTAGGGGTTATGTGGCCTAATGAAGAATGATTCTGAAAGGTGACAATTTTTTTTAATTTAATACTTACATGTGCATTCAGTTATTTTATAATAGGCAAAGACAGCATAAGTTCATTAAATAAGTCATTAAGCAATTATAATACATTTATACAATGTAGCATCACTACTATATTCTTGGGAATATGAAGAAATTATTGATATAATGGAAAATTTAAAAACGAATACACTGAACACTGTATGCATCATACCTCTTAGTGGTAGCAAGAACTAGATGCAACATTTGTCCTTTATCTTAAATGGAATATTTCGACATGCCCTAAACCACTAGACATGTAAAAATTTCATCAAAGCTTCAAGCCTATGAATTCCTACTTCACTTCCCACTTCACTGTCACATTTTGTTTTACCAAGTTGTATAGAGTAGCTGCTACTTCCTGCCTACCAGGTCCAAACTAATGTACAGTTGAACGGAGAAGCAATCAAGTTCCCTGTGTACTAGATTATGACAGAGGGCTAAATAATTGAAACAGTCCTAAGGTAGGACAGTGAAAGTGTTTACTGTCCTGGACAGCTGAAAGTAAACTACTACTGTTCTTTGCTAACAGGTATAGAGAAAGAAGCATTGGTAGATCAATAGTTACATACAAAATACCAAGGGATATTAAGGATGTCAGTACTCCCTTCATCTATATATTTCTCAGTCTAGGAGAATGGAGGTCCAACTGACCTTCCTAAAAAAATATTTAAGGAGCTCGTGAGCATATCTTACAGAAATCCACTGTAGCACTCTGATCTCTCTCAGCCCTTTGATACCCTCCTCTACATTATCCCTAGAAAAGTCTGGTATTTTAAGTACATTTCAGTCTAGTCCAATTTGAGGTCCAGATATCAGTCAACAAAAAAAGCTCTTAAAGCCACTCCCAGATACTCAGCCTAACACACTGAATCCAGAATCTCTGCTTAGTGTACCCATATCAACTTGTACCAAATTAAACGGTACATTCCTTCCATTTGCACACATATTCCTCAGACTTTTGTTCATGTAAATTGGCAAAATCTAGCACATCTTTTGGTATTTATGGCACCTCCTCCTTGTTCACATTATTCACAGGAGCCTGCCAGAACTTGAGCCCAGTGATAAGTCTAGAAGCAATGGGAGGGTAGAGGTAAGGTAGATCCTTGAAAGGATCACCAGTCTCCTACAGGGCAACCATAACAGGGAAAACCATTTTAGTTTTTCAAGGATAGAAAGAATAAACTCTTCACACCAGGGAGGAAAGGCTACTTTTACTGGAGAAGAGGGCTTACCAGACTTTATGGGTTCAGTCAAGGTAACCCATTTAGCTGTAATATGTTAGACTTAATTTTCAGTGCCCCACTCCTTCCCAATTGATCCCCTAAATACAACGAAAGATGTTTTTTTGTGTGTGTGTGAAGTAAATTTGTGTCATAATTCAACCACACACAGGATTAGACTTTGGATTTTCTTTTCAAAAATACCAACCTGCAGCTACAGGAGATAAGAGATTCTTTTCTTTTTAAGATTGATTGATTGATTGATTGATTGATTGAAGAGGGTGGGGAGGGCAGAGGGAGAGAGAGAATCTCAAGCAGATTCCCCATTGAGTGCGAGCCCAACTCAGGGCTCAATCTTATGACCCTGAGATCTTGACAAGAGCTGAAATCAAGTCAGATGCTTAACTGACTGAACCACCCAGGTGCC
The DNA here is from genome assembly GCA_002007465.1 of Ailurus styani. Taxonomy (NCBI): domain Eukaryota; kingdom Metazoa; phylum Chordata; class Mammalia; order Carnivora; family Ailuridae; genus Ailurus; species Ailurus styani. Next base: position 2,015,970 of record LNAC01000144.1, on the reverse strand, counting down.
CTGATAAGAGATTGTTTTAGAGAAACTATACAAATTTCTTTGTCCTATATCCTTGGCCTGGAAATTTAAAACCCTGAGGTCACCATTTTTTTTTCACAAATTCTCCCACAAACTTAGGGGATATCAACTATCCCCATTATATTCCTTACTTATACTAAATGTTCTATTGTAACAACTACATGTTCACACAAGGAAAAAACTTATATAGGCACTAGGTTATAGGTGTCCATAGGTGATAATTTAAGTGATCATTTTGTTACCATGTGCCATAGAACACCAGTGATCCTTCATGATGGGGAAAGGGTTCATCATCAATGCCTTTAATCTGATTATATCAGAGAAACAATTCCTCTGAATCTTAAAGTTCTGTAGCCCTAAAACCAATTCTGATACCAATAACTATATCACTAATAGTTTAATCAGAGATACAGGTCCACAATGAATATTATGTAACTAGGAAATTATTATAAACATTATACTTTACACAATTGTGGGAGGAGCTGAGGAAAGAAAACTCTGAAAAGATAAGTTAAGGAATCAACGAATGTGTTCGCTAATAATTCTGACACAGTTGAACAAGCTGAAGCTCGGAGATATGGATGAAAGCCTGAATCATCTGGCTCCTGGAGAAGTACCAAAAAGAGAAACTAGCACAAGGTGCTGGACTTTTGGTAGCCACCATCTTTGTGAGTTCATAATCAAGCATATTATGGTGAGCCTAGCTGCTCTGGGTTAGGAGGGTGGTGGAGAGTTGGGGAGAGTCTAGACATGGAATAGGTAGGAGCAAAGACAAAAATGGATCCACACAAGTGCATCAATCCCTCATAATCTCTAACCCAATGACCTTCAGAGCATAGCTGCAGATTCTGCCCCTCAAATATCATACAAATTCACTTTTAGCCATCTCTAATCTGGGAGAGCACAAGGAAGGAGACTCTAGGTCTAGGAAATACAGTTTCTGATATAACCATGTTAACAGTAGGAAAATCCCACACATCGGGTTAAGGAGTTTATTATGAGGCATACACTGTGCTAAACCTTTTATATGTATTATTTATTTAAACTTCATAGCAACATTATAAAATTAGTGTAATATTATCTTTATTTTTTACTTGAAAAATATTGAAAACACAGAAACATAATAAAACTACCCATAAACTCATTATTTATAAATACGTAGAAAAGAAAAAAGGTATCCCCTTTCTCCCTCCGATCTCATCTTCCATCTCTGCACCCATACCCTATATGTAACTATTACTAACCTTTTGTTGTATTTTCCTCCTGACTCTTTGCTATGCTTGTGGAAGAATAGATTGTCTGTAATATTCAGTGAGGGAATGAGGAAAACATGGAATATAATTATGATGTAAATCCCAAAGTGGCACAGGAACTCAGAGCCTAATACAGTTTAATTTATGGAAATAAAGAAATGTGGTATTTCTTTCACACCTGAGTTTATAAACTAACATTCATTCTGGTTACTTTATGTAGGGTTCTGGCATGAATTCCTTATTAACTCTCTTCCGCTGCTAAACCGTATCTATGGTGAGAATTACCCTAGTTCTTCATTCTATGTTAAGCAGGTATCTCATCGGGCTCTGCCAAAGACCAGGAAAATAAAGCATTTGTTTCATCATCATGCTTGGGGTCAACTATGTTACTGTTTTCACAATTCTTCCTTCCTTTCCTGTTCTTGCCATAATTTCTCTGTGGAGAGAGTATAATTACCCATCCCATTTGGGATGGTGGAATTGGTGGAATTTGAGTAAAAGTGATAGTGTGCAGCTATGAGCAGAGAGCTGATCCTGACCTAGAGCCTGAAGCAAAGCTGCCTGGAGGAAATTCTAAGCCCTGAGTGGGGGAAAAAAAATCTCTGTATTGAAAAATCATAGGAGTTTGTAGTTGATTAATGTGCAGTATGTTATCAAAACAATAACTAGTTTTTCTAACTATGGGTATGGAAGGATAGAAGGTCCTCCCTCTAACAGGTGGGCAGAGAACTCAATACCAGATGCATGTAAATGATAACATTCAGGAGAAAAATCAAATAATAAAGAGTCCAAATAAAGATTTCTTAAATAAAGTAATACCTGCCAAGTTATCTTTAATTATTGGCTGAATGTACTAGTAACTGATAATCTGTCAAAGTGTATGGTTTATGGCCAAAATTATACTAAAAGGAAAATTTATAGTAGTATTTTCATTATTAAATGAAAATGAAAGCAGGTATCAAAATGGTCAACTCAAAAAGATAAAAAGAGGATCATAAAAAAAGTCTAAGAACTAGAAGAGGAGGGGCACCTGGGTGGCTCAGTCAGTTAAGCATCTGCCTTTGGTTCAGGTGATGATCCTGGAATCCCCTTTAGCCCATGCTCAGCTGGAAGCCTGCTTCTCCCTCTCCTCCTGCTCCACCTCCCCTGCTCCTGCTGTCTCTCTTTCTCAAATAAATAAATAAATTAAATATTTTTAAAAAAGGAATATAAGAGGAAAGAAATAATAAAGATGAACACAAATATTAATGAATTAAAAAGCAGCAATAGAATAAAGAGTGAATCTAAGGACCATATTAAAAAAGCATTAAACAGTCAAATTCTAGTAAGTCTAATCAAGCTAAAGGAAAAATATAAAGATATAAAACTAAGAATGAGAAAATAAACATAAAATTGATGACAAAGTAAGAAATTATAAATAAGAGACATTTTGACATGTGACAAAGTTGAAATATTAAAATTTCAAAGCAAGAAACAAACATCTTAGGGAGCAAAATTCTAAAATTATTTTTTAACATGAAATTAACCTATAGCCTCATAATTAACAGTAAAAATGCTAGATAAATGCCCATTAAAATTAGAGGCAGTAAAAGTTTACCCTGTATCATCACTGTAATATGACATTATTCTGTGACCTTTCCCCAATGAATAATATTAAGAAGAAATGAAAAGTCAATTATTCCTTGAAAATGGTTATCTTCCCAGTAAATTAAAAAAAAACACTTCTAGAAACAAAAGGAAAATTGATGGAAGAGTCAATAAAGAGGTATACACTAAAGAAGCCTACAAAAATCATTGGTTTATATAACCCAAGGAGAACAAAGTAGAAATTTTAATTAGAAAAAATATATATCTAGTTGACAATTGCTAACAAAGAAAAATATATATTTAATTCACAATTGCTAACAAAAAGTATAAGATACATAAAAAGTAAATTTAAGAAACATTCTGGACATATATGAAAAAGATCTATAAAATTTCACTAAGCATCCGAAAACAAGACTGGAGTAATTAGAAAACCACACTATACACCCAGCTGAGAAGAAAAGACTTAAAGAGTTTTCTCTAATTATTAAGTGGGTTTAATGCTTTTTAAATTGTATCCCAAAGTGACTGTTTTTAGAAATTGATAAGATGGTTCCAAAAATTATCAAGAAGAGTGGATGAATTAAAAAATACAAGAAAACTTTTAAAAAGAAAGTAAGGAGAGAGATTTGCTATGACCAATACCAAAAATAATTAAAACTGCAATAGCTACAAGTAGATTATTCTGTAAGAATTGACAAAAAGTAGATAAATGTAATGAAATAAAATTAACAGAAACAGGCCTTCATGATGATGTGAGACAACAGTGAAAGTAGCACCATAAATCTGTCGGGGGAAAAAGAGGACAGAGAAGAGAGAGAGGGAAGTTTATTCAATATATAATGCTGAGATTATTGGTTATTTCTTGAAGGGGGGAATATCACACAAACATCTAACAATATAGAAAAAGATTAATTCCAAATTGATAAAAGTATTAACTGAAAATAAAATCATAAAAAGAGAATACATTTGGTAAAGCTTTGACAACACTCAAAACAGAGAAATGCCTTTTTAGTTAATGCCTTATTTTTTTAATTTTGAAAATTTATAAACACAAAAAGCAGTGAGAATAGCATGAATTCCTGGGTTTCCATTATCCAGCTTCAGCAATTAACTATATTCTGCAACCTTTTGTAACACTCACAAACCAAGCTGTACATGAAAAATTCTACACATTTGACTGTGTAAGCTTATGTCAAAAGAAAAAAGAAATTAAGATCCAATATACTTGTTAGAAGGTCTTTAAAAAGCTGTGGAGAAGATTTCCTGTGGAAATTAGCTAGATAAAAGTAATTATACTCTATATGAAACTCAACAAAAATAAAAAATACAGGATCTTCAATCAAATAAGATAAACAAGATAAATAAGATAAACATCAATAAGATAAGAAAAATATTTGCCAAACATGAAGCTCTTTGGAGCAAATGAGGGAGGATATAACCTTCCATATTTCAGGGAAGAATATTCAAGAACTAAATGATGCAGCCCTGTAAGGTCCCAGCATCCTTTACTTGGCCTAATAAGAGTCATAGTCATGTGCCAGAAACAGGACGAGTAAACAAGGCCCCTACGAGGAACAACAGAATGACATTCTGAAGTCAGTACACTTAAAACGAAAAATAAGAAACAGTAAGAAGGAAAAAAACAAAACAATTACTCTTTGCAGTAGATATGGCTATATATTTGGAAGACATAAGAGAACAATTTGAAAAATATATTAGAAACAATGGGGAAAAAAGGTGAATCAGATCGATTACAAAATCAAAATATAAAAGCAACAGCTTTCCATATATAAACCGAAGCGAGTTAGAATATTTAATGGATAGATTTTATTTTCACTAGAAATAACAAAAGATAAAACACTTAGGAAGAAACTTAACAAGAACTGTAGCGGGCTTATACAAAGAAAACTTTAAAAACCTACTGAGTCATATTTAAAAAATAAATAGAAACACATAACTTGTTTGTGGAAACCAAAATTTCACATTAAAAAGATCTCTAAATTAATCTATCAAAGCAGTTACGATCAGAAACAAAATATTTGAAAGTAAAATTTTAACTTTGATCTGTTAAAATAAACATGCAGAACTAGCCAAGAAAATTAAGAAAAGAAAACTGAGGGAGGAGCCATATAGAATATTAAAATGTAATAGAGTTACATAAATTAGCTTGGTATAAGTAAAGTAATACACCCATGCCTCTCAAACAATGCAGAAGAATCACATAGGATGCACGTTAAGGCTGAAATTTCCCTGTGGGTCAAACATTAAAAATTCTGATTTTCTAGGTCAGGACTGGAGCATGGACATATGCATTTTTTATGACAGGAGTCTCAGATGATTATAAAACAAGTACAAATATCCTTCCTTAACTAATCTACCAATTTAACTAAGGAATTCTATTTCACCATGAAACATACCATCTGCATACTGAAAACACAACCAACAAGTTGTGTTCAAAACTGTTTATGCCTATTTACACCAAATAATTACCTAAGTTAAATATTATATAAACCCAAGAAATGTGTGTTCAGAAAGAAGACTATTTCTATGAAAATAAATGTCTTAGAAAAACTTAATAGACTAAATTGTTGGAAAGAATCTTTTTAACTTGTGTGGATGAGAAAACTTAACTGATTAGGACACAAATCATAAAAAGCAAAAGGATTGTCCCTCAGATTAATCATAAATGTCTTTAAGATCTTGACCCCATCTCAGAGAAAGATACAAACATTATTAGTGTGAACCTGATGACACAAAAATTAAGAAAAACATAATCCAAAAAAATGCCTAAGATCAAATTTAAGAACCTGAAAATGAATGTGCATTCATGTTTTAATTTAAAATGTTTAAGATACTATATCTTTTTGATGGTTTTTCTGCTTTAACCAGTTTTTAAAATTATTATTAACAGAAAAAATACTATTTCTAATCATGTTGGCTAAGGAGACATCTTCTCTAATGAAAAAAAGACAACTTCAGAAACACTATAATAGACAAATAGATGAATGAAACGGAATAGTGTTCAGAGATAAAATGAACCAGTTAAATAGGAAATTTGAAAAATACGTACTCCAAATAGATGGGGAAAAGACAGATAAATCAATAAAGGGTGTTGAGAAAATCTATTAGTCTTACGGAAAAATACATATGATCTTTTTTGTATTCTCACAAAACAGTAAATTTGAAAAAGAAAAACAAATACACTAATTAAAGTCAGAGACGAACCAAAAAAAAAAAAAGGGCTAAAATTTAATGCGATTGTAATTCGGAAGATCTTTTAAGCACCACATTACGTAGAAGCCTCCCGGTGTTAAAAACAAGACAACAGGCCCCAACTGGAGCCGCGCATGCTAACTAAGCTCACGTCACCAGAGACCTAACTTCATTACAGTTTTGGCTTTCCCAGAAATGTGAACCTAAACCAACCCGGATCCACCTACACACCGTCATGTTCGTAATCTGTCTCGGAGACCCCAGCCAGGCCCTAAAGGAAAGTAACTTTGCAATAACCAGTCTGCTTTTTTTTGCCTAATATGCCTCCTCGTTCCCGCTCCATTCTGCCTATAAACGTCTCTCCTTTGGTCCATTTCCCCAGAGCTCCTTTCTACCCGCCAGATTGGATGTTGCCCAATTTTTGCCCAGATGACTTAAAAATTTTAAGATGCCTCTGTGTACCATTTAACAGTTCTGCGGATAACAGCGAGAAGGAACCGAACAGAACCCGCGCCAGGCCCCCGACAACAGCGAAACAGCTGTGGGTACCTGCCGGGCCCTGGAGCTTGCGGCTTGCTCGCTGCCTTAGGAGGTGGTGCGTCAGTCCTTTTCAGTCTTCCACGGCTTTTGCTTCAGGAGCTTTAGACTTTGTCTAACCATTTCTCTTTCCAGACTGGGTCTGAAAGCTGGTACGACAAGAACTGCGTCCAATTTAAACACTGGGTCCGACTTAAAAACCGGACTGGGTATAGGGCCAGATTGGGTCAGACTTAGAAGCCGGACTGGGTACAGCGCCTGACCGCTCCGGCTTGGAAACCAGGAACCAGACTAGTTCCGGTCCGACCCAGTAGTACCTAAACTGGACTGCGTCCCGTGGGAGAGCCTCCAGTGAATAAAATTTTGTTTAAAGGCTGAACAAGCGGTTAACTTTACCAAAGATAATCCTGAATTACAGGGGCCACAGTGGAGGTACGTTTAACCTTGATAGGTTTATCCACTTACCTACGAGGTGTCCTAGACAAAAAGGGATCTCAGCCAAGCACTCGCCATAAAGGGGAGATGAAAATTATTTTTTCTACTCTACACTTCTCCGGACCAGGATAATACCTGCTGGGACACTGTACTCACTCCAGCGCCTGTGGGCAGAATCCTGGGAAAACAGGCAGAAGCTCACAAAAGGTAAGAATTACCAAAGTCAGCTCTGCTAGATGCTAGATTTCTAATAGTGGTGCCTGGTTGACAGAGAGAGGTAAGGTTTCACATTGTCACTTCCTTTCCAAATTCAGATTGTTAGGCAAAACACATTTGTTAGAATTAGATCTTTGAACTGTGACTCGTAATTAGCTTTAGAGTACCTATTTGTTGTTGACTCTTTATCTCTCGGGGAAAGCTATTGCCTTGTTTGTCTCCTTTTATATCCTGAGAGCTTGGCTTAGGCAACCCTCAGATTGGGGGCCCAAAAAATATAGCCAGGCAGAAATGTGTGTTGCATCCCATTTGGGGCTAGGGTCCTACAGACTGTTGCCATCTGGGGGATCCTTGGCACGGTGCATTCAAGTGAAGGATTGTGTTGTTGTTAAATTAGCCAACATACAATAAATACATCATTAAATTTTGGTGTAGTGTTAATGATTCATTAGTTGCTTTGAATGACCAGTGCTTATCACATCTCATGCCCTCCTTAATATCCATCACCCAGTTACCCCATCCCCCCGCCCCCCATCTCCCTTTTGGCAACCTTCGGTTTGTTTCCCCAGGGTCAAGTCTCTCTCATGGTTTATCTCTCATTTTGATTTCTTCCCATTCTGTTTTCCCCTCCCTGTCCCTGTGATCTTCTCTACTATTCCTTATATTCCACAATGAGAGAAACCATGATAATTGTCTTTTTCTGATTGACTTATTTCATTTTCTAATGCCAATTCATTCACGAGCCCAGAATCAAAGCAAGACCACTTCTTCCTTTTGTTTTGACCATCCTATATCTTGTTTCTTGGAGTTAAAGGTTCTCCATCGATGTTTTATTTATAAGACTTAGACAATAATATGTGTTCATATATTTATTAACGTTTACAAGATAACACTAACACGATTGACTTCAAAAAGCTAAGTTTCAGGTTCACCTACAGATAATTCAAGGATTATAACGGGGGACAAAAATTTAAATGTCCTTTGGAAAAGATGACGTGATGAGAAGTCAAAAGGATGTCTAATGATTCAGGGTAGCCACTACATAACTGAACAGCTTAAGTGAAAGATGTTCATCCTTATTAGATATGAACTCAGTAATCAAGACTTGATTGATTAAAAGATATTCTAAAGAGTATTTTGAAACAAATTTTAGTATTACATATTTTTATCTTTTCTACTTTTATTTAATTTTTACAATAATATGAGATTAACTGGAGTACTTTTGGTGATACTTAGAAATATTAACATTTGACATCTTAGAAATAAATATAGAGAAAAAATTTTATATTAATTAAATATGGAAAAATGAAAAACTATATATTTTATAAATGTGAATTGTACCTTTTACTTGATTTTATCATGGCTAACAAAATCTGCATTTATGCTTACATGGTAGCTTTTAGGAAATATGAAAATATGGTAGATAATAAGTTGACCAGTGTCTGCTGTTGAGGGAGATTTGCTTGATTTTCTTTTCTTCTTTTTAAACAATCGGCAGCTGTTTTTGGCATCGTATTGGAAATCCCTGGTTGCTGTGGCTCTGGGGTGGCTGTAGGGATGAAAATAAGCATATTTCATTTGTAGCCCCCCAAAAGCAGGATAGTTCTAGAACTTTCCAACACTCATTGGGCAGGGACTAGAAATAGTTATTTGGTAGAAGTCGACAGAACTATTTAATGAGTTGGAACCCAGCTGCATGTCCCAAAGTCATTAAAAGAATTTCCAAGATCTCTGTGAATTGTAACTTATTCAACAGAAAAGAATGCAAGTAAATTGAAGAGAAGTACAAATTTCAGAAAAAAGAGAGTTCTCCTAAGAGCTGTTTTTCTATCTTCCAAGAAATAAATTGGCCATTTTCTAAGGTTTCAATAAATATCCCCTTTTCTAAACTCTCAGACAGGGGATGAATGGGACAACATCACTGAAAGCATCTTTGGGGATTTTCCTAATGGTAGTTCACTCTGAGCAGAAGCTGTACATTCTTATTATATAATATTTCTTATCAGGACATAGCTTTGCACCTGCACTGTACAATAGGTCTGTCTTCAGATATACAGTAGGAACTCAGTTTCTCTCCATGATATGAGTGCCTTGGTGTCTTAATATATATGGAAATTACCTGGAGAAAAATTCAGTGCGACACCTAGCAAGTCCATGCTTCTCTATACTAAAATGAGATATGCCTTCCTCTCTACATTCTTTACCAATATAACCAACATTTATTCAGAAAAAAAAATAGCCACCAATCATTACCAATAATAAAATAATACACTCATACATAAATGTACATATACGCAAATGCTAACCACCCCAACACACACATTCATACACACAAACAAAACACATTTTTAAGGCATTATTATATGCCAAACATGATATTAGATCCTAGAGGTTTGGAACTGACAAAGGTATACTGTTGCACAAGAGAGTCATAAGTTTGGGCAAGTGACAAAGTATTTATTGTGGGAGAGGAGAGGCCATTCTCAATACTCAATACAGTGACAATTGTCAGTTAGATGTAACTCCTGCCCTTCCCTCTCATTTCATGGAGGGAAGAAGCTGCAAACATAAATTAAAAAGCTTTCTTCTAAAAAGAAAAAAAATTCTGCATAACATCAAAACCCAGACCTCAGAACTTTAATACACTGAGGAAAACATAATTTTAGGGATTTAGAGAAAGATCTTTTCTTTCCTACTGCCTGGAGTATAGAAGGATTCTCATGCTTCAGGAGTTTCAGAGAAATCAGTGCTGATGGGGCCCCATGGAGTTGTGAGTAGGGTTTGTTGTGTGACTACAGCACAGTTTGCAATAACATTATCTAAGAGAAGTGATAGTCACAGACAGCACAGAAGGGCTGCAAGAGTCAGGAAAGGAAACAGTCCGTGGATACCATGTAGTAGACTGTGAGATTCATGTCTGAGTAAACATGAGAATCTCCTTACAGTCCACTGAGGGAAAAAACAATGACATTATGTATTTCGGCATAGACACAGTTATGCCATGTTGAAAAGTAAAACTGTGTATCTAGAAGGCATCATAAGTAGAGCAGTGCATATCAAATCCTTGTGTAGACAAATATGGTAAATAAGAGTGGTTAACACTTATGGTAAATAAGATGTATACAATTTTAATATTCTTTCCATAAGTTTTCCGTAGTTTTCCAATTTTTCTATGATTGAGAAGAATGCTTTATAATATGAAAAGTTAACTATGTTAACATGATTTTCATCTTTACTCTCATTTGGTAGATAAAAATCATAAAAAGAAATTGGTGCATTATCAAAATCCTCTGGATAGATATCCAAGCACAATAGCTTTAGAAGTTCCAAAGTTACTGAATTTTCCTATTTGAATTAGCATTTTAGTATATAAGATTCATTGTTATGTCTAGCATTGGCTTAATTTATAGAATAACAGTCCATAAAGTCTTTTATCTTGTTGTTGGGGCACATATTTACTTACCAACTGAACTTATTATTTTTGAAAAAGAAAAAGCTGCTTATTCTTTCAAGAATAAAATTGAAAAGTTTCATTTAAAATCATATTATTGTGTAAGATTTTATAAATAACTATTTCTCTGGCTGAACTTTATCTTTTATTCACCATCCAGATGCAATGGAGAAAAAAATCAAAAAATAAAAATTCTAGACTGTATAAAAATATTGCTAACATAACATTTATTCTCCACTTAAATAGCAATGCAGGCACACTGCAGAGGAAATATTTCCATATGGCATGCATAAACACTCTGGTTATTGATCCCTTAAGAGTTTCTGTGCTGTAATATGTTTGAAGACTGGGGGAATATTCCTATAGCATTTTCCACATTATTACATTTTTTCCCTATTATTATATATATTTTTTCATTTTTACTTTAAACCATAGGAGGTCTTCAATTACTACTTTTTGTATCATATACTATTCTTACCTGCTGTCAGGCTTGTTGGTTATCTTTGCTAAGTATGTACTATTTACCTTTGAACTTAGAAAACTGATTTTTAAGGAAAACCAAAGATTTTATATTTATCTCACATATGCATGCGTGTGTGTGCACACATATGTATGCATGTATGTTCATACGCATGTACACAATATGTACACACATGCACACATACAGGACATCATAGGATTTTATGCTTGAAAAATAAATTACAGCGGGCTGGAAACTGGGTAGGAAGAATTATGACTAAAACAGAAAGGGGTTTGCCCAGGGAGAATTAATGTCAAATTCAGGAAAAACAAGTAAAGTTGGTTTCTTATTCCCCATCTCCCCCCCCCATTTTTGATACATTTCTGTTAACATAATATTTCCCATTATATTTATCAGAATATCAATCCTAAATACTTACTAAATACTGGTAATAAAATATATATAGTCAAGAAATATGGGGAAAACTGCATAGAATATTGCTTTCTGCAAGAATCACAGGGTATACTCACATAGCAAAGGCTCTGAGTAGTCCTGTGATAAATAAATCTGCCCAGTTTTCCTCAAACTTCATATTGCAATGAAATGTTTTTTAAGGTACTATTCAACAGCACCCATAGAAACACGTTCTCCAGTCACTATCCTTTATTATCACACTTACCTTTAAACATTAAATTTGTGTTTTAATTTTCAATGTTACATTTTTCTGAGTTTCCCTTCCATTCTTTTTTGAACTTTTTGCATTTTTTCATCGTTTTTATTCCTCTACTTGTTCTAACACCCTTATTTCTTTTGTTTATTTATTTAGTCATTAATGTGTATTTAAAACACCTACACTGGGTGCCGGGATGGCTCAGTGGGTTAAAGCCTCTGCCTTCGGCTCGGGTCATGATCTCAGGGTCCTGGGATCAAGGCCCTCATCAGGCTCCCTGCTCAGCGGGGAGCCTGCTTCCCCCCACCCCTCTCTGCCTGACTCTCTGCCTACTTGTGATCTGATCTGTCTCTCTGTGTCAAATAAATAAATAAAATCTTAAAAAAAAAATAAAACACCTACACTGCTTACTAGGTTTCTTTAACATATTTCTCATTACTCCTCATCCCACTCTTCTAACTACCTTTTCAAAGCTCTGAATATTTTTATGGACCCTTGTTTTTACTGCAAATTTTGCCCCCCAACTTCTTCACTTTGCAAATTCCTTCTTTTCCCCTCTCCACACAAGTAGACATATACATATAGAGTGTTGTATATTCACCATGCACTGCTTTAGTTCTGGATGTTTTCTGCCTTAGTTCTGGATGGCACTTCTTTGTAATTGGCCTTGCATTTATCTCTCATTCTACAGGATCTGAGATAGAGAAACTATGTCTTTTTGCTTTTACATCCTATGTATCTATCATAGTGCATAGAATATTTATACAATATTTAATTGTTGAATGAATGGGTAATGCTGCTAACATGACTGTGTTCTTCAAAGACTCTCAAACATGTTTACACAAAGAGTATATCATAAGTGTTTTACTGTTTGAATGAAGCTGCTATTGCAAAGGTTTTCATTGTTGACTAGGTTGGTATTTTCCATAATGGAATAGCAGTTTGTTTATGGAGACATCAATTCTGTGAAGACAGGCAACAGCACTTTGTAGTTAGCACTTAACAAATTTTTTACACATATTAATCTGAACCAATCAAGTTTTGAGAAGTAACTTTGTAGTGATTGACATTTTGGATGTTAAAAAACATCCAAACCTGTTTTTGTTTGAAAGAAAGATTTTGCTTGCTAATAAATATCAGACTCCAAAAATCCCAAAGATATATGTAAAACCATTTAGATTTGACTGAGAAATGTATGGTTATTACCTATGTTATATTCTTGGTTTATTTAAAATAATAAATTAATCATGCTGTAAGGACCCAAAATATCTTTTTTTAAAAAAGTAGATTACATCTAATTGTAAAACAACATGTAAGAAAGTTTAAAGCACAGAATAACAATATAATAAAAAAACTTCATGAAATGCATTGCTTCATTCCAAGAAAATATTAAATATTTATTATGGCCTGATAGGTTGATTCATTTGGGTAATCAATAATTAATCACTCTGAAAGCTTCAGATCCTTTATAAATATCAAAGACTTTTAATAATTGCTTTACAAATCCTAAGTAGCATAGAATCTACAGACTTCATATATCAAGGGAAATGAATACAAGTTAAAAAGATGACTGCTTTAAAATGAATAAACTAAATCCCCAGAGTTCATATTTTGAAATGTTTGCTCTTATAAAAGAGATCAGTGTGATGACAGGAAGGTAAAAATAATACCATCTCTAGGCATAGATAGAGCATATGTATGAACAGAAATGCCAACAGAACAAACTCACTGCCAATTCCTCTTTTGAAAATATTAAATATGCACCCAACTCACAATTAGTCTGAATAGGAGAGGAAAAGAATAATTTACACAAATGAAATTCACAGATTATCACTTCAGCCATTTGTATTAACTCTAATCTCTAACTATATATGAAATATTAGAATTAACCATATTGAGTTTCAGCTCCGTTATATGCTCATCCTCCAATTTTAATAACTATAATTTTGAGCATTAAAATAATAATGATTGATATTCGTTTCACAGTTATTGGGTGTGTAATCCCTACACCAAGAACTTCACATATATAATATCATTTAATTCTCTTGATAATTTAATGGTAGATTTTATTATGACAGAACCCTGTAATAAGTGATGTATAAAAATTTAAACTGCATAATATATGGAGTAATATTGTTACAAGTGTAATTAAATGACTAGGTTGAGCCTGCATAAGATTTCTGATGCAGGGGCAGGGACTAGGTAGAGGACGGGATTGAGATGAAAGATATAGCCATCCTGGTCCCAGTTATAGCTTGGTATCATCTGGTAAGAGCTATCAACTCTGGCCTAAATGTTTCCATGTGTCTCACAATGATGGTTTGGACTCCTAGGTCATAAGCATCAGTTCCAGAAATCTTCCAGGACCCATTTGGTAAAACAGATATGGGGTCATTGGGCTGAGAAAATGCTAGGGTCTTAGGGACTCACTCTCCTTCTTGGAAGAAGAAATCCAAATGGGCTAGTCTGTCATTCACTCACCTGGCATTTCATTCCAATCCAGATATCATCATGGCTACCTTCCATGTGTAATAGGATTAATAGAAGCTAGTGACAGAAGAACCCAATGCTAATTGCATTATCTGGATTTGTATTATTATCAAATATTATAATTTTATCAAGCCTGTTTTAAGGAAATATAAAACTAAAACTTAAAGAACTTACTCAAATCATTCAACAAATAAATAGAAATTAAAAATTAATCCTACAGCTCTTTTCTTTTGAAAGTAACAGATATCAATACCAATCAAAGAAACTTAAAAAGGTGAAAAGTAGTTGATTATAAGGATTCAGGTATTGACTCTACACTCAAAGTCAGAATACAACCAGGAATGAGCTGGAACGAGCTAATGAAGTAAAAGGGGACAAAGATATACATCATTCTTTTGCTTCTCTCTATATGTCTGCTTCCCTGTGCTGTTGTTACAAACTGGCTTTCTTTGCTTCCTTTTCTATGGCAGAAAAGGACCTCATCAGCTTCCAAATACTGTTTTCTTTGATTTAAGAGAGCATAAAATTAAAATCTTCAAGAAAGAATTTATTGAGTAGCTCTTGGGTCCCAGGTATTTTTTTAGGTGCTGATCACACAAAAATAAACAAGGTATGATTCTTGCTCTTGAGGAAGAACAGTTTAAAAAATGAATATGAATAAGCAAACAACATCTACATGATAGGGAAAGTGCTAAAAATAAAGTGCTTCCTAAGTGTTTCTTTTCTTTCAGACTTGCCCCTACATTCAGTATACCTTATAGCAGCCTCATAGCTTACAAATCTGATCATGGAATTTCTCTGTTTAAACCTTCCATAAACTTCTCATGCACTAAGAATAAAATTTAAACTCACAACTACAGTCTTAAACTTTCTACAGAAAAACAGCCCTACTTATGTTTTCAATTTCATCTCCTACCATTCTATCCCTTGGTCCTGCCACATGCCAAGCTCATTCCTACAAGGGAAGACCTTTGCCCTCCCAAATCCCTCTGCAAGGAAGATGCCAATCCTTGATCTTGGCTGACTTCTTCCTGTAATTCGTTTCATGTCAAATGTCACTTCCTTGGAGAAGCCTTTTATAACTAAGGTATAAAAAAGCACGCCCTCTTTAGTTGCTCTTTATTATCATGCCCTGTTTTACCTTCTCATGGTACTTAATCACTAAAGTGTACTTGTCTAATGTCTGTGACTCCCACAGAGTGAGTTCCATCACGGCAGGAATCTTGTCTGTTTTCCTCACTACTTTGTGCCCTAGGATGTAGAACTGGCATATAGTAGACATTCTATATAATTCTTAGTGGAGTGAATGAACGAATGTACAGTATGTGGGACAGGCACAGAAGAGGGATCTTTAGACAAACACAGAGATTCGTGTAGGACTTCCTAGAAGAGAAATTCCCTTCAGTCTTATTCTTCACAGTCAAAAATTCAGACACTTCCAATACTTTTCATGATATGGCTATTTGACAAATTCTAGTTTAAGTCCTCCCTTATAAATGACTCAAGGAGTGCCTGGTTAAGGCAGTTGGTTCAGCGTCTGCCCTCGGCTCAGATCATGATCCCAGGGTCCTGGGATCCAGCCCCATACGGGCGCCTTGCTCAGCGGGAAGCCTGCTTCTCCCTCTCCCTCTGCCTCCTTCTCCCCCTGCTTGTGTGGGGGAATAAAATATGACTCAAAACTGAATACAGTAATCCCTGAAGGGTCTGTTTCTTAGGATATGTTTCTTGCATTTCTATTAGTTCAGTCTAAAAACAGGCTGACTTAAATAGCATAAACCAATAAAAAACATTGGCTGAGATTCATGTAATGGTGAATTAAACTTGCATCACTGTACTGGTACTAACCCTCATTCCATAGAGTGACAGTTCATATCTATATATACCAAAATACTGATGTTTACTTTCATCCATTCAATTGCATCTTATTTGTCTCAGCCTTGTATTCTAAACTATTGAGATCATTTTTATTGAGGTATAATTGTCATATGATTGTATCCGTTTTAGATATATAACATATTGATCTGATGTGTGTATATATTACGAAATGATTACCCCAGTAAGATCAGTTAACACTCATCACCACACATAGTTACAAATCCTTTTCTTGTGATGAGAATTTTTAAGATCTACCCTGTTAGTAACTTCCAAAAATACAATACAGTATTAACTATTATCACCATGCTGTAGATTATATCCCTAGGACTTATTTATCTTATAACTGAATGTTTGTACCTTTTGATCCCTTCACCCATTCTATTGAGGTCATTTTGAAAGTTCATTTTTTGACCCATCGTAACTATTTCTCACCTAGGTTTTTGTCAGCAACAAACTTTAATAGCATAGTTTCTCTGTCACCTTCCAAGTTACTGATTAAAACATGGATAGTTAATCGATATTTCTTTGCTGCTAAACCTGCTCCAAATTGGTCTTTGATTTGACTGCTACATCTATTTTTCTACAATGATAATGAGAGAGATTTTGTCATCTTTCTCACATATCACCAGCATCAATTTCTTAATGAGGTTTTCTCAACTTTTTTCAAGGTGGAGGTTTTGTAATTGAGAGAAAAGATACAAACCAAGCAAGTTGAAACATATTCTTAACAACATAAATGACAATAGATTTTTAACACTTGAAAATATATTTCCTCTTGTATGTAACTAACAACATGTAACTAACAAAATGTAAAAAACAAAACTTACCTCCATCCTAACCCAAATAAATATTTTTATTTTTAAATGTTAACCTTTCAGGGCGCCTGGGTGGCTCAGTGGGTTAAAGCCTCTGCTTTCGGCTCAGGTCATGATCTCAGGGTCCTGGGATCGAGGCCCGCATCGGGCTCCCTGCTCAGTGGGGAGCCTGCTTCCCCCTCTCTCTGTCTGCCTCTCTGCCTCCTTGTGATCTCTCTCCTTCTGTGAAATAAATAAATAAATAAATCTTTAAAAAAAAAAATAAAAATAAAAATAAATGTTAACCTTTCAAATTTAGATGCTAACTTTAAATCATTCACACATTTTTCTGTGCAAATAAACATTTTTTAAAGCTTAAAACAAAATACAAAGGAAATTATTTCAATCAAAAGTAACTAAGTTGAACTATGTTTTATTAGTAAACATGAAAGCCTGAAATAAATTGATAATTTTCTGGGAAAATGTAGCTTACCAAAACTGACAATAGAAGATAAAATGTCTAGAAAGAGCCCTCCCCCATGAAAAGTACTTTTAAAACTATTAAAGAGATATTCCGCCTTCCAAAAAATGTATCAGTTTCAGATGACTTCATAAAGAAAATTATCGTGTAATTTAATCTAGTCAAGATGGCCAAGAAAAGGAAGAATATTTTTTCCTGAGTTATATCAGAAATCAGTTTCCTTCATGTACACAAAGAGCAGCCATTAAGAATAAATAATGGGAGAAATGGTTGCAATTAAAATACTAGTAAACATGATTAAATATACCAAAGAATAACTTTAATGAGAAGGTTATGTTCCAGTAATAAGTGTCCCAAATATCATTGGTTACAAGAGCAAATGTTTATTCCTCATTCATATTCCATGTACTTAGAGAGTCGACTTCTTATATGTCCAACATTTTCTTCATCTGGGGACTAAACTATCCTTTAATCTGAAAGGAGCATTGGCTATCAAGGATATGTTGGCCTCATTGCAGAAGAAAAAGACTGATGGTTCCTAAGCTTTCTGTTGATAAGTAGCATATGTCACAGCTGCCCAGATGGCCAAAGCAAGTAAAAAGGCCAAACCGATGCCAGTGGAATGAGGAATTATAATCCTTCACTGACTGGGATGGCTAGTGAATAATTAGTACAACAACAAAATCTACTACCTGAATTATTTGTAACACTAATAACAAACCTGATCTAAAAAGAAATATACAGTACTTGTACCTCACTTATGAATATTGATACAAAACAGTTGAAAGATTAATGAAAGTTTATTATTTCATAAATAATTTCATGTATTCAAAGATAATCTAACAGTAGAAAATTACTAATAAAATTTATCTGAATACACCTAGTAAAAAGTATGATCAATTGAATGAGCATTTGACAAAAATTTTATTTTCAAAAAGGCTTCATTAAAATAAGAGCTGATAGATAATTCCCTATAATGATATGCCAGTGTTATAGTGAATATGGACACACTGGAGAAACTGAAATGTTGAACAGGTTCTTTAACAGCATTTTAACATAACATTCTATCTACTAAAGGTGTTACCCAATGCATTGATATAAAAAAAGAAAATTAAAGATGTTAAAAATAAAAATAGAAAAGATTAAATTATAACTACTTGCAGCTAAAATTATCATGTACCTAGAAACGGAAAAGAATCTATTATAAAAGTTCTATAAAAGTAAGAGGATTTAGTTTAACACCTGGGTGTTCAGAAGGCGATTGCCTTTATTATATAAAAAGAATAAACATTAGGAAGCAAAGCTGTAAAAGAAGCAAAGATTGCAATTACAATAGCAGCAAGATGATAAAATACTTACTAATGAACTTAATAAGAAATA
Organism: Ailurus styani; assembly: GCA_002007465.1. Classification (NCBI taxonomy): domain Eukaryota; kingdom Metazoa; phylum Chordata; class Mammalia; order Carnivora; family Ailuridae; genus Ailurus; species Ailurus styani. The sequence goes on along the minus strand of LNAC01000144.1, from coordinate 1,997,110 downwards.
CACAAAACCTAAATGAAAAAAACTAAAAAGCTATATAAAGGTAGGTTTAAACAAATAGTAAGATTTTCCATATTTGTAATTAGGAAAGCTCAACTTCATAATGATATCAATTCTACCCAAGTTTATAAATCCAGTATGATCCAATAAAAACGCCAGTACATTTTAATGAAGCTGTATAACTTAAAGTTTATGTAGAAAAAGCTGAAAAACAAAGACAGCAAGTCTGAAAAAAGGAGAGCAACAGGTTGGAGCAGCCCCATTGGATATTAAAATATAAAGCCTCAAAATTTAAAGCAGCATAACAATAGAAACTCTGGAAGTATTCTCACATCTATACAGGGATTTAAGATATTAAGAATGTCATTGAGCATTTGAGTACTCAACTTAAAAAAGATAAATTTGAAACTTTCCTCCTCTGTACTCCATAATAAACTCTAAATAGATGAAAGATTTAAGAATAAAAATAAAACGGATATATCTAGAGAACAAATGGGCAAAAAGACCAAAACTTGACAAAATCCCATTGTTTGGTTGGGATATGGAAAAATAATGACTGTCTAATTTGGGGCTTGAAGGTTGTAATAGTCAGGATACCATCAGGAAAGAAGAACCTAGATAGCTAAATAGCTGGCCAGACAGGTAGGTAGGTAGGTAGATAGATAGATAGATAGATAGATAGATAGATAGATAGATAGATAGATAGATAGATTTAATGCAAGGAATTGATTTATAGAACTATGGGGTATAGGAGTATGGGGGCTGTCTGGGCAAGATCAAAATCTAGAGGACAATAATCCATCAGAAGGGCGGGCTGAAAATTCTCAGCCAGAAGCTAAACCTGCAGTTCACAAGTGGAATTTTTTCTTCAGTGAGATTTCATTAAGGTCTTTCAACTAATCATTTCAGGCCCACACAGATTCCTGAGAATTCTCTATTTAAAGTCAACTGATACAGACTTTTTTTCACATCTACAAAATGTCTTCCGAGCAACACCTAGATTGTGTTTGATTGACTGGGGACTAAAACCTCGCCAAACTGACATAAGAAACTGTCCATCACAGAGGAAAAACAATGTCCTCCTTGAGAGCTGTTATCAGAATGTCCCTGAGACATCAGACTAAGGTTATTTTAAAAAATTAAGAAATTCTCTTTCCATATTCTTCCATATGTCCTGGATTTTTTCTTGGGAAAGTATATAGAATAAAAACCTCAAACAACTGAGCGAAACAGGTGAGAAAGAGACATAAATGGTTTCTAATTTAAAGCAACAGACTGAGTGCACATGTTTGCTTTCCTTTCCTCTTGACTGAATTAAAATTACAATAAGGGAATAAAGAACTAACTCCAAGTACCATAAGGAAATTAGAAACAACTCTAGGTATTTCAAGCACAAGGGAAATTGATACAGAAAAATAAAGGTTTACAAAATAATTTGAAAGGCTCAAAAGCAAACATTGGGAATAAACAGCTAGTAGTTCTTTAGGTTACACAGCAGTAAACAGCAATCAAGAAGTCAGGAAACTACCACCCAAGTTCCCAGAGTCGCAGTTGCTCCCAACCTCCAAGCCAATGGTTGGCCGTGGAACATGGAATCCAGTTGCTGTTGAAGCACACATCTGCTAGAGTTTAATGCAACTGCTGGACAAAGAATGGTTTCTGCTTCTCTTTTTCTTTATAGTTCTTCCAGAAATGGCATCAAACACTTTGAACCAAAGTATTCTAGAAATGTAGTTCCCAGGCTTTCAGCCCCTTGAGAGTACAAAGTGTAGAAACAGTGGAAATGAATAACAGAACCAGAAAAGAGATTGGGAGAGAAGTCACCAGTAACTAACAATCTTAGCATATTTCTAGAGGATGTAAATTAGATGGAAATGTTCTAGTAAACGAAACAAAGTGGAAGAGGCAGCCATCTAGAATATTCAAATAATTGGCAGTGGATGAGGTAGCCTATTCTCGCCGTGTAATTATGGACAAGCATTAGCCTCAGGGTGGACACACACAGAGTATAAAGGGTAAAGGTACAGAAATGGAAATTAACTGAAGGTCTTTTTGCTAATTACTGAGTCAGTTGTCCTGTCTACATTCTCATGCATAGCATCAATCAGAAACTGTTAAATGGGCCAAAATTAATTTCTTTTCTCTAAATAAATTCAACTATGTGACAGTAAATTAGGGGAACTCACATGACTGTTAATATCCAGTGCATATCTTTCATTTAGGTTATTATCTGGGAGACAACCAACGTTTAGTACATTGAACAAAAATGACTATACTCTTTTTTAGCTCCTCCCATAGAGAGTAGAATTTCTTTTCCCATCTCTTGAATCTGGACTTCTTGTGACCTATTTTGATCAACAGAATATGGCAAAAGTGACACTGTACAAGTTCTTGAAACTCCTGTGCTCCTCATTGTGGAATCCTCTGGCATCTGGTACAGAAGCCTGCATGCAAGACCACATGAAGAGAGGGGCTCAGACTTCCCAGCTTTCCAGACCTGCAAGCTGAGTCTCAAAACGTGAGACCATCCATCCCAGCTGAACTGCCAGCTGAATGAATCCACATGAGTGACCCCGTGACATGAACAGAACAGTATGCAGAGTACTGTGTGGTGGTGGTGGTGGCCGTTAGCCACTGAGTCTGGGGTGTTGTGTATATAAAAAAGGTTAACTGTAACACAACTCCAATGAATCTCAGTGTCCTGCACCCTTCAAATTGAAGTTTGTGAATAGGCATGCCCTGTTCATGAACTCACCACTCCTTCCCTCACCTCCTTTATTACTTGCTCAAATACCCCTTACTCAATGAGGTCTTTTCTATCCACTCTATTTTAAATTAAAAACCCAATCACCATTGGGCACCTGGGTGGCTCAGTGGGTTAAAGCCTCTGCCTTCGGCTCAGGTCATGATCTCAGGATCCTGGGACTGAGGCCTGCATCGGGCTCCCTGCTCGGCAGGGAGCCTGCTTCCTCCTCTCTCTCTCTCTGCCTTCCTCTCTGCCTACTTGTGATCTCTCTCTCTGTGTCAAATAAATAAATAAAATCTTAAAAAAAAAAAAAAACCAATCACCAACTTTCTGTCACACTACCTCTCCTACTTCATGAGAGACAGAGATTTCTATTTGTTTCATTCACCACTGTTTCTTTAGTGCTTTCAACTATACCTGTCACAGAGCAGACAATGACTATTAGTTAAGTAAATTTATGAATGGATTCTGGGATGTAAGTAGTAAAATATCAATTCTAAGCACATTCACCTTTTTTCCTCTCTATTTTATTTTTTTCTTTTTTTTAATTTAAATTCAATTTACATATAATTTATTAATTGGTTTCAGGAGGTACAAGTCTATGACTCATCATTCTTATATAATACCTAGTGCTCATTACATCACGTGCCCTCCTTAGTGTCCATCACTCAGTTACCCCATCCCCCCACCTCCTTCCGCACCAGCAACCCTCAGTTTGTTTTCTATGATTAAGAGTCTCTTATGGTTCGTCTCCCTCTCTGATTTTGTCTTGTTTTATTTTTCCTCTTTTCACCTATGATCCTCTGTTTTGTTTATTCACCTTTAATTGAAACAGGGATCCTTACTTTGGACCTAAGAAGATGGAATGCAGTCCTAGCATCCCCAACAAAGATCAACAAAGAATAAGATTTACTTATGAATATAATGTGAATGCTAGATATGGTTTTCATATTTAATTAACATATATAAATTATAAAAAACAATTATAAAATGTAATGTCAGTAACCTCAACGACATAAAAAGAAAGCCTCACTAATAGAAATTAGAAGATGAAGTGGGGAAGAAATAGGGGTGTAATAACCTTATTGTGCATAATGGGAAAAAGAAAACAAAAGCATCGTCTAAATGCAGTGAAACAGGGGTTCCTGTGTGCCTCAGTCGGTTAAGCCTCTGACTTGATTTCAGCTCAGGTCATGATCTCATGGGTCATGAGATGGAGCCCTGAGTTGTGTCAGGGGCACTCTCTCTCATTCCCTCTCTCTCTCAAATAAATAAATCTTTAAAAAATAAAAAATAAAAGCAGTAGAACAAGAATTGGGCTATTTAGTATCTTATTAAATTATGGAAGTGACTTGTGGGAAAAGTAGAGATAATGACTATCAAACCTGGAAGGATAGCAAATACCCGGTTGGAGAAGAGCCAGATGCTGAGTATAGAGTAAATTTTCATATTTTCCAAAGTTAAGTTGATAAGTTGCTAGTAATACAGTGTCAACACGTTGTTTAGATTTTCAAATGTAGCCACCAGAAGAAGCAAAATAGAAATAATTAAAAGAGTTTATCTCTGGGGTATGGGCATGGGAAGGGGAGAGGGTATCTTCTGTTTTCCTTATAAGCTCCATTGTAAAATTTTCACCATATGCATTACTTCCTCATTTTTAAAAACAATAATAATAAAATGAAGAAAGGAAAATTAAGTATAAAACAAAACAATATAAAATGTTCATCGTTAGGAAAATGAAATTCAGTGGAGTAAGATATTTTTTATAGATCATAAATAAATCTTCATAGTTAAGGTAAAATCAAGGAGAAGGTCTTCTGTAAGCTACAAAAATTGTGTGATGCACAAGCAAGTTTGGGAAAATAAGAGAGACAGTGCCACTCAACATCTTGCTAATCTTTATGGTGCTGACATGTCAAAAGACTAAGGCAATGCAAGGTGTCCTGTATAAAAGTTACTGCTCTTGCCGACCTTTTTTTACCATGACCTTTCTCTAACTCTGGTCTTACAGTTCTTAAGTAATTTCAGTTTGATTTTTCTGCAAACAGGAATTCAACCTCTGTGAAGACTGTGAATTTATAGGTTAGGCAACAATCAGATTAATTTATTTCTAACTTTGAAGTATGAAACATTTTTCTGGAATTTTAGAAAAGTAATTTCTTTTACTGGGTCTTATGATGTTCAGTTGTCTTATGAACTTTAGAGGAGTTGGTCATAGTCACCCTTCCCAAAGTTTTCTTTCTGACTTTGCCTTTAAACCGCCTCCTGAAACTCAGCAGTACTATAAATTTATTGAGTAGTTTGACAGATACTAAGAATCTTTTTAAAATCACAGCAACTTTATTGAATGAATAGGAAACAGGAAATAAATAGAAAGAAGGAAAAGTAACAAAGTTGTATTATCTCTAGTCAAGATATATGATTGAAAACTAAGAAAATCACAAAATGGATGTACCATTAAAGGCAGTGTAATATTCTGGATTGAATCCTAGAACAACAACAACGACAAAAACAAACAAACAAAAAAGGAAATGAGTGGAAAATTGGCAAAATCCTAATAAAGTCATATTAGTTGATAGTAATGTGCTGATGTTGATTTCTTAGTCTTGACAAATGTACTATGTTTATATAAAATGTTAACATGGGGGTGAGGAAGTAGGCAAAGAGTGGAGAAACTGCCTGCACTATCATGGTCAGTACCAGAGATGGGGGGAGTGGGGCAGGAACTAAGTAATAGTGTGACACAAGGGAAAAATGCTGAGCCTGTCAGATCCAGTAGAAGCAAGGAACATAAAATGTCTTTACTTGGCCTGGCACTTATATCTGCCCCACTGTCTTAGTCCATTCAGGTTGCTAGAAAGGATACCATAGATTGGGTGGCTTATAAACAACAGAAATTTATTATTCACAGTTCTGAAGGCTGAAAAGTCTAAGATCAAGGACCCACAGATTGGGTGTCTGGTGAAAAACAGCCTCCTCACTGATGCCTATCCTCTCACATTAACCTTATATGGAGGAGGGGATGAGGGATCTCTCTGGGACCTCTTTTTAAGGGCACTAATCCCATTCATAAGGGCTCCACCCTCATGACCTAATCACCTCCCAAGAGCCCACCTCCAAACCATCACATTGAGGATTGGGTTTCAGCATATGAATTTGTGGAGGACACAAACATTCAGTCTATAGCACCCACTTAGTATATATACAGGAAAAACTCAGAAAAACGAAAGCTCTTAGGTAGATACATCCATTTATTTTCCCATAGATGATAAGCTTTTTAAAGCTGAAAGTCTTATTCACAACTATATCTCTGGTATTGAGAACACAGTAGGCATTCAGTTAATATTTGTTAAATAGAGAATAAATAATTTCTCATTAAATATCTTCTTTGTGTTTATGGCATATTAAAGTTGTAGTATATCACAATGACTTAGAGTAAATTGACTAAATGGATTAGACTGGTTTTGATTCATATAGTCATACCATGGTGAGAGAGAGTTAGTTATGTATTATAATTTTATTATATATAATTATATTATAATTGTTATAAGTCATTAATAATATCATTAAGACTATATGCAGAAAAATGTTTTTCTACAGTTCTTCAATTGTTGCTTTTTCTGTGGAAAGTCAGTAGCAAAAAGAGTCTATGTACCTTTAAAAAAAAACTCTCCTTGTGATAGTAAAGAAATATTAATAACTTTTAAATATAAAAGAATTGAACTTTGTACTATACTAATAATTTATTACTTTAGACTGAATATTAACACATCTCTGAAAAGTAACTGTACCTGTCATTACCAAACATATGTCTATAATTTGATTGCCTTTCTTAAGAAAGCTGACTAGATTCTCAAAAATCATTTCTCCATTAAGGTTAGATATTCATACACTTAAAACTACAGTATTTAAATTAATATATCTATTTAGAAAACATCCAACTTGGTAACCATTAGAACACTTTAATTTTTAACAGTGGAATTTATTTCAGTGAGCTAGAGATTATTAAATGTTTTAATGGAGTCATTTATTTGAAAGAGAGACTTTCATCTTACAATTAATTTTCCAGTTACTAAAATATTAAATTAATAAAATGTTCATATCTTTTTCATGTAATTAATAATGTAAATGAAGTCCACAAAGCTCGATGTCTAATGCATTTGTTTTTGCATGGCTTACTTTCTGATTGCACCCGGAATGTGCAGTTATTTTCTGATTCTGAACGTATAGTTTCATGTAATTCAAGGAGACACTGTTCACTGGAGAGTGAGGGAGTCTCTGTGGTTCTTATTTTCTTGACTTACACCAAGTCATCTGTTACAATATTTATGTTCACTCTTTGTCTTATCTATTGCTGTCTTTGTAAGTGATACTACAAACCATTTGAAAGAAAATGTTGCTACTACCTGGTACTTCCAAAGTTTGAAACCGAAAAAATAACTGGCACATAAAGGGTTTTGATAAACATTTTATGAACATCTCTTTGCATTTCTTTCCCCTGACTAAAATAGTATCATTTATTCTAGTATAAATTCTACATCTGGTGAAATGCTTTAGGTTACCTTTTAAGTGTTTGATTTTTACAAAATAGGTAATTCTGATAGTCCACATCTATATCCACTAAAAATAATAAATAACGTCCTTCCTAGTCTTTCTTAAATGTACTAAATGAATGAAGCTCTACTCTCAATCATTAAATGGCATAACTTTATCATTATACCCTTTATGGTCGAAAAGTTAAAGAACACATCAGGGTACCTCATATTTTCAGGAATTTTCAAGTATGTAATGTGGAACCTAAAAATAGGTATGGATTTCATTGGAGAAAAATAAGTGAATATGGATTGCCTAGGGAGTTTAAATGACTTCAGCATTGATAAAAGGCCATAAGCATAATTCAAATGCATGATCCCTATTTAATCCTACAAAGCAAAGCTCTTTCAAATAAGAAAATAAAGTATGCATATTGAATGCCAAAGAACTTCCAAAGAGTCTTGGGGGAAAAGTAATGGGAGAAAATCCTAAAAGTATAGACCGTGTATGTGTATTAGTTTCCTAGGTCTGTCATAACAAAGTACCACAAATTGGTAGCTTACAAAACAGAAATTTATTCTCTCACAGTTCTGGAAGCTGAAAAGTCCAAAATCAGTGTGCCATTACGTCTTGTTGCTTCTTGAAGCTATTGAGAAGAAGAACACTTCCTTGCCTTTTTCTAGTTTCTGGTGGTTGCCAGTAATCTTTGGCTGCATCTCTCCAACTCTGTCTTCATTATGGCCTTATGGCCTTTTCTCCCTGACTATATCTGTGCCTGTTTCTCTCTTTCACTGTGGTATTTTTTTCTTATAAGGACATCAGTGATTGGATATATTCCCATATGATTTCATCTTATATCTTTTTTAAAAATTTTAATTCTAGTATAGTTAACATACAGTGTTATATTAGTTTCAGGAATACAATGGAGTGATTCAACAATTCTGTACATTAGTCAGAGTTCATCATGGTAAGTGTACTCTTAACACCCTTTATCTGTTTTACGCATTTCCCCCATCTACCTCCCCTTCTAGTAATCATCAGATTGTTTTCTATAGTTTAGAGTGTTTCTTGGTTTGCTTCTTGTTTCCTTTGTTTCTTAAACTTTACATGAGTGAAATCATATAGTATTTGTCTTTCTCTGACTTACCTTGCTTAGCAGTGGTATAACCTCTAGATCTATCCATGTGTTGCAAATGGCAAGATTTCATTCTTTTTTATGACTGATATTCCATTGTTTGTATGTACCATATCTTCTTTATCCACTCATCCATCTGTCAATGAACACTTGTGTTGCTTCTATAAATTAATTGACGTTATAAATAATGCTGCAATAAACATAGGGGTGCATAAATTCTTTTGAATTAGTGTTTTTGTATTCTTTGGGTAATTACCCAGTAGTGAAATTATTGGATCATATGGTAAAACTACTTTTACCTTTTTGAGGAACCTCTATATATGGTTTTCCACAGTGGCTGCACTAGTTTGCATTCCCATCAAAAGTGTTCCTTTTTCTCTAAATCCTTGCCAACATTTGTTGTTTCTTGTGGTTTTGATTTTAGACATTCTGATAGGTATAAGGTGAAATCTCATTGTGGTTCTGATTTCCATTTCCCTGATGATGAGCGATATTGAGCATCTTTTCATGTGTCTGGCGGCCATCTGTGTATATTCTTTAGAAAAATATTTGTTCTTGTCTTCTGCCCATTTTTAAATTAGATTATTTGTTTTTTTGGGTCTTGAGTGGTATAGTTTCTTATAATTTTAAATACTAACCCTTTATCAAATATGGTATTCATAAATATCTTCTCCCATCTAATAGGTTGTCTAAAATGTCTATATGTCCCAAAGCAATCTACGGATTTAATCCAATTCCTGTCAAAATACCAACAGCATTTTTCACAGAACTAGAACAATCCTAAAATTCATAGCCAAATAGCCTGAATAGCCAAAGCTATCTCAAAAAGAAAAAACAAAACTGGAGGTATCATGATTCCAGATTTCAAGATATACTACAAAACTATAGTAAACAAAACAGCATGTTACTGGAACAAAAATGGATACAGAGATCAATGGAACAGAATAAAGACCCCAGAAGTAAACCCATGCTTATCTGGTCTGTAAATCTTTTACAAAGGAAGAAAAAATATGCAATGGGAGAAAGTCTCTTCAACAAATGGTGCTAGGAAAACTGGACAGCTACATGCAAAAGAATGAAACTGGACCACTTTCTTGTACCATATACAAAAATAAACTCAAAACAGACTAAGGACCTGAATGTGAGACCTGAAACCATAAAAATCTAAAAGAGAGGACAGGCAGTAATTTCTCTGACATTGTCAGTAGCAACATTTTTCTAGATATGTCACCTAAGGCAAAGGAAATGAACACAAAAGTAAACTGTTAGAACCACATCAAAATAAAAAGCTTAACATATCTTCATTTTCACTTAAAAAATCATAAGGTACCACTCATAGAGGCTACAATATGAATGGTGCCCCTGGAGTTGTACCCTGCAGCTTATGCCTCAATCTCAAGTCCTTTACAGGAAGCAAGAAGTTAAATTAAAGAAATCAATCAAGTCCATTATAAGGTAATAATGGAGAGTGTTGGATACTGCGGAAAACTTGAGTGCCCTATCTAAAGGGTCAGTATTATTCACGTCTATCCTACTATTATCATGCAGGAATATAGGTTGAGTGCTACTAGGTGATTCATTTTTTAAAAGAGAAATATAAGTAGGTGGATGAGTAGACATGTGAAATAGGTGAAGGGGATTAAGAGTATACTTACGGTGATGAACACTGAGTAATGTATAGAATTGTTCGACCATTATATTGTCTACCTAAAACTAATACAACACTGTGTTAATTATACTTGAATAAGAAAAAGAGAAAAAAATTCAGTTTTAATATAAAATCTCCTGATATTTAAATAATGAAAAGCCAATTTAAAATGTTTAAATATCTGTTTAAACTGCTAAAATGTTTAAATGGCAGGTAGTGAGTCACCAATTTGCAATCTGATTTGGGCTCACCTGATTCAAGGGCAACTCTCACATTATAAGAACTGGTTTCTTATACTAAGACTTCTGACCTTAGAAGGGAAAAATTGTGAAGACTTTAACCCAAATGATGTAATAAACTACATACCTTCAACCTAAGCATAAGTATACACTAGTGACTTGCTTTTCATTTTACTGTGAAAAGGGAAGTAATCAGTAGAGAATCCCTGTAGCACTTACAACAAAACTGCCAACATCTGTCCTTATTTCCCTGTCCCCTCTGCTTTCCCTCCTGTTACAGTGGATGAACAATTCTCGTTCCTCTCTAAAGCCAACTATTCCACTTGTGTCATCAATCATGTCCCCTTTTACTACTTAAACCATTGCCTTTGCGAGGCAATGATCTCTGTTTCTCCCTCTCCCACTCCCTCTCTCCCTTCACAGCACTTTTCTCACTTTTTCTCACTTGAACACACTTCATAAGGATTTTATGTCCAAAACTCGCTGAAAATGCTAATATCCAAGATCAGGAATGAACTCTACTTTGCCAAGCTTTATCAATTCTCAGCGCTCATTTTGTTTAATCTATCAACACGTGACATAGTTCATCACTCTCTCTCTCTTTTTAAAGATTTTATTTATTTTATTTTTTATTTTAGAGAGGTGAGGGGCGTGGGAGGAACAACAGAGGGAGAAGGACAAGCCAACTCCATGCTGATCACAGAGCCCAATGTAGGGCTCCATCCCACGACTCTGAGGTCATGACCTGAGCTGAAATCCAGAGTTGGCTACTTCACGGACTGAGCCACTACCCGGGTACCCTTCCTTCATCACTCTCTTTTTAAGCACATTTTCACTTGACTTCTCTTTTTTTTATTAAGTTTTTAAAATTTTAATTCCAGTATAGTTAACATACAGTGTTATATTAGTTTCAGAGGTACAATACAGTGTTTCAGCAATTCTATAAATTACCCAATGCTCATCATAAGTATACGCTTTAATCCCGAGTCTATTTCACCCATCCCCCCACACATTGCCCTCTGATAACCATCAGTTTGTTCTCTATAGTTAAGAGTCTATTTCTTGTTTTGTCTTTTCCACCTTTGGTTTGTTTGATTTCTTAAATTCCACGTATGAGTGAAATCATATGGTATTTATCTTTGACTTATTTCGCTTAGTATTATACTCTCTAGCTCCATCTGTCATGTTGCAAATGACAAGATTTCATTATTTTTTATGGATGAATAATATTCCATAATATATATTTCACATTTTCTTTATCCATTCATAAATCAATGACACGTCTGCTGTTTCCATAGTTTGACTATTGTAAATAATGCTGCAATAACCATAGGGGTACATATATCGTTTTGAATTGTGTTTGCGTGTTTTTTAGGTAAATACCCAGTAGCGCAATTACTGGATCATAACGTAGTCCTGTTTTTAACTTTCTGAGGAACCTCTATACTGTTTTCCATAGTAACTGCTCAGTTTGAAGTCCTACCAACAGTACATGAGGGTTCCTTTTTCTCCACATCCTCACCCACAATTGTTTCATGTCATTTGACTTCTCTAATACCACACTCTTGGTTATTTTCCCACCTTTAAGTCTATTTTGGCAGTTTTCCTTTTCATGCCACCAGAATGATCAGGGATATGAAAATAAATGTTCAGCCACATCTTTGACTTGCCTAGGACCCAAAAGTCCCATGGGTGAGAAACTTGAACTCAGCTTATAAATGAGGTATTAGGTAGGTTGACACCTATCCAATGGACCAGGGACCCCAGTGGAAGCTGCTTTGGAAGGAGAGAAAAAAGCAGAGCTTGGGGGGAAAAAATACCAGAAGGAAGAAGTCTGGCGATATAGATGGGACCATGTAGTAAGGAATGGAAAGCCAAGGAAAAGTGACTCCACGTCCAATATGAGGTACTACCTAGTTATGACCTGATTCAGCACCCTCCCATAATACTCCCTCTACCCTACAACCCCCATAAGAAAGAAGAAAGCTCAAGTGTAAGGGAGGATAAAAGTGTAACTAAAGGCTCAGTTATTCTGCCAATAGGGAAATCCTCTAAACAAAGGGAGCAAGCCTCAAGAAGCAGAAGGAGCTTTCTTGCCAAAAGACCATTGATGTCAGGGATTTGGAGGAGGTTGGTAACACTAAGATAGCAATACAGGCAGCCACCGCAGGAGAGAAGGCTGCAGCTGTCAGCAGAACAGAAGAGGAGCTAGAGAAGTAGACGATAGATGGAGGAATGACAGAGCGAGATGTACTAGTTCTGATTCTCATGCACCACTTTATCTGAGGACTTCTAAAGGGAAGAGTTGGGGAGAACAATATGAGACAGAGCCTGGGCTTCCTGTTAGGCTTTCTATAAGTCTGAAATTGTCAAAATCTTTTTTAAAAATCCAAACAAAATTCCCATAGTACATTTGATTTGATTTTTAACCTCTTAAATTTTTTTAAATTTAAGTTCCAGTTAGTTAACATGCAGTGTAATATTAGTTTCAATATAGTGTATTATTGGTGTACAATATAGTGACTCAACAACTGGTGCTCATCAATAAATGACCTCCTTAATCCCCACACCTAGTTCACCCATCCCCCGACCCACCTCCATCTGGTAACCATCAGTTCGTCCTCTATAGTTAAGAATCTGTTTCTTGGTTTGCCTTTCTGACCTGGTTTTCTCCCTGGCCCTTAACTCATTTGTTTTGTTTCTTGAATTCCACATATGAGTGAAATCATACAGTATTTGTCTTTTTCTGACTTATTTCACTTACCATTACACACTCTGGCTCCGTCCATGTCATTAAAAATGTTATATATATAATATGTCTGTATATGTCTATGTCTTTATATGTATGCATACACACACACACACACACACACACACACACACACCACATCTTCTTTATCCATTTATCGAGTTGATGGGCACTTGGGTTGTTTCCATAATTTGGCTATTATAGATAATGCTGCAGTAAACATATGGGTGCATGTATCCCTTTGAATTTGTATTTTTGTATTCTTTGCATAAATACCTAACAGTGCAATTGCTGGATTATAGGGTAGTTCTATTTTTAACCTTTTGAGGAACCTCCATATTGTTTTTCCAGAGTGGCTGCACAAGTTTGCATTCCCACCAACAGTTCAAGAGGGTTTCCCTTTCTCCACAGCCTCAACAATACCTGTTGTTTCTTGTGTTATTGATTTTAGCCTTTCTGACAGGTGTGAGGTGACATCTCATTGTGGTTTTGATTTGTATGGCCCTGACAAACCAGTGATGTTGAGCATCTTTTCATATGTCTGTTGGTCATCTGTATGTCTTCTTTGGAAAGATGTGTATTCATGCCTTCTGCCCATTTTTTAGTTGTATTATTCATTTTTGAGGTATTGAGTTTTACAAGTTCTTTGTATATTTTGGATACTAAAACTTTATCACGTATGTCATTTGCAAATATCTTTTCCCACTCCATAGGTTACCTTTTAGTTCTGTTGATTGTTTCCTTCTTTGTGCAGAAGACTTTCATTCAAAACAGTCGTAATGAAGATTCTCCCTACATGTGTGATGTCTGAACACTGGAAGATTTCAGGCCCACACTCACCCCTTATCCTCTTGCACTCCATCTAGGCAAGCCAATAAAAATGCCCAGGTCGTCCTTCTCTTGGTGTCAGTGGGATGTTCAGACCACTCAGAGCCGTGCATAGGAACCCTCACCACGGCCCCACCATCTAACCACAATAAAACCCAAAGCCATCATCCATCCCTTTGCTCAAGCCATTCCATATTTTCCAAATTAGCTTGAGTGCCAGCCCTAATTTACCCAAATAGTCTCATTAAGTATGTTATAAATTTTTTCATACTCTTTGAGTGCATGTGTGACATCCTTAGCCTCTACATAAAATACAATTCTAGGTAGAGGGTTACTGATCTCATACCCATTTTTTATGGGCAACCACAAACAACAGTATTATGATAGAGGGTAATAAAAAGCACTATAAAACATAGTGTCTAGAAGGAACAGGGAAATTACAAATAAATTGAAAAAAAATAGAAAACATTTGGGAGAAAGTGGAATATAATGGTCAATCTCTTATCATTTCTCAAAGATATTTTAAGTTGCACCTTACTTAATAGTGTTACAGATAAACCTTTAGAAATGTTTCCAGTAAGTCATTATAAAGACAGAAGACGTCCCTCAAAATTCACAGGATATTTTCACTCAGATGCCATCAGTGTTCATGGTATATATTTTAAATATATAGTGAAATGAACTCACGGCAAAGACATTTTATTGCTTTAAGAAGCATTTCCCTCTCATCTCCAGCAAGTAATTATTTGTCCCGTGCTATTCAACACAAAACTCTCTGATTTCTGAAAATGTTCACAGACTCCTTGCATGTGATCACAGTCTATCTGTGCCAGCTGACAATTGTTGCAGAAATCTTGCTGCCTCTGTGGAGAAAAGAGTATGGATGGTGAAAAAGCAAATCTGATTAAAGGCTTCTTGCCCAAGAGAAGAGAGAACTCCATTGACAAACCCTTAGGGATCATTGATTTTTAGGTGAAAAACAAGAAAACAAAAAAAGAGAGAACAAAATTGAGAAAGCGAAAGAAAATTAAAACCTGAAAAGAGGTGTCGAACATTGTTTGCATGTAGAAAATTCCTGTTTATACTCAAAAAAGCCTTGTTTGAGGCTAAAATGTCACTCATTTTGGATGAATTCTTAGTTTCTCACAGACCCCAAATCTGGCATTCTGCTGGCCAGGGGCTACATTCTGAATTATATTGACTATTTTAAAGTTCTGACATGGTTTTGAACTTTAATTATTTAAATGTTAAAATACATGTCTGAATAAGCAGCAAGGTAAAATTCACTCTAACCTTTACAACTGAATTCAGATTTGGTAAAATATCAGTTCTAGGATAAAACAACTTTAAGAGTCATTTAACAATAGACCATTAGTTAAAAGAATCTTTAAGGTAATGGCAAGATATTATACTAGGTTTGGATGACAGAAAGTAACAGAAATAACATATCTCCCCCCAAATTTTCATTCTGCACAACTGGAGGATTCTAAGAACCAATGGGCTTGTGTGTGGTGGTATTTTACTCACACTACAGCATGAAGGTATTCACAGTATCTTATTTTGGTCATGACTTGGGCTCTCAAGTACTTTATATTTAATTAGGATAATTTATAGTAATATTATGTATCCCTTATACATGATGCCTTTATTTATAAGAAATTATTTCCTAGATATTCCCAGAGAAGAGCAAGGAGCAAATGCTTTACCAATGATAGGCAAGTACCTAGCTCAATGTTTTTTAAAAACAGGAGCACAATAATAACACATAATAGATAATAGATAGGGCGCCTGGGTGGCTCAGTGGGTTAAAGCCTCTGCTTTCGGCTCAGGTCATGATCTCAGGGTCCTGGGATCGAGGCCCATATCGGGCTCTCTGCTCGGCAGGGAGCCTGCTTCCTCCTCTCTCTCTGCCTCTCTGCCTACTTGTGATCTCTCTCTCTCTCTCTCTGTCAAATAAAGAAATAAAATCTTAAAAAAATAGATAATAGATAAAATGCTAAGAAGTGAAGAGTAAGATGGTGAATTAGTTAAATGCAGCACTCCATTAACACCGTTGAAAGCCTAAGTCATTATATGGTACTTTGATAAATGTGGCTACTGGAACATCCCCTAGAAAGCTTCCCTCTGTATTTCTTTCTGTACTTGAAGAGGAATACATAAAGACTTCTGAGGATGAAACAGAAAGCTATTTCAGCCATCTCTTTCTTTCCCCTGGCTTAGCACATCACTATTTACAATATCAGCAAAACCAAATTATAGTTATGGAAATTAAGGAAAGGTATATAGGATTTTACAAAGGACTAAGACTAAGAGACTTTCTGTCTCTGGACAACCTTTGACGGGAGCAGAGCCTTGCTTGCCATTTCCACCAGCCAGACATGACAAAGAAGGAATGAAAGGGGAATGCTGGGAATGACCAGCAATCCCTGTACCAGGCTGATGAAAAATTACTCCAGATTTTGCTGTGAAAAAAAGGAGAAGGCAAAGGTGTCAACCCTCAGAGACAAAGACTCTTTGCTCTTCTTTGCTCCTGATTTTATTGGTCCTTCGGGATCATCACAAATCCTTCTCACTGTTTCTCAAGCACACGATGTGTGACAAGGGGTGTTACTGAAACTAGGAGATCTGTTTACAGGAAAGATACATATGCTAATCTGCATGTTCTATGGGTTCTGCTAAACATAATCTAAGGGACAGTGCAAACGTCTCTTAGATCACAAGGGGCTGTTTGGGCTACAAAAGCTTTGGGGAAGGCAACTCCCTGTGGCATTCTAAGGGCAGAGTGGTCACACAGGCCTCCACATTCCAGAGGCCTACACCTTTCTCCAAAACCTTACCTGCCCTCAGCAGCCTCCATGTTACACTTTAGCAAGCCAGGTATTACGGCTGATTTCATTCTCTACATTAACTCCAACAGGAGAAAATAGGAAATAACTACAAAAAAATTTGTTTTTCTGAAGTAAAAGTCTTCTTGACTATCCAGAGGTATTTCTGTTTTGTTTTGTTTTCCACTTCAACCACAGAAGCAAGATTCATAACCTTTTCAGGATCTTAAAAGAGAAGAATAGCAGATTAAATAGAAGAAAAGCACAGTGTATAGGATAGGGTTGTACCCCAAAGAGATCAGTTTATAGCTATTACTGGCCATAAAGCTTGACTGTTGATATTGACATTTGTTGGTAGTCTCACCAGAAGCCTTCCCTTCCTATCACTTCCCAAATCATTTAAGGAAGTGAAGTAGACCCAATAAAATGTATTCCAACCCTAGTTTCAGGTTTAAAAAATAAGCTTCAGGTTTAAAAAAATAAGCTTATTGCCTCCTACTGGGCAAAAGATTTAGCTCAGGAATAGGCATGTGATCAAATCTGGTATATAAAGGAATTGTTCTCAGCTCTATTCTAGGAGTTTTGGATCAAAGCCTGTTTCTTGCCTGCAGGACTTAAAAAAAAAAAGATCACCACAGTTCTGGTAGCCATTGGCAACCATGTTAAGACTACAGGGGAACCATTATTGATGAAAAGTTGACCATAAACAAGGAAGGCTAGGCTGAGAGAAAGAAACTGGTCCTTGATGATTCCTGAAAATGCCCCTACTTCTAGTCTTTTCAGTTATATGACTCAATAAGTTTTTATTAAGTAAGTATATTTGAGGTAACATTTTTGCTATTGCCACCGAAGTGTAGTGAGGGACTGGCAATATAACGATGTTAATAAAGTTTATCAAAATATATCTTTTTTATTTATCCAGCATTTATTTATTATATGTACAAATCCTGTGCTGAGTCCAGAAGATGCATGATAGGATGAACAAGTCAAGCGTGGTCTTTACCCTCCCAGAATTTAGAACCCAGTAAGAATTTAGAAAATAGGCAAAAAACATGGCAAGTGCCATGAGGAGACAAACCTAGCATATCATGGGAGCAAGACACTCACTTCAGTCTCTCTTCCTAAAGCTTCGGGATTTCTTGTGGGAGAATGACCTTTCTGTTGAGTATTGGTCAGCTGGTAAGTGTCTGACTCATACTACAAAAATGAAAATGTTCAAGTTCTTTCTTTCACAACCCAATTCATTCAGAGCATGTGTGTATTACCTTAGCTTAGCGAATCAGCTGTTCTTTCCCAGAGCATCTTGAGTATCACAAATATAGAAGAAACATTGGAATTCATTGTTTGTCCCCACTGAGGCACCCAAAGCAAATGATTCCTGCTACAAGGTTGTTGCCAAACTTCCTGCTTCCCTAGCCTCCGATACAATTTCCCTAATAATCTGTCCTGAGAGCCCCAGTAGTCATCCCATAAATTCTGTTGTGCTTATATTAGCCAAACTTAGTTGTTGCTTGTGATCAAGGACCCCTAACCTGTACTTTGGGTGTCAAGGAAGACTCCTGATGGAAGTGACCAACTAAGTTGAGATCTTTTTGTTACATGTCAAAAAATGCAATTTATTAAAGGTCTGATTTGCCTAAGATTAATTCAGAGGGAAAAAAGATGTGAAATTGTAACTCAGAGTGTAAACAAAAAAAAAAGAGCAAAGGGAAACTACATAGATTAAAGTAATGCAGCATGTACAGAATTCAAGAACAGGAAAGGCAGCTGGAATAGTAAAATTGCTGTGGCATAGTCTTGAGCAAATAAACCATGAGGAAATGCAAAGGAATTTAAAGGGCTTCTGAATTCAACGAAGGACATATTCCATAACTAACAGGCAAAAGCAAATAGTACAGAATACAAGGGAAGGGTAAACCCTAAGTCATTGGCTCTAGCCATCCATGGTAAAAAGAGTTTTTCAATCCATGTGTGAAGGATTTGTGATTAATTAAGAGCATTCTTATTAACCAATTGGCATACTGTATATGTATCTTACATGTACATGGACATATCTTAGCCACCGTTAATTTGTAATATATTGACATTGGTTATTTTTTAAATAAATCTGCATACAGTAGACCCATAGTTTCTTTGGGGAATCATCTCAGCAAATTTATTCTCTTACATTTCAGAAAAAAAAATTGTCGTATTGGGGCTAAATATATCTAAAATTTGGATCCAAATGGCCTGCTACTCATGGTTTGCTGCCAAGGTTGGAATAGTTATATTTGATTGACTTCTCCAGGTCACCAGGCACATTTCTAATGCAACTGGCATAAGTTATAAACAGTAGCTCCACCTCTTGCCTCTCACCACCTTTAGTCAATTCTATTCAATTTAGTCAAAGTTACCTGGCTTTCTATAGTATAGTAAATAGAATCATAGTTGTTCACCTGCGGAGTTAAAATTTCTCTAGCACTGAATTCTAGGAGCAATTTATATTAATCATTTTTATATAAGAGCCACAGACTATGTCTTCAAACATCAGCAAACCAAGACTTAATACCTAATTATAGTCACACCCTACCCTCCTACCCCCAGGAATATAAGCTTTAACCAGTCAACTTGGAATTACCTGATCAGCACTACTGAGGTAATGCACTGATGGAGCTACTTTCTATTGCTAGATGTTATGCTGTCCAATTCATGAATCGTTGAATAAAGCCACTGTAATCTTGAAATGCAAATAATAATAATAACAGAAATGAAATATTTTTCTTGTGGATATTTTTATGTCCTAGTTCAATGAGAGGTGTGTGTGTGTCTCTGTGTGTGTTTGTGTTTTCTTAGGTGGTTTTTTTTTTTAAGATTTTATTTATTTATTTGAGAGACAGAGTAAGAGCATGAACTGGGGAGAGGCAAAGAAGGGAAGAAGCAGATTCCCTGCTGAGCAGGGAGTCTGACAAGGGGCTTGATCTCAGGACACTGGGATCATGACCTGAGCCCAAGACAGACACTTAACCGACTGAGCCACCCAGGTGCCCCCTCAGGTGGTTTCTAAATGTGAAATTTCATAATATGTCCTAGTTTCTATCATTCAAATCCCAAATCATTTACTAAGGATGTACTTGTGCAGGGCATTATGCCAGTTAGTAAATAACAGTGATTCCCTAGTGTGAACCATCTACTTGGTGAAGCTAACTGCATCAAAATAGTCTTAGAAATCTTTAGAAATACGGATTCCCAGATCCCTATACAGACATTCTGATTTAGAGAGTCTCAGGTAGAGGGGGAGCATCTTTATTTTTTTAATCTCTCAAAGTGATTTTATCACAGTCAGTTTTAAGGGTAGTGCAATAAGTAATCAAAGATGTAGATGATATGTCTCTCTCCTTTAAGAAGGTCATGATCTAGTTATGAAAATATACCATGTACTCTCATAATCAGATTATGGGGTATTTTTAAATTGGAACCGAACCTCCAAGCTTATGATTCTTTATATCATAGACTTTTCTTGATTTCCTAAAATAATGCTTTGTAACAGGGATTCTTAATCTGGGGTCCATTAAGTCCCAAAAGGTCCATGGATAGAAGGTTTATAGACTAAGATGAGGAAAATAATTAATCTTTACTTATATTAAATTCTAACCGAAATTTATAATTTTCTGCAGTGTAAGTATAGGCAAAAATTCACAGTAGTATTAGCGATGTTGGAAATCACAACAGAGATCTTAAACTATTGTTTACTTTTATCATTACTTCAACGCTAAGGTAATTATTGTTATGTATTACTAAAAAGCACAAATATTACTATATATAACATTTTAGTGTTTTATTAACTACTTGTAGCCTTTTTACTAATTATTCTGAGGTGTCAAAAATGGTTAAAAAGAGCATCAGTTCTCTGATAGAAAACCACAGAATATTAGAGATAGAAAGGATGTTACCAATCATCTAGTCCATCTTCTTCTTTTTGTAATTGAAAAATAATTCTGTGTAGTGAACACTGTGGTTAACTTACTAATTCCTCTACTTTGATGAGAAGTAGCAATGAAATGTTTTACAATTGACTTCACATCTGGTTACTTAAAGGATTCTTCTGGAGTGGGCTAGTGCCCACTTCAGTGATGAGGAATACTAAAGTTTCGTGAGAAAATTCTACCTTATTCCTTAAATAAGAGAGGTGGGATGCCATTGTCTCTTCCACCAAAGTGAGTATAGTTTTTCTGGTAGCTATCTTTCAATTATGATGGGAGGCACCATTAAGACAACCCCACATATTAACAGATGTAGGACCAAGAGAAAAAAGGGGAAAGGAACCTGTTCTCTGAACAAACCGTGACTGGTGCTGACCCAACCCCACTTTTGAATTCCCAGTTTTCAGTTAACATTATAGTCCTGGTAATAAGTCTACCTTGTTTTCAAGCCATTGTGTGACCTGGCTTAAAATCCCTGACAAAATTGATTTTAGCATCATTTCACTTGCATTTTTAAATTCAATATTAACAGAGCATTTGCCATGTGCCAGATACTTCCCTAAATAATCTATTTATATTGAATCCTATCTTCCTTACAAAACCCTATATTATCCCTATTTATACAGAACAGAGAATCAAAGTGCAGGGCAGTGTTTCTATTTTACTTATGCATTTAAATCCCCTGAGAGGAGATGTTAATTGAAAGGGGGAAAAAATCTTGCATTTACTTAAAATATGATAAATGTTTTTATATGGTTACAACGTCTACATTCCCATGGAAATTGCTGTTTTGTGACTCAGGAGCACCTAAGTAGAAATTAAATTAGAAAGTTGCAGTCTGAGAAATAAGGGGCTACATTGAGTTAAGGTTTCATTTTGGGTATAAAACAGTAACAAAGGAAAAAGAATGAGTCAACACCAAGCAATGGCCCCCTCTAAAATGGTGATGGAGTGGCCCCAGGCAGTAGTCAATACAGGTGAGTATCTGAAAGGGTTCTGGGAAAAGAGCTGTGGGAAAACAAAGAATCAACTACAGAACCAGGAACAAATCATGGGAGCTCAGTTCTGAAAAGTCTAGCAATAGTAGGTATTTAATGTGGCTTGATTTATTCAAGTTCATAGGCAGACTAAAGGCAATAGGTGGGACTCAGGATGCAGTGGTGAAAAACACATAATCATTTTAAACCAGTGTTTCCAAACTTGTTAACTCACAGGAGTTGCAGAGTACTGGCTGAATAACACATTCCTTGTTCTTCTGTAGAGCTCCACACAGTATCAGAGAGAAACAAACCTTTGCATTTGAAACAAATATCCATGATGAGGGGTCTTGAAATCTGGCAAATTTAGAAACCACTGATTTTAGACTAATCCAACCAAAGAAAGAAGACAATGGTCGTAACTATAAAATGAGCGATGCAGTGTTAATCAGTTGAGTGGAGGTTTGTGTCACACTCCTTTCAGTTTAGAAATGTATGTAATCTTCATTCTTGAGATAATTACTGACTGCATGCTCCAAGCTCATCTTTGTGCTTGAAGTGGAAATTTGTGATGAATAGGTTGTGGCTTCTCTCCCCAGAAGCGTTTAGTCAATAGGAGATATACATAAGTCAATAGGCAATTATAATTCACTTTGATAAATTTAATGTTAGAGTTAAGTATAATATTTTACAGTAGCAAATAGAAGCTTGTAACCCAAGTTTAGGAAACCATACCTAAATTAAGAATGGAAAGGCAAATGTGGGATAAATGGAGCTTGTACAAAGACTGAAGTTCTTCCATGGAGTAAAGTCTTATGTGAAGTGGGAACGAAGTAGACAGAAGTTGTCAGAAGAGGTACACACAAAAGAGATAGTGAAGGGACTTCAGAAAATATGTACAGTCACCAGAGAAATTTAGGCAAGGGAGTGACATAATCAGATTTGTGTTTTAGAAAGAACCGTGACTATAGAATAGATAATAAATTAGAGTAGGACGTTTATAGTTTAGGAAGTTTATAGTCAGGTTAGTAAGAAAGCTGGGGCAGTAATTTAGCATTTGCTGATAGTCACCTATTGTGTTAATTTTCTTTTGCCACATAATATGCCATATTTAGTGGCTGAAAACAACACCCACCTGTCTCTCTGGATTAGGAGCTTGCACATGGCTTCCCTGGTTCAAGGTTTTATGTGATTGCAATGTGTCAGCCAGGGGTATGTTCTCATTTGGAGACTAGGGAAGGATCTGCTTCTTTCATGGTTGTTGGCAACCTTTAAGTCCTTATGGTTATAGAACTAAGAGCTTCTATTTTTGCTGACTCTTGGCCAGATCACCTTTGGCTCTCACAAGTTCCTTGCCATGTGTAGTTCCCCAATATGGCTTGGGTGGTAGAGGCATCTTAACTTGTCTCTACCAGGGACATCTGGGTGGCTCAGTTGGTTAAGCATCTGCCTTTGGCTCAGGTCGTGATCCTAGGGTTGTGGGATCAAGTCCCGCATCGGGCTCCTTGTCCAGCAGGGAGTCTGCTTCTCCCTCTGCCTGCTGCTCCCCCTGCTTGTGCTGGCTCTCTGTCTCTCTCTCTCTGATGAATAAATAAATAAAGTCTTAAAAAAAAACAACAAAAAACATGTGTCTACCACACCTTAGTTAAGAAAAAGTCATTAAGGATGGAAAGAAGTGGATAAGTTCAAGCTATATGACATCATCTTGAATAAGATCACATTGTTTACATTAATTATCATTACAACTGAGTCACTCATCAACCTGCATCATATTTATTAAATCTAAAAGCAAAAAACATCTAAACCTTCCCCTTTGAGGGATAATTTACTCTGTTAGGTACAAGTGCTGGGGTTACAGAATCACTGGCTTCAATACCGTGCAATGATTATAAATTAGGTGTTTCTCTAAGTAGAGAAATAGATTTGGGGAGAAAAGTACCCCCCATGGACAGTGAATTTAAAGACATTCTTTAATTACAAGAAAAGATGCCCACAGAATGACATACTTTCCCAGCAACACTAAGAGCAGGCATTAGTCACAGTCTTGGCACATGAACAGATGCTAGAATCCTGGAATTTCACCCGCAAGTGGTTAAAACTAAGCACATCATTTCAACGTGTCACAGTTCTTTGACATTTCAGGAAAGAGACCAGCAATTAGTTTAACTACTTTAGCCAAAACCTTAGGAAAATTTTCCAAATTATTTCCACCTTGTAGCTGTGCTGTACATGTCTCCAAATTCTATTTTTCCAATATATGTCCCAAATGTAGAGATGATCAAAGCCTGTTCAAATCATTCACAGAAATCCCATAAGCTCTGGATTATCCTGGGTAGTTAATAGGACTAAATTAGAAATCTCTTATTTATCTTCAGTGCTGCAAGTTCAAATTTTTGAGGGTTGATCTAACAATAGATTACAAAGTATTCGACAATAGTTATAGAGATCAACTATTATTTTTAACTGACTTCCCATACCATTGTTAGTAATAGGAATGCAAACGGTTGTTTCATTAGTACTGGTGCTGCTAGATGTTGTCAGTTTGAATTTGAAATGCCTTCTTGATCACCAAGGTGTTACANATACCATTGTTAGTAATAGGAATGCAAACGGTTGTTTCATTAGTACTGGTGCTGCTAGATGTCAGTTTGAATTTGAAATGCCTTCTTGATCACCAAGGTGTTACATTCCTTCATGCAAACTAAACTTGCCCCCAGAAAGCATCAGCCCAGCAGGTAAATTCAAACGAGAGAGAGAATGTTGCCCACTGATGCGTTGGCATTATACAGAGCAGCTGTGCAATAGCCTCGTGCTCACTTCCCTTAATAGAGTTTTATTTTCTCCAGCTTGCTGTTCCTTCAGGCAAGACACATGGGCAAGGAAAGCAACTGAATCTTTTAGTCTACAAGTGTAAATTAGATGGTAGAGAAATAACAAATATAGCTAATAAAATAACCATAACAATGCTTGATATTATTAACTATAATACTAATCGTGATAAATACAGTATGATAATTATAATTACATAATGCTAGCTAAAAATACTAATAACAGCTAATATTGTGGTGCACATATGGGCAAATCAGGGTGTTGAAGTAGTTAACCACCCTAAGCTTATTCTTATCCCCATTTTAGAAAAGAAACTGAACTCTGGGCCTATCCCAGAGTTTTGTTTTATCCAAAGTGCCCAGAGGCAAGATTCACACTCAATTGTATCTTCCTTAAAGTTCTTTGAAGTTCTTAAAGATAAACAGTATAGCCAATCCCATTCCAAGGATGTGAAAAAGTAAAATAAAACAACAACAATCTGAGAAAACTGCTGGCTGAGAAAAAAATAGAAAAACTTCTGAGGAAAATATATTGAAGAATTCCTACCTACTGTCCATATCTCAAAGTACATTCTGCTGTCAGAAAAATATGACATTGTTTCCTAGAAATCATAATTAAAACAGGAGTGCAATCCCCTTACTCTTTAATGCTGACAAACAAATCTGGTGTTCTCTAACTTTAATTTGGTTATTTTATTCCTTCTGTTTTCTTAAGGTACATTATTTCCTTTAAATGTTTGAGATAATCTATTTCACAGGGTTTAAATAAGTTTGGTCTATTGGGTTGATTGCACCTTGCTCCTCTTTATTTTCACCCCTTGTAAATAGCATACAATTGTCTCTTTATTATCTGTAGCAAACCGTGATGGCCGGTGAAACCGTTACCTTCTAATCACAACACAGTATAAGGCAACAGCACTCAGCTCAGGATTTTTTTTTCTTTTCTTTCTCAGTTTGAATTCTGGACACATAATTATGCCATTACAAATACCGCCTGTGGGAAATGAGGAAGCAAAGCCATTTGTGTGCTATACCAACTGACATACCAGATGACGGCCAACTGCATAGCATTTAGCCAGTAAAACAAACAGAAACCATGTTGAGGCTTCCATGCGTGGAGGAGAATTGCAAGCATATGCTCACCATGCCTTTCTTAATGGAAGGCACTCAGCTTATTCTAGGTACTTTATGTATCATGTACCACCCAGAGCATTACAGAGTATGAGAGGATCAGGATAAATAGCATAGAGAAATTGTACGATGTTTGGAAGGTGGGGACAACTCTGTGAAATGATTGCCTCTCTTTTTACTCACTTTCTCTCTCCCTCTTTTTTTCCTGTTCCCTACAAATTGAGAATGTGCCTAATTGGCCAATAATAATGTCTCAACTGAAAGTGAAGTCAGTGTCTAGCATTTTATCTACAGTTCCGTCCTCAAAACCTTTCTTTCTCTTTTTCACTCCTGGATAGTCTAAATGGTACACAGCCCAGCTGAGAAATATTGTGCACTTCTTAATACCCACCATCATTTCAATACAATCAATGAAAATGGAACAGAGCTTTATGGGGGGAACAATTATGCCTTATTAAGGTACTGTCTCACCTCCAAACCCACCCTCTCCTTCCCTTTGTGATGGGGCTCTGCAAACCACTTTTCTTATACATACATTACTGCCTGCTAAGCTCTGACAATGAGGGGAGCTAGAAGGAGCCTGCTAGGTGAGGGAGAAGGAAAGGGCTTAGTTCCCTGTTCTTGGCTGGCTCCGTGAGCCTCCTAATGGCTCTGTTTCCTGTGAGCGTCCTATCAGCAAGGTATCTTCACCTTGGCAATGGCAGTTCTATTCCAAAACAGCACGTGAGTCCAGTTTTCAGTTTCCCCATCACTTGCAGAACTAGCTCCATTAATATCAGCTCCATTTGACTGGTGTGCCCTCCTCATAAGTCTGGCTTGCAGCCACTGGGATCCCTCCTCTGAGCTCAGAGATGGCAGCGCCAACTGAGTAGTACCCCCTCTTCAGAGAAGTGTGGCCAGCTAAGTTCTCTCTTGCCAAGGCCCAGGAGAAATATGGCTTAATGACAGATTCTCAGGCTCTCTGTGAACTCTAAAGAACTTCAAGCTTTGTGGAACATTCTAATAGAACAAATGGGAGATCGAGGCTATGGCTTTATTTATTTATTTTTTTAAGATTTTATTTATTCATTTGACAGAGAGTGTGTGAATAAGTAGCGGGAGGGGCAAGCAGAGAGAGAAGCAGGCTCCCTGCTGAGCAAGGAGCCTGATGTGGGACT
This sequence comes from Ailurus styani, assembly GCA_002007465.1. Classification (NCBI taxonomy): domain Eukaryota; kingdom Metazoa; phylum Chordata; class Mammalia; order Carnivora; family Ailuridae; genus Ailurus; species Ailurus styani. The sequence goes on along the minus strand of LNAC01000144.1, from coordinate 1,970,358 downwards.
CAGTCCAAGGACTCTGGGATCATGACCTGAGCCGAAGGCAGCCGCTTAACTGACTGAGCCACCCAGTTGCCCTGAAGCCATGGCTTTAAAGCTGAAGAATTAATTTTTCAGATGCTCTTCACTGAGCATTTTTGTACTCTGTTTTTAGAACCTGTTAATATCACTGCCTTCACTAATTTTAGCTGCTCTGTCTTCCCTAAGAACTTATATATCATACTGTAAGCTTGCAAGAGGGTAGGAGCCTTCTGTGTTGTATGCTCAGTTCATTGACAGTGCTCACTATGTCTGAAATAACAACAAGGGAATTGCTTGATTTCTCCTATAGCTTCTGATTTGTGAACAGCAGGTTGCTGAAGTATATGGAGATGGGGTTGTCCCAAAGGAACAGAATAATAACCTAATAACTACCTTAATTCAGAGCATCAGCAGGAGAGAAAAATATAAGTAGCCACAAGGAATGGCAAATTGTAGCTTCTACAAGGCAAAGGGAAAAAAGAGGCAAACAAACATTTAAAAACACCAAGAAACTCAGGACAGTTATATTAAGATTGCTCCAGTAAAGCTTTCTTAAAACACCTGTATCTGGGGCCTGCCTATTGGCATCATTAATATCATAATCGAGGAATAGATGCTGTGAAACACTAAGAAGCTACCAGAGAGTGGAGAGAAATTGAAGGGGTGAATAACACAGTGAAAACACAGAAGTGCTAGGCTTATGAGGCTCTTTATTCTGCAGCAATTTTATCCAGAGCAAGCCGATGGCTTTTTTAATGCCTTAAATCAAACAGCAGGTATCTACAGCCTCAATGTAAGAAATATTAAGCATTAGCCAACTTTCAGACTTGAAATGTTGCAGAGGTGGAGCTAGAAGATTTCTTAGGGTGGTTTCTCTCCCAATTTTTTCTTCTTTTTTTACCTTTTTTTTTTTTTACCTTCTACTTCATATCCTAAAAACTAACAGAAATAAAATTCCAACTCTGTATCCCTCTGTTGTGGATTTCATCGCCATCTTTGCTATATAGGAAAAAGAGAACTCTTTCCATATGAGTCATGGTCTTAGTCCAAACCCATGGTAAGTGCTTAGTACATGTTTATACTCAAAACACTTCTGTTCCTTTTTTTTTTTTCTAAATAAAGCACAATGTAGAGACTCAAGATCAAGATGAAAAGAGCTATGGTCCTCTTACTTTCTCTTTACAAATAATAATTCTTAAGAGATTTTGGCATTAGTTCTAGAGAAATTTCCAGAGGAAAATGTCCTAGACTCTAGAATCATACAGTCAAAATCTCTGTATTATAAAGAACCAAGAGGTCATCTACACCAAGAACCACAAATTTTTCCTATAAAAGGCCATATAATGAATGTTTTAGGTTTTGTGAGCCGTATAGTCTCTGTCACACCACTCATCTTTGCCATTATAGCATAAAAGCAATGTGTATAATACATAAACAAATGAGCATAGCTGTGTTTCAATAAAACTTTATTTACAAATATAGGCAGTGGGCCAGATTTGGCCTACAGGTCAAAATTTGCAAACCTTTATCTAGACTATCTAGCATGAGATGGAAAAGGAGAACAGAGGAAACTCCTTTAAATTGGGAAACAAAAGAGATTCTGAATATCAGACCTCTATTTGATTATTTGTCTTTTCACTCTTTTAGGTGTAGTATTCCAGCAGTTAAGGGCAGATATTTTAAGTGTACCGCTTCATACATTTTTACATATATATGTATATGTAGATACCACCATCGAGATCATGATATAAAACATTTTCAACAACCCCCAGAAGGCTCCTTCATCTTTCTGAATCAGTTACTCACAGAGGTAACTTTCATTTTTATTTTATCAATATAAATTAATACTGCCTATTCTTGAATGTCACATAAATAAATTAGGTCAGTTTATAACTTGTGTGAGATTTCTGTTGCTCAACATTATGAATGAGAAATTATATATCATTTTATAAAATTCTTGCTCTAAAATGTGAAATTTTAAATACTTTTATTACAGCATTATTTATGTCAATTAACTAAATTTTTTGTGATAAGGCAACAGTTATATAAGTATAGTAGATTTTTTGTGCCCACTGTATTTATACAACTCAAATTATATTAGAATTGACTTGAGCTCCCATCTAACATACTGGCAAAAGGTTTATGATCACCTACTTGGGACTCCTTTCCTTTCCATCACCCCGTGCCCCTTACCCATCATCCAAGAACCGTAAAGGCTTATGTGGTATAAGAGGGGTGGGCCAGCCTTCCCTTCCCATACTGGAAAGAGATCTGGTGTCTACCCATCTGCAGCTTGTCCTCCCAACCTCACACATGTGCTGTGCAGAGTATTTTACTCCAGCCCTGCCAGCCCATTGCACAGTGAAGTCTCTCCCAGGTCTGTCCAGGTCTCTCTTGCTGAGCTCCCTAACCATGATCAGTTAAAGGAGGCCCACTCCGCCAGCAACTCCACTCTCCATTTTAGGACAGGCCGCAGGTGAGCCTCATTTAAGGTCCCAATAGGCATTCACACAGCTATTCATTTCCTCAGAACACTGTCCTAGAGGAGAGTCAGGACTCTGAGAGGCAGTGGATATAGGTAATTAAGAATATGAACTCTTGAATTCAGATGGCTCAAATTCAATTTCCAGATCTCTTACTCGCTAGCTGTGTGAAATTTGGTAAGATGCTTAGCTAATCTGTGCCTGTTTTACCTGTGCAAAATGGTGATAATAATACCTACTTTATAGGGTCAATGTAAGGATTAAATTAATTAATGTATGTAAAGTGATTGGAATAATCCCTGACACATAGTAAGCTACATTACAGAGTGATAGTAATGAACCCTGAAATGCAAAGCCTTCCACTCATCTGCTTTGTATAATAATGTAGGTATTATTATTCTAGGCCCCATAGTAATAAAACTTAATTGCCCAAGTAGGTTTAGTCAGAGGTTCCAAACTCAGCTGATACAGAAATAAAAAATATATATATATATACATACTGAATATATTGTATGATCTTTAACTGTAAAAAGATATACATAAGCATAGAAAACATGCTGCAAGGAACACATGTCAAAATACTGACAGTTACCTTAAGACTGAGATTACAGGGCGCCTGGGTAGCTCAGTGGGTTAAAGCCTCTGCTTTCAGCTCAGGTCATGATCTCAGGGTCCTGGAATCGAGCCCCACATGGGGCTCTCTGCTCAGCAGGGAGCCTGCTTTCCCCTGTCTCTTTGCCTGCCTCTTTGCCTCCTTGTGATCTCTCTCCTGCTGTGAAATAAATAAATAAAATCTTTAAAAAAAAAAAGACTGAGATTACAGATTATTTTAATTCTCTCCTTTATGTATTTTTATATTTTCCAATACAATAAGCACGTGTAACTTTTAATTTTAACAATAAAACTGTCTTTGTAGTTTATTTAAAATAATGTATAAAACTTATATTTGAGTGCTAGATTTTCATATGGTAGAGGCATAATCATGAGGTGAGTTTCCTGGCATGTCTAAACTTTGGTTTGCTGGTAACTAAAAGAGGAATAATAACCCTACTTTAGTTGGTTGTAGGAGTTAAAGGAGAAATCACATAAGGAAATCACATTTATAATGTAATGTGCTATATACAAATGTAAGAAATTTCATCGGTTGTATTATTAGGTTTAAAAAGGCATATAAGGTAATATTCTCAGAAACTCTAGATGTTCATTTATACTCAGGCCATTAGGGGAAAAGTGAATAAAAATTCCAGCTAAGAAGGTGATTTAAAAGCTTATTAAACCATTGTTCCTTCACTTTCTTTGTGTGCGGTCACAGGAGACAGTGGCTGGCTGGTTTACCTGCTTATAAGATAGAAAATCCACGTGAACACACCAAGAGCGCTAAGACGATTTCAGTGCTATAAACATTAGAAGCCTGATAGGAGCCTACTTACTAGGGATGAAAAAATGAATAAGACAGATCATTATCCTAAAAAGTTTCACAGTATAGAAAATTTGGAGACAATTACATGCATTTTTATTCTACCTTAATCTCAGAAATGCATATATTTTAAATCCTTATGGAATGTATCTTGATTTTTGTAGTTCCTGTTGCTTTTCATAAATTTTAAAGATTGACTTGGTTGTTGTTCACATACACACAGACACACGCAGACACACACACATCCCTGTCATTTTAATTGTTAAAGCTGGCAGACAGATCAGGAAACACGCTCTGATTCATTGTTCAGTTTTCAGCTCTTATGGACACCAGTTTGTTTAATAAGACGGTGAGTCTGGAAAGCTGTTCCTAAGAGTGGGCTGAATAAAATGAAGTTCTCAGTTCTTTTCTAATTTTCTAAACTCTTCAAAGGATCCTCCGATCTTTGTCTTTCCCTTCTTCTCCCCACAGGCAATTATTGAGACTAATACTCTGAAATTTGACTGGAAATTCAAGGAGGGATTAAAAGAACAATTATTCTGTGTTTGTTTTACTAGTCCTCACACCACTTTTTGTCACAAACACATGGTCATCAGAAGTAGGTGGATCTCAGAAAAGTATGGTCAAAGTGTAGTCAGAGAGCTGCCCTTCACTGTCTGGGGCAGTAGCTCTAGTTAGAGGAACTCATTTTGGATACAGTCACAGATCTAGGCCCTAGAACAGTGGTCCCACCTTGACCACTCACTAGCTATGTGAACTAAGTGGTTTCTACATTGTTTCCAATCCTCATCAATTTCCCTAGTGCAAAGTGGAAAACTTAATAAACACAGGGCTCTTACAAAGCACAAATGGGCTTATATCCTCTTTCTTTCAGTCTTATCCAAAGCAGCCTTTGGCAATGTACATAAAATACAAGTGATCTATTTCTTTTATAATGGGGTTTAAACAAATCATGAAGTGATTAAAAGATTGAATTTGGGATCCATTGACCTCCTTCATGGGGAAATGCCACTGGGAAAAGGAAAAGAGCAGGTAGCCCACTAGGTTTGAAATTCTTGTCATTGAGATTTCTGGGTAAAAGACTATTAGTATCTGTTCATGTCTTCTGCCCATTTTTTTGACGTGTTTATCTGTCTTTTGGGCATTGAGTTTGAGGAGTTCTTTATAGATCTTGGATATCACCCCTTCGTCTGTAGTGTCATTTGCGAATATCTTCTCCCATTCCGTGGGTGGCCTCTTTGTTTTATTGACTGTTTCCTTTGCTGTGCAGAAGCTTTTTATCTTGATGAAGTCCCAAAAGTTCATTTTCGCTTTTGTTTCCTTTGCCTTTGGCGACGTGTCTTGAAAGAAGTTTCTGGGGCCGAGGTCAAAGAGGTTACTGTCTATTTCTCCTATAGGATTTTGATAGATTCCTGCTTAATGTTGAGGTCTTTCGTCCATTTCGAGTGTATCTTTGTGTATGGTGTGAGAGAATGGTCAAGTTTAATTCTTCTATACAGAGCTGTCCAATTTTCCCAGCACCATTTACTGAAGAGACTGTCTTTTTTCCACTGGATATTTTTTCCTGCTTTGTCAAAGATTATTTGACCATAGAGTTGAAGGTCCATATCTGGACTCTCTTACTCTGTTCCATTGATCTATGTGTCTGTTTTTGTGCCAGTACCCTTGGTGTCTTGGTGTTGGTGGGAATGCAAGTTGGTGCAGCCACTTTGGAAAACAGTGTGGAGATTCCTCAAAAAATTAAAAATAGAGCTACCCTATGACCCTGCAATTGCACTACTGGGTATTTATCCCAAAGATATGGATATAGTGAAAAGAAGGGCCATATGTACCCCAATGTTCATAGCAGCAATGTTCACAATCACCAAACTGTGGAAAGAGCTGAGATGCCCTTCAACAAATGAATGGATAAAGAAGATGTGGTCCATATATACAATGGAATATTACTCAGCCACCAGAAAGGATGAATACCCAACTTTTGTATCAACATGGATGGGTTTGGAGGAGATTATGCTGAGTGAAATAAGTCAAGCAGAGAAAGTCAGTTACCATATGGTTTCACTTACTTGTGGAACATAAGGAATAAAATGGAGGACATTAGGAGAAGGAAAGGAAAAGTGAATTGGGGTAGATCGGAGGGGAAGACGAAAGATGAGAGACTAGATTCTGAGAAACAAACTGAGGGTTATGGAGGGGACAGTTGGGGGGATGGGTGAACCTGGTGGTGGGTTATTACTTTCCATTCTCTAGAGAAAAATCAAAAACTAGCAACTAGCAGACACAAATTCCACAAAGAGGGAGATAAAAGAATTTTTTAAAAAATTTGCTCATTCCTATTTTCTCTCCTTGTAACATGTACAAATTATTTCCTCGGATGGAAGAGTCAGACTCTAAGCCCCTCACCTTAGGAACACTAGTGACCATTTTTTCAATGATAAGGGTACAGAAAGCTTTCACGACATGAAGATCCAAAAGGTTTCTTAGCCCATGAGTAGGAGTTTCAAAGGGCCCCTTGGAATCCAGAGGGAGTCAAATTCCTCAGTTATATGTTCTAGGGCCACTTAGCTCTCTTTAGGACACCCACAAAAATACGATTTATTTGTGTGGTTATTTGATTTATGTCTTGCACATCCCCTCAACAATAAGCTTCATGAAAGCAGAGACCTGGTTTGGTTTTTGTTTGTTTGTTTGGATCTCTATATAATCCCCATTGACTGGCATAGAACTTATCATGTAACTGGAGCTCAATAATATTTGGTGAAGAGCAAAAAAAGAGATAATGGTGGTTAATATTTATTGAAGCTTTCCTATATGCCAGACAGTGCTAAGGAGTCTGCATACCAATTCCCTGCAGGTAGACACCTCATTATGTCCCTTACACAGTGATGAAATAGAGGCTTAGAAAGGTTGGGTTATTTGCACAAGGTCACGCTGCTGGAAAGGTGCATAGCCACAGAAGTTCACAAGTTAGACTGGGTTACTCCCGACTCACATTCTATCTATTCTCTTCTTTGTTCTTATTTTTCTTTTAATCTTTTAATCATCCCCTTTTCTGCTATAATAGCACAGTGAAGAAAGAACTAATGGTCACATTTCCTACATAGCTCTCACATTGAGAAAAGTGATTTCAAGCTGCAGGTTCTTTCTTAGCTAACTGTTCTACGAGTCCAACCCTGAAGAGTGAGGAAAAGAGCTCCATACACCTGACATTCTCTCTGAAAACCTGAGGCCATAAAGACAGTTGGAGAACACTGGTACAAGGAAATTTTTTACAAAAAAAAAAAGGAAATCTGAGTGTGTCGCTAACAGCACTTAAATATAAAGAATAAAAGCAAAATTCAGGTACTATCCCAAAATCAGTAAAACTTGCAGTTATAAAGGTGGAATATTTGGAAGTTCTTCTCTTTCCTGTATTTTGTTCACCAGGTTCGGTGTTCATAAAATTATAGTCATCCCAGGCCTAACAATACTTACATTGTGGCTTATCTGTTCTTGTGTAAATGACAGTTTACCATAGGGCTTTTCAACATCAGCATTACTGACATTTAGGATGAGAAAAGTATGTTGTAGGGGCTGTCTTATGCATCGTAGGATGCACTTAGCAGTATCCTCTGCCCACTAGATGCCAATAACATCCCTTATGACCATTAGAATGTCTCCAGGTATTGTCAAATATCCCTTGGAGGGCAAAATTACTTCTGGTTGAGAACAAGTACCCTTGCGAAATTTTTAGTTATTTTTTTCCCCCACAAAATCAGAAAAGATACAACTAAACTTGCAGTCTGTGACAGTTATCAGTCTTCCTCCCATCTGATCCAAGGTCTATCTGAACACTACTCAACAATAGCTCTAGAGCTCAGTCCCACCTACTTCTTTTCTTTCCAGTTTTATTGAGATAGAATTAACATACAACACTGTTAGTTTAAGTTGTACCACATAATGATATGATATGTATATATATTATGAAATGATTACCATGATAAGCTAACATCCATCAAATCACATGGCTACAATTTTTCTTCTTATAATGAGAACTTCTAAAATCCAGTCTTTTAGGGATATCTGGGTGGTTCAGTTAGTTAAGCATCCAAGTATTGATTTCAGCTCAGGTAATGAGCTCAAGGTTATGAGATCAAGCCCCAGGTCAGGGTCTCTGCTGGGAATAGAGCTTGCTTAATATTCTCTCTCCCTCTTCTCCCTCCCCCTCCTTCTCTAAAAACGTAAATAAATAAATAATAAAATCAATTCTTTCAGCAACTTCCAAATATATATAATTGTATTGTTCAATATATAAATATATAATATTGTATTGTTAATGATAATCACCATGCTGTACATTACATCCCAGAATTTATTTATCTTCTCACTGTATTTATGAATATTCATGGATGAGGTCTTTTCTCTGTGAGACAAATGTGCTAATAGTCTTTTTCCTAGGAGAAGGGATAAGCATGTGTGATACAGAAATTCCTGAATAGAGTACTGGCCTGAATCCATGACCCTTTGCATCTTCCAACAAGCCAAGTTGCTCAATAAATATTTACTGAATGACTAGACCAATGAAAAAACTATCCAGGATCTCAAAGGATGTTCAGGGAATATATTTCCATAAGACATTAACATATGTTATTTAGGAAAATAGGGGAGTCAGTTGTTAACTAATTTTCATTTCACTCTGGGTAAATCAAAGTAAACAAGTTTCTTTCAAGCTCCTCAGAGTCTTTAATGGACTACACTGCAACTTTCTGTTCTAAAAGGAAGTCAGTCATAATATGTGGAATTTCCTAAGATTATTTGACACAAATTTTTCACTATAATAATTTCATAGACTTTTGCTTCAGTTGGGGAATATATTTTCAATACTTCTGAATACATTTAAAGTGAAACAGCAATATTTAAAATCACTTGAAATTAGAATTTACTAAGAATAAATATTTTCAGAAGACAAATTACATAAGCATGTTAAAGGAAATACCTTGTAATTTACTCACTCTGATGGAAAATCTGAACCATTATAACCAAGAAGTGAATCTGGTATAAAATACCTCCTATTGTTACCTATCTTCTCACCATTGACATTTTGCTTCCCTATTCCATCATTGTTAAAATGAATATAAAATGGCTTCAGGTTTCCAGTCTGGCATGTAAAGAATCTAGAAATTGACATTCTATCTTAACAACAAGTAAAGCTGAACAAACTGAAAGTAGCAACAATTCTTCTTAAAAGTGAAATCATGGGGCAAACCATTGGCTCCAAAATTGGAAAGACGGACAGGCAGAAACAAAGAATCACAACTCGCCAGAGCAGAAACCGTCTGGCAGAAACCTCCTCAAGAACCAGTAACCAGTAGGGGCCAGGTGGAGGGAGGGGGCCCCCGAACTCTACATAACTGATGAATTGCTGGAGGCTCAGTGTGGCAACTCTGAGAATTAAAAACTCCCTCAGGAGTTTTACCTTCAGAAGTCCTACTAGGTCCTCACAGTGAACATTAGAGAAAATGCTTCCAGCAGGGAAAGAGGAAAAGTAACCGCTTTGGAATACACCAAAGCATTCTGTTCTTAACAAAGGCCTTCCCTCAGATGAAACTATTTTACCAGAGCCTAAACAATCTGGAGAGAGGGAAATCGCCAACTCCCGCCCCCACCCAAAATTCTGTCCCATCTAAGGGTGGAAAAGTTGAGAAATCTTGATGAAACTCACAATCCAGAGGCACAGGCTCACAGAAGGCCTGGGACCTAATCATAGCTTCCCTTTCCCAACACCTTCCCATGACATCACAAAAGACCTTTTTCTACAGTTGCTCTTACATAGTACATCATGTCCACTTTTCAACAAAATTTACAATTCAGTCTAAAAGGCAAAAAACATAGTTTGAAAAGACTGAAGACTGAACAAGAATGTGAGATATGACAGAAATGTTCAGACCAAGAATTTTTAAAACTATGATTAATATGCTAAGGATTTTCATGGAAAAAGTAGATAGCAACAAGAAACAGGTGGATAATGTAAGCAGAGAGATGGAAATTCTAAGAAAAAAATCAAAAAGAAATGCTAAAGCTCAAAAACATAACAGAAATAAAGGGTACTTTGGATGGGCTCATTAACAGACTGGAAATGGCTGAAAAAATCTCTATGTGGCAGGAAAAAGATAAATATTGTATAATTGCATTTTTACATGGAATCTTAAAAACAAATGAAGTACACACACACACACGCACACACACGCACACACACACACACACACACAGAAGCCAAGCTCATGGATATAGAGAACAGATTCATGGTTACCTGAGGCAGGGGATGAAGGATAGGTGAAATGGATCAAGTGAGTCAAAAGTTATAAAATTCCATTTATAAAATAAGTCATGAGAATGTAACATATAGTAGCATGGTAACTATACTTAATAACATTGTATTTGAAAGTAGCTAGAGTGGATCATGAAAGTTCTTATCAAGGGGCACCTGGGTGGCTCAGTCAGTTGAGTGTCCTCTTGATTTCCGTTCAGCTCATGATCTCAGGGTCCTGAGATCAAGCCCCACGTTGGTCTTTGTGCTCGCCAGGGACTCTGCTTGGGGTTCCCTCTCTCCTTCCCTCCCTCTCCCTCTGCCCCTCCCCACTGCACATGCACTCTCTCTTTCTAAAATAAATAAATAGATCTTTAAAAAAAGTTCTAATCAAAAGAAAAAAATTATAGCTATGTATAATGATGGATGTTAACTGCACTTATTGTGATGATCATTTTTGCAATACAAATATTGAATCATTATGTTGTACACCCGAAACTAATATAGTGTTATGCCAGTTATACCTTGATTTTAAAGAAAGAATCTGTGTGCTTGATCATATGACAATGGAAACTTATAAAACTGAAGAGCAAAAGAAAAAAAACACTGAAAAAATAATAGAATATCCAAGAACTATAGGACAACTAAAAATGTGTAACATATGCATAACAGGAACACCAAAATGTGAAGGAAGAGAAAAGTGAACAGAAGCAATATTTGAAGCAATAATGACTGAAAATTCCCCCCCAATATAATGTCAGGCACCAAACTACAGATCAAGAAAGCTCAGAGAACATCAAGCAGAGTAAATGCAAAACAAAAAACAAAAACTACACTTATTTTTTTTAAGATTTAGTTAATTTATTTGAGAGAGAGAGGGAGAGAGAGAGGTGCAGAGGGGCAAAGCGAGATAGAGAAGGAGAATCTCAAGCAGACTCCCTGCTAAGCACGGAGCCCAACACAGGGCTAAATCTTTTGATCCCAAGTTACCTAGATCATGATCTGAGCCAAACCAAGAGTCAGACACTTAACCAACTAAGCCACCCAGGCACCCCCAAAAACTACACTTATGAATGTCATATTCAAAATTGAGAAAATCAAAGGTTAAAAAAAAATCTTGAAAGAAGTCAGAGGGGGAACAAAGCACCTTACATTAAAGGAGCAAAGATAAGAATTATATCTGGAAAAGGAAAAAAAGAATTACATGTGACTTCTCAGAAAGCATACAAGGAAGAAGGGAATGGAGTAGAATACTTAAAGGGTTGAGAAAAGAAAAATGCCAAACTAGAATTCTGTATCCTGAGAAATTATCCTTCAAAAGTGAAGGATAAAGACTTTCTCAGATAAACAAACACTGAGGGGATTTTTGCCAGTAGACCTACCTTGCAAGAAATGTTAAAAGTTCTTCAGAGAGAAATAAAATAAAGCAGAATAGAAACTTGGATCTACATAAACAATAGAAGCACATAAAGGAGTAAGTGAAGTAAAAATAAAAACTTATTTTTCTTATTTTAACATAACATAACATTTGTTCAAAATAATAATGGCAAAAATGTATTCAATATACTTATGCATGTGTGTGTCTATGTGTGTGTGTGTCTGTGTGTGTCTGTGTGTATCTGTGGTTATGTATGACAGCACTGATACAAGAGTTGTAAACATATATTGCAAACTCAGTGAAACCACTNTTCAAAATAATAATGGCAAAAATGTATTCAATATACTTATGCATGTGTGTGTCTATGTGTGTGTGTGTCTGTGTGTGTCTGTGTGTATCTGTGGTTATGTATGACAGCACTGATACAAGAGACAGGAAGGAAGAATTAGGATTATTTTATTTTTATAAGTTACTTGCACTACCCATGAAGTGGTATAGTGTTATTTGAAATGAACTTCGATTAGTTGTAAACATATATTGCAAACTCAGTGAAACCACTAAAAAAAAGTTTTAAAAGAAGAATAATTGATTCTAAAAAAGGAAAAAAATTGCCAAAACTTTGAATCAACCAAGCGACCAAAATGTCCTTCAGTTGGTGAATGAATAAAGAAGTAGTGGTACATCCAGACAATAGAATATTATTCAGGGCTAAAAGGAAATGAACTATCAATCCATGAAGAGACACAGAGGAACCTTAAATGCATATTACTAAGTGAAAGAAACCAATTTGAAAAGTCCACACACTTTATCATTCCAACTATGTGACATTCTGGAAAATGCAAAAGTACAGGGACAATAAGAAGATCAGGAGTTTGACGGGAGGGAGGGATGAGTAGGCAGAGCACAGAGGAATTTTAGGGCAATGAAACAGTCCTGTATAATACCGCAACAATGGATACGTGTCATTACACACTTGTCAAAACCCACATAATATACAACACTGAGAGTGAACCCTAATGTGAACTGTGGACTTGGGGTGACAACAATGTTTCAATATAGGTTCATCTATTATAACAAAGGTACCACTGTAGTGGGGGATGTGGATAGTGAGGAGGGGGAGGGGAGGGAAGCGGGAATAAATGGGAACTGTGTACTTTCTGCTCAGTTTTGCTGTGAGACCAAAATTGCCCTAAAAATTAATTTTTAAAAATCGATATAAACCATGTCTTATCCTTGGTTCTCCAACTTTCAGAGGGTCGCAAACAAATTTAATAAACTAATTTGTACCACTGAAAGCATTCTATATTGCATTGAATAGTTGGAAATCATCAGGGAAAAGACAGTCACTCAATTCTTCACTGAAAAAAAGAAATAAGCTACATTAGCTAAAGGAAAGAGGTCTAGCAACGAAGGTGACTCAAAGGAGCTAGAAGTGAAGTCAGAGTCACAGAGAAAAGAAGTAATGAGGATGTCCTATCCAAGCATGAAAAAGGACATAATGAAGGGTGAGAATGAAGTGGCAGCGCAGTCATTTTGGAAACAACAACTTCATGCAGTCTGTTCACGGCTTGTTTGATAATAATGAATTTTTGTGTGTACCATTTACATCTCTAATCCTTTTATCATACATGTAAAATGAAAATAATATATATTCTACTTTTCTGGGTTATGAGCTTTTAAGATTGAGAAAGTCCACATTTTCAATATAGCATTTAGTGAACAGCACTTTGTTCTCATATCCATCTAAGTGAACCTGAATTTCTAGAGGCCAGGGACTTTGTTTCCTCTTCACCTCTCTAATCTTACCATTCAGCATAGTGTCTGCCATACAGTGAGCTTAATACACACTCACTGAATACAAGAAGATGGAGAAAAGAGAGGGAGAGAAGGAAAGAGGAAATAAAGGGAAGGGGGAGCCAACAAGGGAGAAAATAAGGGAAGTAATAAAGGAGGGTGGAAGAGAGGGAAGGAGGAATTAAGGGAAGGAATGAAGGAAAGAAGGAAAGCTGGCTTTAACAATCCAAGAAAGAAAAAGTGGAATCAGATTCATCAAAACCCAAAGTCCTTTGTCTAGAAGAGATAAGAGACTATGGTCGAAAGAAGCAAAGCTATGTAATTGATCTGAGAGATGAATGAAGTAAGGATAAAAGGGGAATTTCAAGGGGTTCAAATAATGAGTTGTATTTATGGCACTTTGTAAGTATGTGTGCCTAATTGGTCTTAATAGTGGGTTCAATCCACTTACCCCATTGTCCTTCAGGGTTTATTATAGAGCATTTGTCCTGTATCTCTAGAAAATGATGTAGACATATTTATCCTTCTCTATTCCACAGAGAAAGTGAGGTAGCAGTTTTGACATATAATAATGTCATTCTTTGCATCATATTTTTAAATACCATTGCAAAGAAACATATCTTGACTGAATGTATTTCTAACTATACATAGCAGTTTAACAGAGGATAAAGCAGTCCATGGAGAAACAGATATTCAGTCTCTTTCTTCATCTCTCTCTGATTTTCTCTCTGTCTCTCATATACACACCCCTTTTAATTTATCAGAATAAATCACCCTTCCCCCAAATTTAAATCTAATATATTAGCTTCTAACACTTTACTCATCTATATCAACACCTACTCTATTTTCTAACAAAAAAATGAATGTATTACCTATTTAAACAAGTCTGTGTATCCCTTTTGCTCATATTAAATAAATAAATGTTTATTTTTTTCTCATCCTTTTTGGAAGACACTAACATCTTATTAGTTTGGCTTTAACTCTGCAATTTCTTCCTTTATGTACTATTTCTTTTCTTGTTTTATTTCTTGCGTCCTCCTCTATTTCCTGATGGAGGGAAGATTACCACCCCTGACTCAAGCACTCATGACAGACTGGCCCCAACAGCTGCACCTGATTTAAGTAGGGCCCAGGCTGCAATGTCACCTTTCTTAGGTGGCACATATACCAAAGCTACAGCCTGGCCCTTGAGAGGAATACCACATTTGAACTGGGGATACCTGGGTTGCTCTCTTCTGTACTCTAATGCAATTTATCACTGCCAGCATGATTTCAGCAAGAGCACCCAGAAAAAAATATATGCCCACTGTCCCTGCCTCCATCCGTTTTTATTCTTATATTTTCAAATACTATAGAAGCCTCCAAGCTACATTATACTTTTTCTAGATCCTTATAATATGAAATATTATTTTTTCTTTATATAAAGTGTCTTAGATGAAAAGGTTATGTTTGTTTATTTTCATTTCTGAAGACTTCTACTGCTAGCATCAGGGAGTTAGAAATAAATGTGCCCAAACAAAATGTCTTACTCTGAATGCTTCCTAGATTCATCTTCTATTTCTGTGATAGTGCTGACCTCTGGCGTTCAGAACACTGACATTTTCTTTAACTTCATTTATATTTATTATTTTCAATCTTTCTTCTGGGGTTTGGCTCTTCTGTTAGGGAAATCTGATAAAAATTCTATATTCAGTACCAAATAATTGCCTTTTAATGAGAGAACTGAATCTGAGAATTAGGGATTGGGGACTTTTTAAAATCTGAATTTTTAGAAGAGATAGAGACATTTTCTTATTTTATTTTATTTTTATTTATTTTCTTAAAAGATTTTATTTATTTATTTGACAGAGAGAGAGAGAGAGAGATCACAAGTAGGCAGAGCAGCAGGCAGAGAGAGAGGGAAGCAGGCTCCCTGCTGAGCAGAGAGCCCCATGCGGGACTCAATCCCAGGACCCTGAGATCATGACCTGAGCCGAAGGCAGAAGCTTAACCCACTGAGCCACCCAGGCGCCCCAAGATAGACATTTTCAATGATCATCATAGACATTCCCTTTGAAACATCTCAAACTGAACACAGTCCAAAACCAAACTCCCCATTTCTCTTACAGCCTTCAGCCTTCCACTTGCTCATACTAAAGTCCTTAGAGTTAACCATGACTTCTCTATTTCTCCCCCACTAAAAATCCATGAGAAATCCTGTGGCTTCTACTGTCGAACACATCAGAATGCAGCCACTCTTTACACTCTTGCCGCCACCACTCTGTCCCAAATCACATACTCTCCGACTAGGGTTATGGTGCTAACTTTGTAATTGGTCTCCCAGAGCCTATATATAGCTTCCCTCCTACATGGAGATTGTTCTCTTTAGGCCACCACGGTCCTTTAGAAATGGAAAGCAGATTAGGGCATTTCTCTGCTCAAAACCCTCAATGGCTTCCAGAGCTCTCAGAGAAAAGGCTAAAGTCTGGAGATACCAACAAATCCCTGTCTAACCACACCCCACCTCCCTAACTTCACTTTCATATATCAACACCACCCCCACTCCACACACACTATCTAGCAACACAGACATTTTTGGTTATTTCTTAAACAAAGACACTGACATGACCTGAAGGTTCTTGGCTTCATTAACCTTTAAACTGGATTTTCTTGACTTGAGGCCCCCGACTTCATTTTTCTTAGAGTTTTTACTATAGAAAACCTGTAATTGTACATTCTTTCTCTTCCCTTTTGAGATGCAAATCGTTTCCTTGTTTAAAATCCAGAAATGTCTGGGGTTCCTGGGTGGCTCAGTCAATTAAGCATCTGTATTCAACTCAGGTCATGATACTGGAGTCTTAGAATCAAGTCCAAGTCGGGCTCCCAGCTCAGTGGAGAGTCTGCTTCTCCCTCTGAACCTGCCCCTTCTCATGCTTCTCTCTCTCTCTCTCTTTCTCTCTCTCTCTCTCTCACTCAAATAAGTAAATAAAATCTTTAAGGAAGGAAGGGAGGGAGGGAGGGAGGGAAGGAGGGAGGGAGGAAGAAAGGAAGGAAAACCCCAGAAATGTCTTTCTCTAGGACCTGAGAGTCATGTCTTTGAAATGTGACTATCAAGGAAGATAGTGCCCCATCTCCCAGTCTCTATGGGAAACTAAGAGACTAACTTCCATGTTCTACATTCTAACACTACCTCCTGTCCACAAAGATATGAAAAAAGTTTACTTTTCCTTTGGTTAAAGTCAATTAATAGACACAGATGGCCTCTGATTTCCTCACCAACCAATCTCTTAAAAATTTCCAGTCCTTTTTTTGTGGAGTTTGATCTCTGACCCCCGTTACAATAGTCGAAAATAAAATCTTTACCTGTTTAACTTTGTAGGGTGCCAATTTTTCTTCAATAGCATGAGGTACACAAATTCCTTGGGCTCTGAGTATTTGTTGTTACAGATTCCTTAGGCTCTGAGTACTTGTTCCCTCTCTCTGGTGTATGTGGTTACCTACATGTCTGCGTGACTTGTGTGCCCACTTCCTTCAGACCTTTGTTCAGAATTCTGTCTGATCCATGAACTCCTCTGCTCTGCATAAAACGGTAAATTCTACCCCCTCGAGTATTCTATACACTTTAATTTGCTTCATCCTTCTCCATAGAATTTGTCATTATCTGAACTTACTATATATATTCATTTTTTCTCATCTTTCTCCATTACAATATATGCTCCATGAGGGCAGGAATTTTTTTCTTTTTTCAGGTTTGTTTACTGCTGTATCCTTCACATTTTGATAAAGGTATTGAGGATATGTTCAAATAAGTATTTGTTGCACACAAGAAGAAAAATGAATGGAGAGATCAATGGCTATACAGTGCCTTTTTGTGTCTTCAGAGGCAAAAACCTAAGTTCAAACTTTAATAATTCAGTTACCCAAAACCTGTCAATTTCTGACATAAACAGACTGAGCACCATCATTGGTATAGTCTGTGAAACAAATATGTGAATTCATTCCAAATGCAACTTTACCTACAATGTAGACAGATACGAGGTAAAACAAGAAAAAGTAATAACTGAAAGTGGATTCCTTTAGAAAAAACATACATTTCATAGGCTTATCGCTTCTCCTTTGCTTTTCCTGTATTTCCAATTCAGTGACTATTGAAGAATCTACAAAATGGAACTTTAGAAGACATAGCAATGAATAAGATGTAGCTCCTATTATAAAAAATTATGTTCTAATAAGAAATAAAACAACTTTGAAATGGAAATTAGGAGGGAAGTTACTAATGATAATTGAACATATGAAGAAAAATGGGAACATATTTTTAAAAAGAAACCTGTGAGTCACCTGGGTGGTTTTGTCGGTTGGGCTTCCCAGCTCTTGGTTTGGGTCAGGTCATGATCTCAGGGTTCTGGGATTGAACCCCATGTCAGGAGGGAGTCAGCCGGAGATTCTCTCTCCCTTTCCCTCTGTCCCTCTCCTCCACCTTCCCACACTCCCCCACCCCGTTCTCTCTCTCTCTCTCTCTCTCTCTCTCTCTCATACACACACACACACACACACACACACGCAGGCACACAGTGCTCTCTCTTTCTCAAATGAATAAATAAATCTTAAAAAAAAAGAAACTCGTGAATTGCCAATTAACTGGAATATTTGATAGAATATATACCTTCAAGAGAGAGGACTTTTACTATGCCCTGGCCTGCGTTGTACTCCTCACCCCACCCAGGCCCTGTAAAATAATGCTATACTTAAGAGCAAAGAACAGTGGTCAGCCATCTGTCACCTAACTTGTGAAATGCTGAAAAGTTATTCTCCCTTAGCTTAGATCTCTCTGGTATTATTCAAGATAACAATAATAAGAGCTAACATATAGAAAGTGCTCACCATGTGCCAGGTGCTATTTAAAACACTTTACATGGATCATCTTATTTACTCCTCTCAACTCTATGAGGTTGTATTATTAATGTCCCTGTTTACCTGCCAAGAGTCATACACCAGTTAAGTGGCAGAATCAGGACAGTTACAAAAATCAGGTGAAGACATTGGATAAATTATCATATAAAAATTGTACGGCTACTAGATAAGGGAATAAGTAGTAGTTGGCATAAAAAATGTGTAATTACCCTGCTTTCCGCCAAAGGCCCTAAAATACCTATCTAAAGGGAACTGCATCATTAATATCTATTCACAGCTTGCCAGTGGGTTCCTCAGACCCTTAAGAAAAGAGGATTATATATGACTCCGTCCTTTCACAACGTATAATGAACTCATTTAAATCCTGTGGCCAATTTGAAACATTTTATAGAGACACTATTGCCAATGCTAGAGCATTTTTCATTTGTAAAAATAATCCTAATTGCTGGTCTTGCAGCTGCAGATTGCAAAACATAAAATGAAAATATGAACTGTCCAAGATTATTTTAAAATAAAAAAGAGGGAAATTTGTGTTAACCTTTAAAGAGGTTAAGAATATAGCATCTAGAATCAGAAATACTTAGATTCAAAATGTAGCATGGCATTTGTTGGATATTGACTTGAACAACTTACTGAACTATTTGGAACTGAAGTTTTTTTCATATGTTGGAAGATAAAATTAGTGCATGTTTGAAAGAATATTATGAGAATTAAATTCAGTAATACATATATTTCAATGAGCATATGCCTATCATGGAAAAAGCACTCTGGAAATTAGTTTACTCTTGGTGTTATTGCTGCTAAATTTTGCAGAATCACAATCAACATATACACTTCAATAAAATTTAACAAGTAATAATAATAATTAATTATAGTATCATAGAATTTATTACGATTTAATTTTCAACTTTAGAAAAATACTAAAGTTTATTAATTATAATATGCTCTAATTTGGTTTTCTTTTTCAACTACTTTTTTTGTTTCCTTTTCTGATAGCCTATAAGCTCATTGAAGACAGAGATTGAGTCTCCTTCATTTGATTCAACAAGTCTTTATTTATTGCCCGCTATGTGTCAGCCATCATTCTAAACTCAGAGAAATCGGTAATTAACTAAAAAGAAAAAGTTCTTATCTTCATAAGGCTTTTTTTTTAGGGTAAAACCTGGCAATAAACAAGCAAATAAATATACTATATATAATATATATTTGAGAGGGATACTCCCAGTATCTGAATAGGAACTGGTTCATAATAGGTATTCATTTAATCTGAATTAAATTTAATATGATTATTTTAATATGTCTTTATAACATGGGAAATATGTAGAAGTATGCTGGAGTGAGCTCTTTCCAGCTTAGGAGAGCAGATTATGGCATTTCTTCCCAATTCTGTGTTCAGTGACAACTTTTGTAACTTTAAATTAGCCTGGTAGAAGAGTTTTTACACTACAAAAATCAACAATGCTACAAATTACAGCTGTTTTTTCTGAGATGCAGTTGTTAAAAATTTATCAGCACACTTCCTGATTGAAGTTGACCAAGTGTGGAATCTGAATTTTATGTACTTCTGAAAATAACCCTTAGTATATCACATTAATATATTAACATATGTTAATATAATAGCACATTAATATATTAATATATTTCAGATAGTAAAATTTACAAATTGTGTAACAATGTTAGTCTAAAGATGATTTTAAAAATATACTTATATAAATAGAATTGTTTTCTCCCAATAATAAGTAACTATCTCTTGATTATTCAAACCCATGGAAGAAACAGAACATGGATAACCCAGTAAATCAACCAAGTAATAAATGTTTCTTATTTAATATTAAATATGCCTTTTAAATAAACAATTTGTGTTTTGAATAAGAATTTATTATGATATTAAGCATTTTGTATACTTTAAACATAATAACTCTATCTATAGAGGGAAAAGAGAAGCTTCTGGGTGTTAGAAGTAAGCATATTTAAAATTATTTTCCGGTGGAAAATCCCATGAAAATTATTTAGAAAAATATGCAGAGCTACAATGTCCTGGGCTAGAAATTTCCCAGGAGCTCACGCCTAGGGAATATAAGTTATTAAATCATAATTTTAAAAAGAAAAATGAAAAAGCCCTTGAAATTCTGCTACAACACGTGATTTATTTTTTAAATTTTGATGGTATAATGTATAAAATTTATTATGTTTTAGATATATATTCCTACTAAGTATTGGATATAGATTTGTTTCCGAATCAAAAACTTAAGGAAAAAAAAACACTTATGCATCCCTTAGTCACCCAGAGATCTCATAGAAGGGGAATAAGTGAGTCTGAGAATTATCAGTGTGTTCCCCAAACCACTTCAAACTGTATTTCTCACCTATGGCCCACCTGAAACATCCAGATTGTGTTATATTTTAGTTCAATAGTAATAAATGCTTATCATTTATGGAAAACTACCCCATCCCAGAAACAGTTCTTGGCACTTCGTATACTATCTCTAATGTCCCTAACAACCCTCTCAGGAAACCCTAATATTACAAATGAGGAAATCTGTGCTCAGAAACTAAGAATTTCCTCCTAAGTCAAACAACTAGCAAATGATAAACCCAGAAATCTAAAAAAAATGCCCTTCTGGCTCCAAAGCTCATGTGAGTTTATTGGACTTATTGGTAATTACCTACTTTTTCTGCTAATCACCCTTAATTTGTTCTGTGGCAGTCTTTTTCCTGGGGAAAAGAACATAAACATCAATTTGGCAATGGGGGCAATTATCTCCATAAACACTACCATCTAAACCAACTCAAAGCAGATTGAATTGGAACCAAAAGTTCTCCTAGCTTCAGTTCAGATGATCTGTTTTGATTAGCTTTACAAATGGTACAAGTGTCCTTTTGAGTTTATGCCAGGAGCAAAGTAGAAGTTCTGGCCTTTTTTTTTTTTTTTCCTGCCAAGCAGTTTATACTTCAATTTGTGACAAAATAGTTGTAGGTAAAAAGAAACTGTCTAGCTAGAACTTCCATTTCCAGGTCAAATGGCAGCTTCTGTTAAAGAAGCCAAAAATCATTTTCAAAGGAAAGACTTTCTACAGTAAACTTTCCTTCAAGATAGCATACAGATAAGATTTGAGTGGAAACAAACTATTTGAGTCCCTCAAGTAAACCTAAGGAAAAAGAATGTAGGTAAAAATAGTTGTACTGTGAGATAAGAAGTTATGTACAATGCAGGAATAATGAATTAAATAAAAAGAGAGATACTATGAATTATACAGTCCCCTAAGTCATAAATGTTGAGGGAGGAGAAGGCAAGCTGAGGGCAAAGCACAAGCTGACAACCTGCTAACTCCCCCTCCCCCTATTCCCCCCTTTCTCCCACAGGTGGGATACGTGTGACTTTCCTCAGGCACTCCTTCCCTAAGGGAAAGGGAAAACAAATAGTTAACTAACAGAGCTTACAGTCCAGCAAGACAGGAATCTCCCTCAGTTTACAAATGTCTTAGTGATTTACAAGAAAAAAAGCATTCTTATCAATAACCTAACTTCCAGAAAGAAACTCCCAACTGTCTTAATGTTAATAATGCTTTACTAGAGGGATAAACACCCTTGACAATGACAAAGCCTCCAATATCTCCTTGGTCCACTTTAGCATTTGAAAGTTCTTTTGAAAACCTCCCTTTTTCCAGTCACCATCCACAACCACCATGCAGCAGCTCTTTCTGCCCATGTGTCCTCTCCCCGTGCTTTAATAAAATCACCTTTTTGCACCAAAGACATCTCAAGAATTCTTTCTTGGCCATCAGCTCTGGACCTCACCTACATTCAAAACTACATCAAAACATGTCAGAGGGCTAGGGCCTAATTTCTTATAAATATGTCCTTATCTATTTACAACATATGTTTAGAGGATTCTGTGTGACTTAAGGAGTGAAACACGCTCACCAGTCTCTCTTTCTGCCTTCCTTTATTTACCCAAATATTGACAAGCATAGCAGTTAGTTGAAACATATCAAACTTTTCAATCAGTGGTACATTTTTTTTTAAGATTTTATTTATTTATTTGACAGAGAGAGAGAGATCACAAGTAGGCAGAGAGGCAGGCAGAGAGAGAGGAGGAAGCAGGCTCCTCGCTGAGCAGAGAGCCTGATGCGGGCCTCGATCCCAGGACCCTGAGATCATGACCTGAGCCAAAGGCAGAGGCTTTAACCCACTGAGCCACCCAGGCACCCCTCGGTGGTATATTTCTAAAAGTGCTATGAATCATGTATGCATTCAACATATAGTTTCTGTAAATTTTAAAATTTTGCCTGGGACATTTAAGTGTTTGATTTATCTGAAATTTATTTTTGCATGACATTAAGGGTCCATTTTTTTTCTTGTATGGATACTTAATTTCCTGAAACAATTAATAGCCTTTTTTCTCCATTTGTCTGAAGTAACACTTATGCTATGTTTCAGATTTATATAGACATATAGATTGGTTTTTTATTCTTTTCCATTTTTGCCTCAAAGGTCAATACTATGCCGTAACAAATTTAAAATATAGCTTTATAACATTAGATAGCTTTATAATAATAAATTTTAATTTCTGACATGGCTACTCCCCTCATTTTACTTTTATTTATTAGTATGGGCTTGACTATTCTTAAGGCTTTGACATTTCATTTAAAAGAGGCTTGTCAAGTTCCATGAAAAGAACTTATAGGATTTTTGACTGACATGATATTGAGTAAGCCAACTTGCAGACAATTGACATTTTTAATATATTGTATCTATTCATGAGCATGGTATAGCATTTAATTAATTAATTAATTCAGGTGTTGTTGATAACTTTCATTACAGTTTTATGGATTGCTGCACCAAAGCCTTACCCATTTGTTATTTTATTCCTAGACATATTTTTTTTGTTTTTATAAATATATCCTTTCTCACCTATTTGCTTTTTCTATGTATGTGTGTTAGTACATAAAAATATGATTTACTTTTGTATATCAATTTTATATCCAAAACTAGCTAATTTCTCTTGACAGTTCTAATAATTTGTAAATATTTGGAGATTTCTCTGTAGATAGTTAACACCTAGAAACAATGACTTATTTATTTCCTTAACTCCAATTATTGTAGGGGATATTACTTTTTTTCTTCTCTTACAATGACTACTAAGACCTTTAGGAAATTGATAAGGCAGTGATAGTGGGCACACTTGTTTTGATCTTCAATTTAAAGCAAATTATTTAATAATCACAAGTTAACATGTTCATTGTAAGATTTTATAAATAACCAGTTTAAAGAGATTCTTCCTATTCCTAGTTTGCCAAGAGTTACCTGCATTCCACAAACTTTGATACATAGAATTTTATCATTCATTACTGAGTGTATTTTAATTACATTTCTTTCTTTAATTCATGAGTTATTGATGAATGTTTAATTTCCACAAACATTGGGTATCTTTACTCATTTTTTATTGATTCTAACCAAACTGTATTATCAGAAAGGATGCTGTACACATAACACAGTCTTTGAAATCTGTTACAAATTGCTTTATGACCAAATCTGTGGTCATTTTTCATAAATTACCAACATGTATTTGAAAAAAAAGTGAATTATTTAGTTGTCAAATATAGTAGTTGTGTAGTTTTCTGTTGCTCTATAACAAGTTACCATAAGGGCGCCTGGGTGGCTCAGTGGGTTAAAGCCTCTGCCTTCGGCTCAGGATCCTGGGATTGAGGCCCCCATCGGGCTCTCTGCTCAGCAGGGAGCCTGCTTCCTCCTCTCTCCCTGCCTACTTGTAATCTCTCTCTGTCATATAAATAAATAAAATCTTTAAAAAAAAAAGTTACCATAAATTAGCCACTTAAAACAAAACTCATTTTTTAGCTCACAGTTCTAGCTTTGGTCAGAAGTCCAGCTATGGCTAGGTTCTTAGATCAGAGTCTTATATGGCAGGGCTGTTTTCCTTTTGAAGTCTCTAAGGAAGAGTCTACTTTCAAGCTTATTCAGGATGTCAGCTGAATCCAGTTCTTGCAGTTGTAGGACTGAGGTCCCCCTCTTTTCATTGGCTGTCAACAAAGCTGGGGACCACTCCCAGCAACTAGATACCATCCACAAACCTTGTTGTGCAGCCTCCTCCCTATTCAAAGCCAGCAACAGAGAATCTCCTGTGCATTGATTCCCTCCATGGTTCTAATTCCATTCATCAGGATAAAAATTCAGTAATTTTTTTGGAGGGGGTGGATTGGGGTTTTTTGTTTGTTTGTTTTTCTAACATACAGTGTATTATTTGTTTCAAGGGTATAGAGCTGTGAATCATCAGTCTTACACAATTCAAAGCACTCACCATAGCACATACCCTCCCCAATGTCCATCACCCAGCCACCCCATCCCTCCTACCCCTCTCCACTCTAGCAACTCTCAGTTTGTTTCCTGAGTTTAAGAGTCTCTTATGGTTTGTCTCCCTCTCTGGTTTTTTCTTGTTTGATTTTTTCCCTCCCTTCCCCTATGATCCTCTGTCTTGTTTCTTAAATTCCTCATATCAGTGAGATCATATGATCATTGTCTTTCTCTGATTGACTTATTTCGCTTAGCTTAATACCCTCTCGTTCCCTCCACATTGTCGTTGTAAATGGAAAGATTTCAGTTTTTTGGTGGCTACATAATATTCCGGTGTATATATATACACCACATCTTCTTTATCCATTCATCTGTCAGTGGACATCTAGGGTCTTTCCAGAGTTCAGCTATTGTGGACATTGCTGCTATAAACATTGGGGTGCAGGTGCCCCTTCAGATCACTACATTTGTATCTTTAGGGTAAATACCCAGTAGTGCAAATAGGGTAGCTCTATTTTCAACTTTTTGAGGAATCTCCATACTGTTTTCCAGAGTGGCTGCACCAGCTTGCATTCCCACCAACATTTCTTTTATGTTTTTCATTTTTTAGTCTCTCTGTGATGTATTATGAATGAGTTATTCATAATTATTCATAACTTATTTAGTTTATACTTTCTTCAGCAATTTCTTATCTTTGTTTACCCTAACCTTTATTTTTCCACTTTTTACTATTCAATTTTCACTTTTAAATGTTCTATGTGGTTCCTTTTCAAATATATTTGGCCAATACTGATATATTTTTGTCAATTCTTCATATTTTCAATGCATTATTTTTTTAATTATTAAAAACACCTTCAATATTTTTTGCAAGTCTTATTCCATATATTGTTGCTACTGTTGACTAATGGTTGTTTGCATCTGTTTAATTTTTTTTAATTACAAATTTGCATCACTTGGAATTTTATCTTTGGCAGTTCCTTAACATCTGAATTTAGACACCAGAAACCAGAAATGATTTACTTCATCAAAGTGCCAGGGGCACTACCAATTTGAGGACATTTTATACTACATTTTTCACAGGGAGTTTGTTGGGACATTTTGATAATGTGGATTCAAACCCCAAATTCACCTGAAAAGAAGTTAGGTCTTTAAATTTTTAAGACAAGAGGTATCTATTTCCAGTGTCTTTGTCTACAAGCTAAGTGTTCTTTCTCTAGTTTCCTCTCTGAGCATATCCTCTTTAATGTGTCCTGGCTTTTTATGAAGTTTTTCACCCTGTCCCCAGCTCTATTCATGCCTTAGACATTATTTCTTATTGTCCGGTTTGTGGACCCCGAAAGCTCTATGGCACCAGGAATCTGCAGATACCCCAAGGCAGACGCCAGCTTTCATACTTCCTTATTCTGGATTGCCCCTTTGTCATTCTGGCTTCTGAGGAAATCTTTTTCTTTCCTTCCTGTTCAGAAATGCACTGAAAGAGATGTTTTTGTTTTACATTGTTGTTCCTAAACATATTTAGGTATGTTCTTACAGAAAGGGTATTCTCTGAATAAATATTTTACCATACCTCTGGAAACTGAAGATTTATATTTTCATTCTTTACAATGAACTAGGTTTTCATAGAAGCTACGATTTACTGAGTAGTTACTGTTTTTAGGCCCTATACTAAATTCTATCTATCACCTTATTATTATAACAATTAATAATGTAATACTGGAACAAAATAGCATGAAAATATTTGAGAAATCATGACCACTTAAGAGATGTTAGGGCTGCCTTTATCTAGGATACTATTCTAGATCTTAGGCTTACTTTGCTTCAGATTCTTAATATTAAAGGTTAGAGGCAGACTAAACAAGATTGATTAACTTTTCCAAGTCATTCCTTGGTTAATAGCAAAGAGCAATGGTATGCATTACTATTCACAGAATAGGGCACAGAGCTCTGGTTTCGCTCCAAGGCTTCCTTAATATCCACAACAGTTCTGCACAACAATAAGCCCCTGAATTACCTAGGCAGTGTAGAATCAAGGAATTAGAAATTATTTAGGGATCACGTATTTGTCCCATGCATTCTTCATCTGATATATATTAAAAAATGTAATTAACACTGATCCTTCTGCTCAACAGGCTTCTTTACTGTTATGACAAATCTCAAAAGGCCAGATTTCTATCACAGCTTGTACACTTTTCTTGTTCTGTCCACTGTTTGCATAAAAAAAGAAACAATTAGTATTAAGATCCCAACTGCTACTGTTGCTTCTTGGCATGTGTGTGCTAAGTGGGCTAAGACTATTCCTAATATTTGCAGAGCCTAGAGCAAGAGTAGATATGAAGATCCACATGTCATATATTTAAGTATTTGAAAGTTATAAATTAAGTACCAGATAACCCCACATAATGACTAGAAGACCAGGTTTGTGTTTAGAATTCTGGGATGATTCAGAGTTCCTCACTCAAAACTAGAAGCACGAAGAGCCTCAGTCTCCTGGGAGATGTATCCCCCTTTTCTTTCCATTCCCTGACATGTCCTAA
The DNA here is from genome assembly GCA_002007465.1 of Ailurus styani. NCBI lineage: Eukaryota > Metazoa > Chordata > Mammalia > Carnivora > Ailuridae > Ailurus > Ailurus styani. The sequence goes on along the minus strand of LNAC01000144.1, from coordinate 1,943,249 downwards.
TGCTCAAAAGACCCTGTGCACATGTATGGACAGGACAACTCACACTCTCCACTTCCCATCAACACCCTGAAAATAGCTGCATCTTCTCCAACCCTTTGACAGCAAGGACCCTTTGGAGTTCTGTCATAGGGGAGAGAGAGATCCATATAGCCCAAGAAATGGGCTCAAGATCATTTGAACAGTGAAATCTGGCATCTGTGATACTAGAGCCTACTCTAGAATGAGAAGCATGTCTCCATGGCCCTGTGGAGTCCTTGCCTAGTGTAAGTCTTTCAAAACATAAAGATCTCAGCAAAGGTCCCTCACTCCTTTGTTAAGGTCTGTAGTGGTTGAGGCAAGGAAAAGAAACCTCAGAGATAGGCATTAGAGTGTTCAACAAATATTAAGTGACTATTTTATGCCAGATGGAAGAGATATAAAGAAGGAAAGAAGCTGTTCTTTCCTTGAAAGCATTCATCACCTAATAGAAGAACTAAGCTAATCACTATGCATAATATAATATAATTGCATAATGGAACGTAGGTGTGTGTCCGAGTAAAAATCTTCACTGCAAAACTAGTATTCTCAGCAGCACTTCTCCGGAGAGCACAAAGAATTTCTCTGCAACCTAAAGCAGAAGGTAACTGCTCCTTTGAAAAGTTCATCCTTTATCCTGCAGGGGGGCCAGTATGCGGTACAGGCCAATACCTCATGCAGTGCTCTAAACTGGCACTCTTGCTCATGAAAAGGAATGCTAGCATCAAGGAAATATTTGAGAGAACTTTTGGCCAGTCAATGCCAAGCTAAATTTTCACTTGAAATATCTGTGAAGCATGCCTTTTCTATATTCCCATAACACCTATTCTATACCTCTTCTATGGCACACCTCATATTAAAGAAGTGCTTTAATCTCTATTTGCATTACACGAGAAACATTTAGAGGGAAAGACTTTGT